>JAGKPX010000004.1:600000-1004524 GCA_022609215.1 Alternaria triticina
CTCTGTGGATCAAGTCGAAAACTGTTTTACAAACACTCGAGCCCGCGAGAAGCACTGTAAGCCTGATATCCTGTATTATCATGTCTCGCCTACCCCGCTGACGTTACATCTAGTGTTTGACGGCCATGCCAAAGTGCGAAATGGCCAGGTTCCGTCCAATACCGGACTGCATGCCAACATGTCGGCTCAGTCGAGCTACGTACAACCTGTATCCGTGTCTTTCGCTGATGATAACATTACCTGCCCGCCTGAAACGAACACGACCGACAGCAGTTCATGGCCTTCGCCGTCTGACCCAGGCTATCCCACGCCAGATAGCAATCAAGACACTGAAACCCAGGTCTACCAACATTCTGCAGCAGAATCAGCGCGTCAGGAAGCCTTCGGTGTGTCCGGTCTGCAGGAAGCTGCCATGCCAAAGCGCAAAGGTCGGAGGTACCACGCTCAGCGACACCAATTCGGCACGAGCGAGCACCTACCTTTTGCTCCACAGCAGACCTCGTCTCCTTCCAGTTTTCAGGAATCAGAGAACAGATTTTCATGCACTGTATGTGTCAAGGCCTTCAAGAATGCTTCGGACTGGAAGAGACATGAAACTAGTGTGCACGGCTATAACGATCGAGAATGGGTCTGCATGTTGACGGACGCATTCAAGCTGCAGTCTGAATGTGTCTTCTGCTTGGAGCCAATGGACTCAATCGATCATCTTGGCAAGCATACAATCGATCCCTGTTTGAACAAGTGCGCCGCCGAACGTACTTTTTCTCGCAAAGATCAGCTCAAACAGCATATCTTGCTTGCGCATCTCAAGGGCGCACCTCCGTCGATCAAGAAGACATTTGAGATACCCACGGAATGGTCGAGAGGGTTGGATGTCTCACCTGGTGGACCTGGCTCCCGCTGGTGTGGGTTTTGCGGATGTATGCGTGAGACTACCGCGGACAGGATGAATCATGTCGCGCGACACTTTTGCAGCGGTCGGAACATGACGAGTTGGATTCGGATATAAGGTGTCAGTCGCTAGGTTTTTTGTGGCGTCTCTATTACTGTATTTTTTAATGTACGTACGACGATTGTCATGAACTTAACGAAATTACTTGATCATCTTCGCCCAATATGATTCTTGGTACTTGTTTCAATTGATCCTTATCGCACACGCTGCTCATCGCTCGTTCTTTGACTAAAGCCTGCGTTCTACGTTCTTCTTTTGGCGCAGCTGCCCGGGTGGGACAACAGCCGAGTGCGAGTGCGCGGCTTTGAAGGTTCGCGACGCCGGGCTAGCGTGGAGCGCACGCGAGCGCGTCACCCAGCGCAGCCGATACCTATGTACTCTCTGGTCTCCCGAGAAACTGCATCGCGATGCAGTCATGCTATCAGCGCTTCGACCCAGCATCATACTGCGACATACCTTCCGCGCCAATGTATGTCTTGCCGCGACCCAGGCCTCTCGAGCCCTCACCATAACAAGTCGTGGTAACTACTGCGCAGTCCCAGCCTCGTCAATAAGCCAACGAAAGCAGGCAAATCGATCAATCGCGAGGACCTATTCAAGTACACGAACGGACGTTTCTTAGCAAACGAGAAGAAAGCGGTTGATCGCAGATATGTGACATTCGACGTAGATCAGCTTTGCGCTGTAGCTGCGACTATTGGTGTGCGGCACTCTCCTGTCTGCGCAATCGACAAGATGGAAGGGGGGTTCAGTAAAGCACTTCTTTTACGCAAAGAAGATGGTAGCGAGATCGTTGCGAAGATACCCTTTCCCATCGCAGGGCCACCAATATACACCACGGCGTCGGAGGTGGCTGTTCTTAAATACCGTACGTCCTCGTCGTTCTGGAAAGCCTGTGTGACATCGGCTCATCCAATCCCTGTCGGCAGTAAACAAGTATACTCAAGTCCCAGCACCGAAAGTTTTAGCATGGAACGCTGATCGGTCAAACCCGGTCGGTGCTGAGTACATTATCATGGAAAAGGCTCCTGGGGTTCAGCAATTCGAAGTATGGGGCGATCTTAATGACTGGGAGCGATACAAATTCTTTGGCCAATTGACCGAATACGAAAAACAGATGGCTGAAATCCGGTTCCCCGCGAGTGGAAGTCTTTACCTTTTGGAGTCAATGACAGAAAGCGACAAACACGTCGCTCTGGGCCAAGAGACTGACCCTGTGGGAGAGTTCTGCATAGGCCCCTCATGCGAGCGAGGATGGCATACTACGGAGGCATTAGCAAGTGCAAGCCCTCGATTTGATCAGGGGCCATGTAAGTATGATCCTGGACGATTCGCGTCATAGCTGACTTCATCAGGGCCGGATTTGTCTTCATATGGAATTGCTCTCGTCGAACGAGAACTCGCAATTCTGCAAAATCGTACTCCCGATGCCACATTTGAATCACCGCGAGGAACTCTCGATGAGCAGATCGATACTCTTAATATGACCAAAGAGGTCATGTCTCGACTGAACGACCGCACACTCATCGGGAAAGTTTCCGAGCCGGTGCTATGGCACACAGACCTCCATATGGGCAACGTATACGTGTCAGGGCGGATGCCACCACAGATCTCATCGATCATCGACTGGCAGTCCATTGTAGTCTCGCCACTGTTCTTGCAAGCACGGTTTCCGAAATTTCTTACAGTCGATGATGACTACAAATTGGGTGCTATCAAGCTTCCAGACCCGCCGCCTGATCTAGACAAAATGGATGCTAAAGATAGGGAACTGGCTGAGTACAAGTTTGAGCAAGCTAAACAGGCAAAGGTGTACGAAGTCAGTACCGCAGCCTCGAATATGCGGGCTTGGAGGTGTATGCTGATATCATCGTTCCTCCGCGAGCTCTTCACTCGGTGCGGAGAAGTCTCGGAAGAGGGCGAGATACCACTTCGCGCGTGTCTCCTCCAGGTTGCTGATTTATGGGACGAAATTGGCTTCGAAGGCGAATGTCCGCTCAACTTCAGCGAAGAGGATGTGCAAAGGCTTGAGCAACAGTTCGAAAAGTACAGTGACTACCACAAAGTACACGAATTTGCGAGAGGAATCCTCAGTACGGATTTTGAAGGCTGGATCAATCCAATGTTGGACTTCGCTGCGAAACAACAGCAGAACAAGGAATTGCTAGAAGAGTTTGTGCGCAGGAGTAGTGAGTTTGGCATGACACCGGAGGAGATGAGGAGAATTTGGCCGTACTCGGAACGGTAACATCTGATTCAGGGATGTGAGAGCGTCGCGCATCGTCGTTGGGTCAGACTCAATTACATGGTAGCTTACAAGATCCCAGCATACAAAACCGCGCAATACTTCGATTCGAAGCTTCACAAACAGCTGGAAGCCTTTCACGTTTGTGCGTTCACCGCTGCCGCCTTCTCATCACTAGTGGCATCCGCGCCATCTGCTTCCTGCTTCGACGTGTCGTGGGCGGATTTTCTCTGCGCTACTTTCGGAATGTACTCTGGGGACTCAAGTTCTCTTGCCGGTAGAACCCCGTACAGCTCGGCAGGCCCATGACTATCGGCGCATTTCGCATTGACCTCACGGTTCCTTGTGTCTCCCATCATCTCACCAGTGCCAATGTGGTGTTGTGTCCATTTCTGGTCGTGGCCGGAAGTGTCCCAAGAATATGTGGGAGGTGCTATACGCAGTCAGCAATGAACCTCATATGTTCTGTGTGATAGAAGCGTACGTGAGAATCCATTTGACGGCGCGAAACCAGTGGTTGTTGTAGGCGATGCCAGTTCGGCCTTTGGTATCACTTGGCCGTTCGCTGCCTCTGCTTCGGAGTTGGCTTTCTTGTTGCGCCGGCGGCGAAATAGAAAGAACACGACTGCGGCGATGATAATCAAGCCAGCTAGCGAACCTCCAACGGCACCTCCGATGACCCGGCCAGGGGCTCCGCCGGAATTGGCGGAAGCCGTGGCTGTAGGCGTATCACTGGCCGGCGCAGACGTACTGACAGCGGTTGAGAATGCCGTGGGTGCAGGAACAGTGGAAGAAAGCGCAACGTTCAAGTCATGGAAGTAGTAGTACTGATCCGGTCGGTCCCAGAACGCTGGCTCTAGTTGCCCCTCTGGACATGTCGAATTGTTCATGCACGCATCTTCGTTGCAACATCCATAGAATGTCGGAGCCATCGAACAAGTCCAGAAAGGTGTCGTACCACCACAGGATGCGCCGGGTGATATATTGTTGAGTCTTGGGTTACGACCCGCTGGTTTCAGTGCATCGCCGAAGCAGGCATGTTGACATGGATCCGACATGCAGCATCCGACGAACTTTGTGCCCGTCTCGCACACGTACCTGCTTACTGTCAGTGTCGTACTTGGTAGCGCTATTGAGTCACGCTTTAGCGATGAAGGTCATGTTCGCTCTCATGTCAGATTGTCGACGCACCAAGTACCACCATCTGGACAGAAGAAGTCGCCCGGCTCAGCTGCTGCATAGCTGGGATCTGCCATGTCGAAAACCTCTTTTTGAGTATGAGGGAACGGGAAATTGGTAGCAGATCAAGACTGCAGAGGAAAAGATAACAAGAGATCAGACTGAGACATCGACCTACGAAGGTGTGCGCAGCAGCCCCCAGGCACCCAGCATGCTTAAGAGCTGGCTATCGCAGACCCAAGAACGCCAAGTAATTGCAACCCAAGACACGTATTGCTGTTATGACGCAGTTGCAACGGCTATGGCAAGATATGCCCTGAATGATCCAGTGAAGGGCCCCCTGGCGGCCTATTCGTCCTCCATGGCTGCAGAATGGGCTGTCATGCGAGCATCGTTCGCATACGGTAATCCAGACGCCACCGGACAGGGGACAGCTCGCGTAGCAAGCCTATAGAAGGTTCAGAGACTGAGAAAGACAGAAAGCTGAGGCCGGTCAGACTGAACTCTGGTGGTGATTAGACCTCAAGATGGTAGGTGGGCTGATTCGCTTAAAGCGCGCTGGTTGGCAGGAGTATGCATTTTGCCAGATGCTCATACATGCGTTAAGCAAGGGCGTGGTCAATACTTGGAGTGTGAGCGGTATGTCTGCTGCAAGGGTCGCCCTTCGAGATAACGAGTATCTCTCTTCCAGAAGTCCACGTCCTCATGCGACTGGCAAATGTTGCTTCGTTGCGCACTGCTGAGTGCTCATGAGCCCCAAGGTAGAATGATGCGCAGCGTCTAGAACAAAGTCTTTACCGTCCTTTATCACACCGCAATGCCTTCTTGACGGTTGGAGATTCCATCTGCAGCAGCTCGTCCTTGGTTGAGTGAAGTGGCATATGATAACATGTTTGTCGTACAAATGCATCTGCGTAGGCGATGTACGAGGCAGACGACGCTCATCTCTGAGTGGCATGCGATATCCTTATCTGAGTATGACTGAGTAGAGTAAGAGCAGGAGTGGTTCTTGTATGAGAACAATGCATGTTGGCGGCCCTTGCGTGCCCTTCCTTCGCTGTTTTCTCGGAGGTCTTCCCAGACATCTGCCCGTGTGTTAGTCGCTGAGGCCCACGCTGTCGCGATGTCAAAGCGCTTCGATCCATGCAATTGCGGACAGTAGTTTCCAATTACTCATATCATCTGTGGGAGTTTTGTGAGTGTTCTTCTAGATGTTTTAGGAGTGAGCGTGCTGAATATGCCGGGGCGCGGTAATTCCTCGGGCAAACTAGGCAAGAAGGATGCCCCGCACTGGCACCCGCGCAGTACAACGTACTCTCTTTTGTCTTTTCCCAGACTGCGCATTACGGAGTACCTAAAACACGTCGCACTAACATCAATATTATCTGATGCTTGTTTCTTCACTACCAAAGCTTCGTACGGTAAACTCGACACTATCGACGGTGCTGCTTCGATCAGATAGAAGAACGGCTGACCCCCTCTGATTAAAGCCAGTACAAGCCGCTCCAAGATGGCAGTGTTCAAAGATAACATGCATCATGTAAGTGGAAATTTGTAAATACGTATTGCATCACTCATGTAAGTTACTAGCCCATCGCTGCGTTTCAAGCAGCCGCAATGCCCGAGCTGTTCAGATCAATGCCTTCCAGTCCACAGATCCATGTGCAATATCTCGCCCCAGGACATAAACTCATCACTCCAGAACAATTCCACGCATCAAATCCAGAGAGTATTGGGGGAAATCTGGCGAAAATGTCACCAACGATGGCAGTGAAATGGGGGCATCATGCTTCTCTCATCGAAGCGAAGAACATGCTGTATGTGGCTGAGAATACATCAATCCCCGTCCCAAAACTATATGCAGCATACGCATACGGGCCGTTAGACCGAGACCTCGGAGACTATGGGAGTGTCTATGATGTATATATCTTCATGGAGTTCATCGAAGGCGAAGATCTAAGAAAGTCATGGGGCAAGTACAGCGCTGCTGAGAAGCAAACAATCTTGATGGATCTCAGGAAGCACATGATTGAGCTTCGCTCTCTTCCCCCAGCCAACTACATTGGATCAGTGGACGAAGGACCAGTCACTGATCTGATGTTAGAATGGTCAACATCTGCCCGAGGTCTGTCATTGCACGCATACGCGAGAACGGATGGCGAATTTCTGACCAGATAACTAGGTCCGTTCAAAAGTATAGAGGACTTCAATGCTAGAATCGTAGAGACCTTCGTTGCCAGATCCAAGGCCCAGGCCGGCCCGTACATCCGTGGCATGTTAAATACACACAAACATGGAATTGTCTTTACTCATGGAGATCTCAGACCCGACAACATCATCGTCAAAGATGGTCGCGTAGCAGCGATCATTGACTGGGAGCTGTCAGGGTGGTACCCGGAATACTGGGAGTTCGCCAAGGCATTTTATATCGAAGCCTTTGCTGATGACTGGGGTTCACATTTACTTGGGGTCCTCACACCTTATTATTGTGAGCAGTTAATCCATGCCAGACTGATGGAAGTATTGTGGTAGATCATGATAAAGCTACCGCAAATGGTGAGAAGATGAATGTAGATCTGATTGGAAGGCTATGCGTACATGTAATGGACAACGATTGCGTCGAACCTGACACTATTGGTATTACCCCAATCAACGGCATGCCGCCAAGATTGACATCTTAGGATCCTCATAAACGATTGCTCCCCCTGTCAATAGTCCCTGCGCTTGACTCGCTTGGAAGTAAGCCGCGAATTACATGGAGCAAGATACGACGCGCTTGAAGAACTTCCGCATGGCGATCCAGGTAGGCTCAGGCAGCCAAGCCAGCGCTCTTCAGAAGAACACGAACTTCTTTGAGTACACCAGCTACCCAAGCAAAGCATTCCCCGACTGGAAGATCTGGGTCGCTCTCGGTGAGGGCGCCGGGATCGTATTGAGGATCATAGCTTTTTGCGATACGCTCGAAGTCCGGGAGATAAGATATCGGCAGTTGAAATTGATACACTTTCGACTTCAACGTCTTGGCCATACCGAAGTCGAAAGGATTGCGTGACTCGTACTCCAGTCTACTAAACATGTCGCCTTTGACATGGTAAAATCGACCCCCATTTTGCAATTTCTCTTGTGCCGGAACCAACGCGATCCCTTCATGTCCGCGGCCGAAGGGCGGCGTCTCGAAGTAGAGTATGTAAACATTAAACATTTCCGTCTTTGTGGATCCCATGATTGAGTAGCTGACGAAAAAGATGGTCGAGAAATGAGTGGATTGCAATTGTAAGCAATGAAAGGTGAGCAAGTTTAGATGTTTTTCGAACTAGTTTAAAGATGTTATGGCTGATGAGAGTTTACGTCAACGTGGACGGGCTTCTGGCATTTATACCAGCAAATGTAGGAACAGTAAGTCCGACATGAAGACCCAAGCGCTGATCGATTAACCGCGCAGTGCAAAACTTTATTCTGAGGTAGTTCTACTGAATGAGTATCTCCAAGTGTCAATGAACGTGCCGTGCTAGACGCTGGGCTGTTCTATCGAGGTTAGTAATGATCGAAAAGGACTTATGGTAAGCGAGGCTTATTCCTGTATGTGCAAGACGGCGAATCTATAGGCCGGAAAGCCTTGGAAACATGGTCTAGATGTCGCAGCACGTCGGGTATCAAGAGCGACGTTCCAAGTAGTCCAGCGACTCGCGCGGCTACCCGAACGCTAGAGACGCTAGTTACCTCGAGGCGGAAGTATCACCAGATCGGAACCACTGCCACTTCTGAAACATAAGCCTTAGGCACTTTACATCGCATCGTGGCTGATCAATGAACACCTACCCAAGTAGGCAATTGGTCACTACTACTGTTGCGTCTATCCCAACCCGTACTGATATTAATCTCTGAGTATGCAGGCTAGTAATCAGTCAAACAGTTCATGCGTGTGTCTCGGCTTGACCCAGATAGGAGTGAACCTTGAGATGATTCTGCCAAGACCCGCTTAGCGCGGGAGTGGGACCGCGGCGATGCCGGGTACTGGATGCGCCCACGGCAAAACCCGTAACCGCCGTGCCACTTATATCTACTGAAGCTATGTTCTACACATGATTCAATCCATACCGACAGTCCGTAAGTAATGTATGGACTGAGTTGTGAGCATTCGTCACTCCAGCCGCCTTCTTCCTGACAGAAACGGGTGTGAACTGTGTTGCGACAGCGACAGCGAAGTAGGTGGCTGAGGCACATGCTCGATCCACGAGATTAGATACTCGTATCGGAGATCAGGAAACGCTGAAGCATCAGTAGATATGACAGGCACAAGATCATTTGGTTGTATGTGAAAGAACGATATTACCTAGGTACCTAGGTAGCATTTCTCCTCAAGAGCTGCGCACAGCTTAGAAGACTAACGGTGCGATACTTGGCGAAAATGCCCCACCCTCAAATTATGGGCATGCCGACAACGAGAATATTGATCTTGGAGTGTCGAGATATCCCTGAAGACTCTTTGTCTCATTCGTCAGCGAGCTCGAATGACAACGGGGCCATTACCTTCGTACTCTGCCTACATAGTTTGCTCTTGCCATGATATACCGCAAGTTCGGCAGCTGCACCCATGAGCATCATCTCGGCCCTGTATTCTAACCTTTTGATGGTCTCGCCTCTTGAATTGACGAACCATTCGTGGTCCAAGAAGGGCTTGTCGATCGTGCATTCCAGGCAAAAGCAGGCACGACCGCCGATATGCACCGTTTTAGTGCGATGCTCTCGCTACATGAAGGAACCCGACAGTGAAGTTGCGTACAGAATCTTTTCTCTGTAGTCCGCCGAAGTTTAGACAGCTTGCGTTCTTTTATACACAATCTCACCCGGTATTAGATCAACTAGGTTCGCTGTCAAGAAAGAGTTCCAGTGAGGCGCACCCTCTTAAGATACCAGCTCATAGGGTTGTCAACTCTCCCTTCGTGCTCGTTCGAAGCCCATCCCGTCGACAGTGTGTCTTCCACATGATAGCAACCCGGTTATTTGCTCAGTAAAGCTTGTCTGACAGGTGTAAATAGCTTCAGTCCAGATCTTGCGCTCTTTTGATACGTGGAGAAGATGCTCGAGTGCGACATATAGGGTAGCAGTGGCAGATAACGAAGAGTCGTTGATCGTGATGGATCGGTCCGGACCGTCTGTCCCCCAGGCATACGACACGCACTCGTACTTGGGATGCGAGTTGATGTCGGCATGCTCTATGACGAGTCTGATTGCCGATCCCCGCTCTCCAGGAAGAACAGTGATGAGACGGATATGATCGGGCGCAGCCAGGCTCTCATATCGATAGGATGAGCAGTCCATAACTATACCACGACGCTACCAGATGAACAGATTCGCGGCTTCAGCTATAGCAGAATCTATGCTGATACTGTCAAGCTCAGTTAAGAGACCGACAGCTAGACTTCAGTTGAGCGCACGACTAAAAGAACTTGGCGGTTGTTTCACTCAGCTGTGCTACCAAGGCAGTTTATCGAAACTTTCAGTAAAACCGTTCAGGGTGTTGTTCGTGCTACGCTCACTCGATGCGAAAGATGTTGAGGCTGAGGCTGAGGCCCTGAGGAGCGGCTCCAGGAATCCAGGTGCGCAGGTGCTGTGGACATGCTATTATCGTCTGAGCTATACCTAATCGAGCTAGGATGCGGGGAGATTTAGGGACAGCTGTCAAGGCCAAATTGCTCTCCACATTGAAACATTGAAACACCAAGGTAAGGGGCCGAGGCTAAAAGCAGCTCCAGAACACCGAGCGCGTCAACGGCGATGTTGTGGTGGCATCATACCTATCGCGTAGCTCTCAATAGCGCGTCGCAATATGAACTCTAATCGCAGACGTGATCTTTTCGCGCGCGTCGAAAGTCGCGTCGTTTCATGACGACATGGTGCACAAACCTCCTTAGGTACCTCCACTCCGCCGCCATCTTAGCCGTAGTTCTGCCTACGGAGAATTC
Source organism: Alternaria triticina (assembly GCA_022609215.1). NCBI lineage: Eukaryota > Fungi > Ascomycota > Dothideomycetes > Pleosporales > Pleosporaceae > Alternaria > Alternaria triticina. The sequence continues at coordinate 610,343 of JAGKPX010000004.1, forward strand.
GTATCCACGAGCTCTGTCGCAGGTTAATCAGAATCGGCACGCGCTAACCTCTCGGCTTCATCAAATCGACGGAGAAACTGACGCCATGTGTGCCATTTTGAGGGTGCACAAGCACGCATGGACTGAATCTGGGGTATGATGAAGCTGGGCGTTCTACATCAAAAGGGCGTCTCGCCTCTGGCTGCGTCGCTTGCGCGTTATTGATAAGACCTCGATATCTGATCACGATGCTGTCAAATATGATGACGCGATTGGCTCTGCCATTGGCCATTCTCTCATTCTGTAGGGCTCTTACCTGGACGGGACACATGCACACGTGACTAACAATAACGCGCAGTCCTATCCTTCGTCAGCGGTCTTCCCACCGATGCACTCGTCGCACGCCAGTCGAAAAACCTTCGCATCCTGCCGCTAGGCGACTCCATTACCTGGGGTTACATCAACGGCGGCGGTTCAAATGGCTACCGTGAGCGGCTGCTGGCCGATCTCAAGTCTGGTGGCTACACCGTTGACTTCGTCGGCACGCAACAGTCCGGAACCATGGCGGACAAGGACAACCAAGGTTTCCCCGGCTACACCATCTCCCAGATCCGCGGCGTTGCCGCCGGTGGTCTCGCATTGAAGCCCAACGTCGTTCTACTCCATGCCGGTACCAACGACCTGAACAGAGGAAACCCTTCCTCAGAGCCTGATGCTGATGCGCCGAGACGACTTGGACTCTTGCTCGATGACGTTCTGAAGGCAGTTCCTAACGCGGTTGTCATCGTGGCCAAAATCATCCCATCGAAGCAATCGGGTTTAAACGCCAACATCAAGACTTTCAACAACGCGTTGCCTGCTATCGTCGCCTCCAGGGTCAGCAAGGGATCGAAGGTTTCCATTGTCGATATGAACGTCCTCAGCACTAGCAGCGAGTTGAGCGATAACCTGCACCCGTAAGTATTGACCCGTCCATCTGGAGACCGCTAAGCTGACTGATGTTATAGGAATGTCGCTGGATACGCGCGCATGGGTGACATCTGGAACGCGGGCATCAAGGCTGTTGCCGGTTCGATCCCTGCGCCTGCTTAGTCGTTCCACACTCTGGACTTGCGGGGCTGAGGTGCGAACACATAGTAGTGTGGTAGAATAGGACACGAGAATCAATTCATGCCTCATGCCATGACCCCGATCTATCCAATATCGCCACTTCCATCTCCATGTTCTTGACTGTAACACCACGAGGATGTGTCGATCCCCATGCTCCGGTACCACATGTTGTCCGAAGAAAGTGCCCAGGTTGGTGAAGTAATCTCAAGCCTTTAGCCGAATGCGGGATCAGCATATTAGTTCCGCAACTGCCGACATTGCCTCAATGCCACGAGGTCGTACGCTTTAGGTGAAGTTGTGGTGACCTTAATATGTGCTTTTTGGTACAGATGGGGTCGGCAGTTGCATGTCGAATGCGGAGGTCAAAAAGGATGGGCAAAGTCTCTGCGTGTGGGTCACATGGGGTAGGTGTGAAAGCTTCGTAGAACGTTCTCCTGAAGTACTTTATCTTCCAGGGCGTCTTTTCTACATTGTCCAGTACTTCTTCACCATCTACACATTCTTCCTACGAAGAGACATTGTGAATCATCATGCTGTTCCCTACTCTCCTCCTCGCCGCCGTCGCGCAGGCTGCGCCTCAGTTCGGTGGATCTCAGGGCTTCACGATGTTACGTTTTGGGTGCGCTCAGAATGTTATCGACCGCATTGATCCTCTTGTCAACCCAGGCCAAGCTCCCTCACCGCACATGCATCAGATAGTTGGTGGGAATGCGTTCAACGTCACGATGCAGTCGACGGATATCGCCAAGCTTGCGACATGCACTACTTGCGGGTACTCGGAGGATGTAAGTTAAGGTCATGGATACGAAATGATTGAGGGCTGACGGTTTGGGTGACAGCTTTCCAACTACTGGACCGCGAATGTCTACTTCAAGGCCCGCAATGGAACATACAAGCGCGTACCTCAGATCCCTAACAGGGATCTCTTCAACGACAAGTACACTGGAAAGACCACTGGAGGCTTTGTCGTCTACTACGTCTCTGGAGGCAAGGGCCAAGTCACCGCCTTCAAGCCTGTAAGCCATGTACCTCTCCAGGCATCTTCATGCCCTGACACAGCATACAGGGTTTCCGCATGCTCACCGGTGATGCCACCAACCGCGTGTCAAAGGGTATGAAGACTCAGACTTGCTTCCGATGCTACAACGCGCCTAACTTCGGCGGCGACAATGCCGCGCCTTGCCAGGATGCCAAGTGAGCATGCACGTCTCGTTGAACTCATGACCATGCTGACGCTCCAAGACTTGATACCGAAGGCTTCCCTACGACACCTTGCCCGGGTGGTATTCGTAGCAACGTTCTCTACCCAACGTAAGTGGCCCATCACGAACACGCTCGTGCGCCACTGACCCGTTGACAGATGCTGGGACGGAAAGAACTTAGACTCGCCCGACCACAAATCGCATGTCGCGTACCCCTCCAACGGCCCGGCTTTGTTCTCAGGTACTGGCACTGGTGGCAATTGCCCGTCGACTCATCCCGTCAAAATCCCACAGGTCATGCTCGAGGTAAGCCCCAATATACCCCGAGTCCAGTCCCCACGGCCAGGCTAACAGAATTATAGATTGTTTGGGACACAAGCAAGTTCAACAACAAAGCCGAGTGGCCTACCGATGGCTCGCAACCCTTCGTCCTCTCCACCGGTGACAACACTGGGTATGGACAGCATGGAGACTACGTCTTCGGCTGGAAGGACGACTCGCTGCAGAAGGCTATGGATGATGCCAAGGGCTGCATGGGTGCCAACTGCGGTAGCTTGAAGACGCAGCAGCCTGCTGATGGGAACAAGTGTCTTGTACCCAACCGTGTAAAGGAGGAGCGCGATGGCTGGTTGACGGCGCTGCCGGGTATGGAGGGTATGCCAATGTTGTAGTCAAGCTTGCGCTATAGTCAACCCCAAGCAATCGAAGTCTTGCATCCCAAGGTGGGCGCGATACAGATTCAACGACGGCTAGTCCGGTGCTCTCAATACTTCGAAAAAGCTGAGCGAAAGTGAGCAGCAAGCCGTTCGGCAAAGACCGGCTCTTTTGACGGCAACTGCTTTCTATTTACGTGAACTGTAACTCCTCCCTACAATCTGAACAAGACCATGAGGATGTAGTACCCTCTATAATAATGTAGGCAGTCGTAGAAGCTGAAGGCCTTGATGCGGAATCAATTGATAACATCTTCCCGATGATATCACCTAGCAAGTGACCATTGCTGGGGCTAAACACGACCAGTGGTAGCGACAAGCCATGCGAATGAGATCGCACAAGCTCGTGAAACGGCCGACAATAAAACTGGTCATATAAGGGATCGTTCGCCAGCGCTAGACAGATCTCGATGAAAACACACCCAAGAGAAAATATGTCTGATTTGGAATTTCGGCTTTCTCCCTTCGCCACTTCAGGTGCACAGTACCTCCTGGTAAAGCCTTGTGGATTTCCACTAGTCGTGCTTCGACCGATATCCGCATAATCGTGCGACAGACCGAAGTCGGTATACATGACTGTCCCTTGATGAACCAGTATATTCTGCGGCTTGATGTCTTTGTGTCGGATGGTCTGTTCGTGAATGTAAGCTAATGCAGACGCCAAACAGCCAAAAGCTTTACACATGATATTATGCTGACGTTTGCGCTCGGCGTTTGATAAGATTTCAGATTTCGACTCTCTTTGATCCCGGTAATTTTGCAGGAAGTTCGCCAGGTCTCCGCCGTCCGCAACTGGCTCGAGAATGATAGCAAGTTCCCTCCCTTTGATGTAAGTGGCGTGCACTTTGGCGATGTGACGATGGGAAGATAGGCGTTGCATAATCTGGACTTCATTGAGAAGCTTTCGCTTGGCATCTTCCATGTTGCGAGAATAGACGTTTCTGATAACCTTTCGGGCGAAAACCGAGCCTGTCTTACTATGGCGGACCATCTCGACACTTGCGCTGCCACCGTGACCGAGCATTCGCACGTGTTCATACAGCAGAAGATGGTCGTCATGGGTCTCATCTTCAGGCTGCTGTGACGGACCATCGGCGGGTGAGACCTGCACGGGAGTCGACACACTTTCGGCAGCGTTCTGCGCTTGGTTTATGGCCCCTTCTTGGTCTTCGTAGAACTGCTGGCGAATGATGTCCATTATGACCAGAGGTGCAGCTTGATTGCTGCCATCGGTAGCCATTTCTGAGTATAACGAACGTAGGTATGACCGCCAAGATAACCACTGGCAGTCAGAGTAAGAGCGCGAACAGGAGCTGTGAGCGAAAAAGATTCCGAGAGAAGGCTGAGTCTGCCCCCCGCGCCAGGTCATCTCAACGGCGCCACCATGCACGAGTGATTGGTCGACGCATGGAGGACCACCTGGGCAGGCTGCTTCGCCCCTGCAGCCTCACACGCCTCGAGGTGAGTACGGACCATGCTGTACAACACGTTGAAAAGTAGCATTCCACTAATTGAGTTGATAGAGGATGAGTGTCATGTTTTTTTGGAAGTGGAGACGAGCAAAAAGCGCGTGGTAAAGTTGATATGTGCGACGTGAGGACGCGACGGATTCGCGGGCGTTTGTTCTGAAATGCCAAGGCTCTAGCCTGATTCATTCTAGACCGAACACGCCTCAAGGACCTGCAGCTCCCAAGTGCTGGAACACTACGACACAGGGCTTCCGAACTTGCTACATGCTGGTAGCATTATGTTTCACCCCTAGAACTTCAGTTGAAACCTCGCGAGTGGAAAGCACTCGCCAGGAAATAGTACCTCCAGGTCAAATGTAACGCGGGTTTCCGAAGAGTGAACATCTGCTCAACATACATATTTACCGAAACTCAAACTAACGCTCGACCAAAACATCGCTCTAAGGGGTATCGACGACAAATTCTATGCAGATAACAAACACCTTCCCTTACACTTTTCCCTTTCACTTCGTTTACGCAAAATCACCATCCCATCTCCTATCTCCTAAAGCTCCACCCCCTCTTCCTCGCCCCAATATCCGTCTGCGACCTCTCCAGCGTCGGCATAGCCGTGGTCGCAGGATCACTCTCACGAGGCCTCGTCAGCGTCCTGGCGCGACTCCACGCCCTACCTCTCATACTCTCACCGCCATCAGCTAGTTCTCTTTCCCGTTGCCTCCTCTGCTGTTCCTCTGCACTCTGTTGTTTCCATCCGCCTTCAGTCCTATCCTCTTGCTTCTCCGGCCACAAGATCTGGTGAATGACAACAGCGCGCACGTTCATGAAGATGACGAAGAACCACATCATGACGAGGGCGATGGTCATTGCGCAGCCGATGAGAGCGATGGCTCTGTTGTCGTTGAGGGCGCGGGCGATGGCGAAGGTGGATGTTGTGAGGGCCGTGTTGGGGAAGATGAAGGAGTACCATGTCATTGCGAAGTCCATCTTGCCTCTTCTGGCGCACGACCAGTGCGCACCGACGCTGACGAAGAAGAACCATAGGGCTAGACCCCAGAGCCATAGTCCCATGTAGTTGGCGCAGATCATGCCGACTTTGCCTGCGAGCTCGCCGTTCCCTTCGCCCATGAAATCGCTGGGCACGGTCTTTGGAAGCTCTTGGCCCATCATGATGACTCCGGCAATGGTGAAGCCAGATGGACCGACTGAGATAAACATACCCGGGCGAAGAGATTCCTTGGGAAGTTTCTGCGTCATGAGGCGGTAGATGAAGGCAGCGTAGATCATGAGCGACACCAAGAAACCTATGCCTTGGATGACATACCCAGTCAGGATGATGGTAAGTGAGATAGTAGGATCTTCAACCTTGGGCGCAAGGTTACCAGCGTGGGGTCCGATGATGAGCAAAGGGTATGCCGGGAAGATCCAAATGGGCGTCATCTGGGAAATGGTAAAAGTCGTGGTAGACCACCTGTGATTGTTAGCATACTTGTCAGCATACGATATGAGAGAGGGACGAACATGAGCAGGTAGATGCCAATGGAGAAGCAAACAGCAAGACCACAGTCCATCCAGAACAACACAATCATGCATTGCTCCAGCCACTCTCCCACGCCAGCCATGTCAACTCCAAACTGACTGATGTTGATCAGGATGATGCCAAAGCTGACTATGGCGGCAGGGATGAACAGCGACTCTGTAGGATGTAGAAAGGAAGCCTTGAACGTCCGAGGGTAGAAGTAGAACCGGCAAGAAATCATTGCGACGTTGAACAGGAACAGAACGATGTTGAGGATGAAAAAGATACACCCAAGCGCGTAGATGCCGTGGAAGCGGAACGGGACAGTGTACAGGACGTTGGCGATACCACCGGTAGCCATGGTGAGACAGAACCAAGTCCAGGTGAAATGCCGTATCCGTTCCTTGAAGCTCAACTTCGTCCTCTTCTCCGGCACATCTCCATTTGGAACGCTGCGCTTTGTGCTTCTACTTGTAACAGCAGCCAATGCCGTCGGGTTCTCGCGTATGGAATCGTCAGTCTTCTCCGTAGAGTTCGTGTCGATCCTCTCGTTCTCGTCGCCATGGTACTCTATCTCTTCCTCTTCGCGCTGAATCTGCTTCTGCACGTCGTTGGAAAGGCCTTCGGGCTCATCGCGACTCAGGGGCGTTGCCAATGTGAGGCTGGGATCATCGAATGGATTCTGGTTCGTCGGATCCGGATGCGGCGTCGCGACATTCGGGTGCGAGCGCCATTGCAGTCTCTCCTCTGCACTCGACACCGAGGCGGTGGACGAACTCGACGCCGGTCTGTGGACGACGCTCGAAAAAGGCGGAAAGCTGTCGTTAGTAGGCAAGCGGCCTATCGCGAGGTTCTGCGTGTTGCGGTTCATGATGCCAAGGTCGAGCCGCAGCGGTACATGCGGGGCGAGCGAATTGGCAGCTGGAGTCGGAAATTGTGGTTCAGCAATGACCGAATGATGTCACACCCCTTTTCTCTTTCGCAGCACGTGTCGAAATCTTCGACTCGACGCCAAACACAAGAAAAAGACTGCACAAAAACCCTCAAGATGAACCTCTGGATTCTGAAACAAAAAAGTCCGGCGATAAGAAACCCTATGTACCTGCACGCGCCTCCCATAAGAGCACCGCTACAACAGTTTTTGACCAGCCCCCCACCCCGTCGATCTGCCGCACTTCCAGTCGCGACAAACCAGAAGCCAGCAAAGTTGCGTCGACATGGCCATAGCGGCCACACCATCTCGGCTATCTAGCCGGTGCCCTTGGAAGACGCGTTGTTAGCGGCAATGCGGAACATAACCCAAGAGCAAACCCAAGCGTTTCAGAACTGTCCATCTGCAGGTTGCCGTCACCATCATTTGTGTGGCTGTGTTCTACACCCGTTCCTTCCGCGTCACTGGCGGGAACAGTTTGTCTCCATGATAAGGATCCGATGTGCCAGTGGGTTCTCGGACGTTCTCACGTTTCGGCTGGCCAGGGGCCGACCCGGCCGAGAACTACTGCCCAACACCAAATTTCAAACCATCAAGTGGCCCAACATAAGCACTTCTACACATTCAGCTCTGACAGTCTTTGATGTTTTGCCGGGCATTACTCCGGAATACGACAAGCAGGCTCACTAGCAAGCATTTCGAGGTCAATGACGCGCTGGACCATACAACTTGTAGCACATCCGTTGCTTTTGAAACCATTTTTCTACACATTCTCATGTTGATCTCACGGTTATTACGGCTGAAGATCCCCTCACGAATCGTCTACCACGTCACGTGCGCTCCTGGGAGCTGGCAAGAACGGCATCTTCGATTGCGACTACATTGCGGAGACCGTTAGCCTACAAGTCTGTCCTTAGTTCGGATCCGTACGCGTGACTTACGGAGACATGTATCCGAATGTACATATCCTGGACCTTCGATTCGAACTTGTAAAACAAGTCATCATTCTGTCAACAGCTTGCAGCCGAAAGGGAATGTCGGATTCGCTGTAGCAATTTGACTTCAAAACGAATACTATACCAACAAATATACATTACCAGCATGGAACGTGGTGACACAACAGGAAACTGAGCACGGTAACCTACTCCACTTTTACCCGTCAAAGAGGGTACCGTCTTTACAATGCCGAGAAATCTGCGTTATATACTTCACGGACAAGAATCGGCATATAACATATCAACTCCAGAATTTAGTCTAGACCACTGAATCCGTACAGCTGGTAACATGGTGTATCTTGTGCCGTTGTTCCGCCTGGGTACTGGCAAGCACGGCAGGAAAGAGGACGAATCCGTTCTGCAAATGGTACACATGTAGATGATCTAGAGCCCACTCGTTCTATACTTTCCCTGGCACATGTTACCACAGCTTCTTCATGTCCACAAATCACGTTTGCATCGCGGGCAGCGACCCTCGATAATACTAGACCCAGTCTTTTCGGATCCTTCCATGCGTGTCTCCACACAGAACAACGTCATGCAAGACCCTTCATGCATTGTCAGCAGCTCATGCAGATACCAGTGTTACTCCTACTGCCGGGCTACCTAGTCAGACCCTGAGGCGTGTACTGCATCTTGGACGGTAAGCACGGCAGGGCAAGAAACCAAAGGTAGCGTTCTATCCGCCTACCCTTTTTCGACATCTCAACGACGTGGCACATGTAACAAGTTGAGATCAAGACCCATCGTGAAAAAGCAGCAATTGATCATTAACCCCACACATTCCATATCCGTCAACACCGAAAGCACCACTGCAATGCCGCTGGAGTCAAAGGGAAGAGAAGGTTCTCGTAACAGTACACGAAACATCGCCCATGAAAGCCCGTAACTCCACGCCCAAAACCATGCCATGCCAACGCTAATGCTACCAATAAACACCCAACCATGAAACACTTCGTTCGCTCATACCCACACCGTGCCTTGCCTCTCGCTACTGACAAACAGCAAACGACAGCGAATCGCCCACCTACCAAAAACTACACCACCCAATATAATGCTGACAAAGATTCTCCAAATTCGTCGCCTCCTTAATCAACCGATCAACCTGCATCTCGGTCCTCAACTCCTCTCCTTTACCAAAGTCCTTACCCGTCAACTTCTCCTTAACACGGCTGAGAACCTGCAAGGCGCGTGCATTCTGCACTTCCTTGGCGTCGACGTCGTTGTTCTGGGGAGGAGCAATGGAAGAGCGGTGGCGGGGGCGACCGACGATGCTGGGCATTTGGTGGGGGTCGTTGGGGTTGGGGTTTGCGGGGTCGGCGACCATGATGGATTGGCGGCGTTCGGAGGGGTAGTTTGGCTCCGGGGAGGTGTCGCGGTGGTTGAGGCGCCAGGTTAGGAGGGGATCGTGGATGAACTGTTTGGGTCGTTAGTACAATGGACTTTTGTGGGATAGGAGTGGATGGGGTAGGAAGGAAACTTACAGCTTCAAGCACAGCCATGACACTCTCCTTGTTGCTCCTCAACACGCGCATGACGTGCTCGCAAGTCGTCCGGTAGCTACCCTCGATATTACTAACTTCCATGGCATACGTCAACATGCGCGTGAGACGGAACGGTACGCGTTCAGGGTACTTCTCCCGGTGCATGGCTACTTCGAAACAGTCGCCGAAATCAATGTGAATAATGTTGCCGGTGACGCGGTCCAGCATCAAGTTACTAGGGTGGCGATCGCCGAGACCCAGGATGTAACCGACCATGGACATGACGGCGAGAGAACGCGTGTAGTTTGTGCGGCGATCAAGCCAGGCTTCTGACGACTTGGACTTGAGCCACAAGACGCGGTAGAGATCCTGGCCTGTTGTATTATCGAGCGCGTAGCCGAAGACTTCGACCTTTTGCATGAGCGTAAGGCAGTCGTAATCGGGCGCCATCTGCAGCATGATGCGGTGCTCAATGTTGAGGAGAATCTTTCTGCTATCGCGATACTCGCGGATGAGCACGTGTAGAGTGTCGCTGTTAGGGACCCAACCAAGCAGACCGGATTGCGTACTAAGCGGGACCGCGGCGTAGCGTTGGATATTAAGGTGTCGCTTACGAGACTCCACATCGTTGGAGAGCAGGGTGTTGCAGAGACCGAAGAGTTGCATGACACGCTCGTCTTGACGAATGTCTTCATGGCCCTTGAGAACATGAGTGTGTGCTTTCCCGTCGCTTCCGCGCATTTCCAGCTTCCTGGGTCGCTGCTTGGACTGGATGACGGATGCAACAGGGTCGAACGAGATGATGCGGATAACCGGCTTGCCAACCTGGTACGTTCCAGGAACAGCAAGTTCAAGGTCATGCGCGTCCTTGAGTTTTGGTGAGACATACTGCAACTCAAGCGTCATCAAGGACGGCAATTGACGAGCGATCTTGCGGAACACCTGGTAGTAGAGATCCCATGCCTGGTTGAGGTCGCCTATTTCACCGGATGTCCTGAATGTATTACACCAGTCCCGGGCTTCTTGGAGTTCACGACCGAATGATTGGATGAACGAGATCTCACGTAGGGTCTCAGGTCCCTTATCGAGCATCGCATGGAGTGGGGCGAGAGTAGCAAACATGCCGTCGATGTTGTGATCGCCAAAGTAGAGCCTACTGGCTTCCTCAAGACCCTCATGCCACTGCTCATGCCAGAGCACAGCAATCCGAATGAGTTCGTGACTCACAAGATCTGCTTGTTCGACCAACTTCGGCGAGTGCTCGCGCATGGCCTCCATGAGTTCCTTAGCGGATCGCTGACGCCGAGACACGTCTGACTTCATCGAGACAGTCAATGGGAAGACCAAAGCCTGAGGATGTGCCTTGCCGACTTCGATAAGCAGCTGATGTATCGATTGCCGAACCACGGCGTTGGGTTGGTTGACCCTAGCAAGCAGTTGGGGAATGACCTCGAGCCATGTGTCGATTGGCACAGACTTTGTGCCCTCAGTGATGGTGCGATTGACGCCTTCTCGTCCACCATAGCTGAACCACAGGGTAAGCAACCTGAGCGTGTCCTGCAACGAACTAGTTGAAGACAGTGCGATTGACTTGAAGAAGCCCTGGATAGCCGGGATGACGTGATCGTGGATGATATTATTAGGCACTTCAGTAGCCTCTCGGTCAGACTTGGAGGTGATAGAGTTGATGACTTCGAAGTTCGCGAGAGCCCAAGCGTGCCAGGCCTTGTACCAGTCCTTGTTGTAGCGAGTCGCAGCCGCATAAGCGGCTAGGATCTCGTGAACGAATTCATGCTCCCACTCGCCGTCTTGGAGCTCTTGCTGCCAGTCACCTTGCTTGAGGTAGCACTTGGCGAGGAGGCGATGGCTCTCGGCCAGTTCAGTAGGTGAGGCACCTATGGATGATCCGTTTAGCATGCTTGAACCATTCATGCCATTAACTCCACTGTGTCCGTTGGTGGCAGCAAAGGGGTTTATGTTCGTGAACATGTGCTGACCATTGGACATACCGTTCATTCCGTTCTGCCCCATCATCGGGTTGGTCGCAGCCCGAGTTCGCATCGCGAGATCCTCAGACAGTCGCCCGGTGAAGTCCTTCATACTATCAAGAGCCTCCTGCTTGAAGTTCTGATCGGCCCACATGTACTTGTAGGTCGTGTATGCGACTGGGTGCGAGATCTCATGGGCGTTGTTACGGACGAACTCAACCACAGTACTGTCACCGGTGCTCTCGATGTCGAGCAGCTTCTGGAGCGCCTTGTTCGCAAGGTTCATCCTGTTGCTCTTGCGGCAAAGGTTGGTGTACTTGATCCACATATCCGTACCCTCCTTTGGCGAGATGACGAGTTGTCGGACCTTAATCATGCGCTGCCAGACTTCAGGGTTCGGTTGTAGCCCTCTAAGCCGCTTCATCCAAGTCTTGCGCATGCTGCGCTGCTTCTCAATATTGCCCTCGTTCTGCTTGTACTGCATGATCTCCTCGAGTTCTGCCAGCATCTGCACACGAATCATAGGCAAGTAGGCGCGCTGGTAAGACTCTCCTAGGAGCGAGCTCAACTCGGTGTCAAGACCCTTTCTAGCCTTGGCGATCTCATCGACAGCGATTTCGAAGCGGTTGTTGTGGATGTTGAGAATGGAGGCGAAGAAGGCGCGGTCGGGAGACTGTTCCTTCATGACACCGAGGTAGTTGTCCATATCCGCAAACTTGCCGAGACCCCAGGCGGCCGTCGCAGCAAGCGGTGCTATCGCCTTACGATACTCCTGCGTCGCGTTGGCCCACTTCTCCTTTGACAAGCTGGACAGCAGATCCCACTCTCCTAGAGCGTGCAAGCAGCGCATCTTGCCCATGGTGACATCGAAAGAGTCGGGTTCTTCAAGCTCGCGCCTCTGATATGCAGCAAGCGCTTCGTCCCACTTCTGCAACTTCTCGAACCAAGTCTCTTTCAACTCAACGTCGGCGTAGTTCTGCGCTTTACGTAATATACCGAATGCGGCATCGGTTTGCTGCAGCTGGTTGTTGATACTGATAAGGGCTTCCACAGCGCTGGAATTCTGTTCCGCGTTGAACTCGAGCTCCTTGTAATGCAGTGCCTTCGCAAAAGCGTGGCACTTTCCAGCATACATACCAAGTATCCGCACGTCGATCGGCAATGCCTTGTCGTCGTGTTCCATAAATTCTGCCAAGTTGAGTAGGACTTGTAGAATCTCAGGTGGGATATTCGGCGATGTGAGTGCAGTCTCGATAGATCGAACAAGCTCCTCTTGATACTGATCGTAGAGCTCAGTCCAGCATGAGACGAACGCCGAGTTGAACAGTGTGCGTGCGATCGGATTGTACACGCTACCCAGTGGTGTGCATGCGCGTAGTGCCTGCTGTGGCGACTCTCGGAGAAGTTCAACACTGAACCTTCGCATCCATTCGATCCAGTCTTCCTTGGTGGTCTTGTTAGAAGCCTCCCAGGCCTGCTTGAGATGCTGCTGGTTGACCGCCAACTTCTTAGTGAGGATCTCCGCAGGGTTCAAGTCCTCATCGTCTTCGCCGTATCGCTCATCTGGGCTGAGATCTTGAGGTAGTGGCTCGCCTTTCTGCAGCTTTGATACGATACGTCCGTAGTTCTCATGGGGTACCTTGTGCGCGATGAGGATCTTATTGACGGTCGGTACAAAGTGGATGTAGTCCGGACCAAGTTGGAAGATGAGTGCACAGAGCGTCTCGAGCGCAGTCTGCTTGAGGGTTGGCTCGTTACCGGAAAGCACTCGGCAGAGGGGATGCACGATACGCGCAGCGAACTCAGAGACGTTGACTTGCTTCGATAACCGTCCTAGTGTTTCGATGGCATGTCTCCGGATCTGAATGGGCTGTCCTGGCTTGTCGAACATTGTGACCATGACCGGAATGATGAGATGCATGTACTCTTCTGCACTGGAGCCGAAGATGAGGAAGGCGTGTAGCACACGCTCTGATGGCAACCGTTTGCCGGTCTGGTCGGAGTCAAGAACGCTCAGCATGAGAGGCAGAACATCAGCCAGGTAGACCTTGAACTCGCCCTCCAGCGAGCGGGCAATAGCCTCGATCAAAGAGAGAATGGTGGCCTGTAGCTGCGGGCTGCTGCTCCAGTACTCCTTGATCGTCGCAAGGATGCTGGGCAGATAGGGTCGGATGTGTTGGCGAACAATTCGAACAAGCTGGCTAAGCTGGTTGAAGTAACCTTCGGAGCGTCCAGCCGGCGTTGATCGGATGACATGAAGGAAGCCAGGTACAACTTGGCTGAGGAAAGGAACACACTTCAGTCCCATGGTCGCGTAGATGTTCATGACAGCTTCGACAATGGCAGTGTGGTACTGCACAAGAGACGGATCCTTAAGTAGTCCCATGAGCGTGCTGATGACAATCGTGGGGTAGTATTCCTCATTCGAGGGCGTTGTGCCTTGCATGATGAGCGAGACGTCAGTGATAGCCTGCGCTTCTAGGATGAGGTGCTTGTCCGGCGACTGTTCCATGATCTTCTGGTACTCGTCTGGATCCAGGGCTCCAAGAGTACCCATGAGCCTAACAGTCTCCCTTCGAAGTTCACCTTCCGGTTCCGTCTTGACGATGCTCATCAGAATGTTCATCAGCTCTGGATATTCCCGGTACGGTTCAATGACATAGCCAGCATTTGTCGCCAGCTGTCCGAGAGCTTTTAGAGCCGAGAATCGCTTAGCATCCGACGTCTGGTCTTGCATAAAGTCTAGGATGACGGGCATGAGATCTTTGATGTACTTGACCATACCCTCGCCGCCGACTGTGGCGAGGTCGCCAATAGCCTTGAGCGTTGTTGAAGCAACCTCGGGGTTTGAGTCTTTGCACTTGGGCAGCAGAACCTCAACAATAGGATCTATCAGCGGTTTGATAAGGCTGTCCGCGGCGCCGACTAGACTACTAATCAACTTGGCGCTCTCTTCCTTGCTACGAGGGCTGTTGGCATAGTTGACCTCAGTCAGCAGCTGAAGTAGTACCTTGCGCAAGGAAGGAAAGACGTAGGCAGGATTGACGGCAGTCAGGCGACCAATGATGGACATTGCAGCTTCTCGGATGGCGAAGACCTCGTCATTGAGAGCGAGGAAGAGAGTGCGGACATTGTCTGCCTTTCCGAGATGACGGTCGAAACGTGCATCCAGTGCCATGAGGACATCCCACCGAATGTCGGGTTCAACATCACCTACACCGACAGTCAAGAGCTTCTCAATGATGTCGCCCACCACCTTTGTCGCATGAGTACTAGTCTGATGAACAATGGGGTCCTTGACGAAAAGCTGACAGCACGTCAGGGCGGCGCGCTTCCGAATCTCAGCGTTATCGGCTTCTACGTATCGGATGGCAACATCGCGGACGAACTCATTCAGCACGTGGCCTGTGAAGTCGAAACTACCGAGCGTGTGTAGTGCCAGCGCGATTTCTGCCTCCCGCTGGGGGATGATCGAAGGGTCCTTGTGGTCGCGTGTCCATATTTGTGGGGGTTGTGAGATCTGGAAGGGACTGCCGAGGGGTAGGAAGTGTCGTCCCGCGAGAATCTGGCTGAGAAGATCTAAGAGCTTTTCTTGGATCATAGGGCGTGATGGTGGTACGTAATGGGCCATGTCTACAAGAGCTTGGAAGAGTGCGTCACTCAAGCCGCAGGAGAAGATGGGATCCAGTAACCGCTCAACAGACTTGGTAAGTGCCTGACCGACCGCTGCCGCAACCATGCTGAGACATTGGAAGATGGGCGCTTCGTTGATGGCGGCCTTGTTACGAGCCTTCGCGATCAGACCCTCCTGTATAAAGCCTAGGATGCCCTCGAGGTATGGTGAGATGGCGACTCCGACCGCGTTTGCGATCTGCCCGATGGCGACGAATGCCTTGTCCCTGTCGCGGTCTTTCCTAATGAGACCCTGGAGATGTAGCATGCACTGGTGGAGGTACTTGGTCGCAAACTCGGTCGGCGAATAACCAGCGAGGATGGGTATGATGAGCACCACCTCCCTCCGTACGAGCGCGTCGCGGTGCTCCCGGTACTTAAGTACGTGCTCAACCGTCTCCTTGTACTTCTGGTCGTTCATGAACATGGCGCTCTTGTCGAGGAGCTCCTTCATGGTGAGGAGGGAACCGTGAATCGCTTCGTTCGTGTTGATGGTGAAGCCGCGTAGGATCTCGTCGTAGACTTTTCCGAACCAGAGCTGGCGCATCTGCGAGTCGCGGGGGGATATAATCTCGAAGCAGGCGCTGATGGCTTCCGCGGCGGACTCCCGGATGAGGACCTTTGGATCTCGTAGGGCGACCCAGATGACCTCGAAGATTTGCGCAATCCATTGGTACATGAGCGTAGGTGAGTTCTTCGCCAATTCGCGCAGGATGAGGACAGCGGCGAAGCGTCTATTCTCCAGGCGCTCCAGCTGCAGCCACTCCAATGCGCCCTTGACCTCTGCTTCCACCAGCTCCGCCGTGAGTGTACCACCGGGCTTCGCGAGTCGTCCGAGGGCCTTGGCCGCGACCACCATGGCTGTGATGTCCTGACCCCGCATTACCGCCCGAAGGTATGAGGCGAACCGCGTCGTCTTCTGGCCCGCATCGTCGCCGCGGAAGTCGATCAATGCGTTGAGCGCGTGGATACCGCCGATGCGTTCGTTCGAGTCGGTGCCGGTGACGATGAGGCCCGAGATCTTGGTGTAGACTTCATTGTTGAATGTGGTGAAGACGTTGGGCGCGAGTTCTGCACAACGTCAGTTTCCCATAGCTTGGGCGGGGTTCTTCGCGTTGTCTCTCACCTCGATGCGCCGATTCAACCTGCTGTCGCAGCGCGGTTGCTGCTCGCTGTCGCGTCTCGTCGTTTCTTGGTTTGTCAGCCGCCCGTCGCAATGGTTGTACTGTATGGAGCTCACTTTGACCGTAGGTCGTGGACTATGCGGTCCAGGTTGGCCGAAAGGGGACCCTGCTGCGACATCTTGACTGCTTCAACGGAAGCCTTTCGCAGCAAGAGTTTGTGGTCTCACTCCATCCATGAAAAGGAGCGAAAAAAGTGTTGTAGAGGGGCGCGTGGGGAGAATTGGTGTTGCCAAAGTTACTGGACGCTGCAGCCGTATGTCACGAACGCGGACTAGCGCATTGACCTCACGCGAGCCTCGGGAGCTAACCCAAAGCGCACACCGGGGATCCGCAACACCAGCCCGTGATTAGCAACGCGGTGAGGATAACGGGTGAGTTTGGCCAGGCCTACCGCACGAGCAAAGGTAAAAGACTGGATCAATCACCCCACATGCTATCTATTCCACTTATCTCCGTAAGGGCAAAGTGCCGGTGTCAGTGTTGTGCACACCATAGTCCAATGACAACCCAGTGTTAGAGACACTTCCCGCTCAACATGATACACATGCATTCACCGCGCAGTATCACATTGAGAGAGTTCCATAACATCAGGTTGTAGAAATTAGGTATCACACACTACAAAGCCCATACACAGGCTACCATCCGTGGCCGTTGTGCAGCCGTCCCTTCACCGTGACATGTCTTAGCCAGCCAATACACCCTCTGCAACATGGCCAATGACTCCACCGATCTGTCCGAAGAATATCGACTTCAGGATAGTCTCACCCTCACCCACAGCCCACATACCCGCGTCGCTCAGCTTCTCCTTCCATTGGCTCTTCTCTTCGTGGCTGAGCTCTTCCCATTTTCTCGCAGAGGCGTGCTTCTTCAAGACATCCTCATCTCCAGCGTGAACCTCTGTACTGAGTGTGCCGTCAGATTCAGGGTCATGATGTATGACAAGCGCCTTTTGTTGACCGGATGGCTCGGATGGCTTGGTGTCAGAAAGGACGTGAGGGAGATGGAGATGTAGTAGATCAGCGATCCGATGTGATGTCTTGACCACTGGTGAGTCCGCATTGTTGAGGATGGCGTTGTGGCGTTTCTCGCGCAGTGTTTCGCCAAAAGTCTTGTGCTGGCTTGCTGCATTCTGCAGACTGGCGGGAAGTATGCCTTTGGTAAGGTTGCCCTCCGGATCTATGAGTGACTGTATCAGGAGAGCGGCCACCGCGACGACCATGGCGATAACGAGATAGGTTGCTGCTGTGAACATGTTTCTCGAGCGTGCCGTCTGGAGAACATAGCGTGACCCGATGTCCTGTAATTGGAATGTTTCGACGCTGATCGTGTTTCCCAAAGACGTACTCGCCAGACGCAGATACTGGGGTGGCGCTTGACGACCAGCTGGTACTTCGGGCTTGTAAAATGGCGAGAACACAGCCTTTGTCATTTGCACTTCGTGAACCTGCTTCTGTTAGCACGTATTGGGCTCGTCTGGTGTTCTTACGCTTACGTTATCATAGCTATTGAATGCGTGAAAAGAGCTCAGAGAATCTCTAGCAGATCCATGATAGTCCATCGTATACACCGTCAAGGATATGTCAATCGCTGCGATCGCAATCGCGATTTGGTAGGCGCCATCCTTGTCTGCATCGAGCAAGCTGACGTCCATATCTGTAGCCGCCTTGACATGCTTGGGCATTGCTTTCCGTAGGACAACGCTTGCCGGACCTTCTTCGTAGAGATGTACGAGCAATAATTCCACGCCGCTTCTGCTAGGCTTGTTTTTCAATAGTAGCAGATGTTTCGGCGAAAGCCAGCGTACACATCGCAGCTTACTCCTCGCGCCCTTCTCAACGTGTGGAATGGTGTAGAGTTTCCTGTGCTCGTTCTTTCCCTTGGTCTTCTTCGAATCAAAATCCCAATTGACGGTCTGCACGAAGACTTCCGAATCGGTGACGTAAGCTAGCTGATATTTTCCCTCTTCTTGTGTCCAAAAGTCCATGTCGTTAGCTTCCTGGCCATTATGTAAACTGATTCGCCCTATGACATCCTGATCCGTAGGTCTCGTAGATGTAGCGGCAAAGATGACAACCTCGTTGTCGTCTCCAAGACTTGATGCGATCGCTCCGATTCGTCTACTGGGCGTATTCGAGGTCGATCGTTGAGGTTTCGAGAGTTTCACGATACGTTGATAGGCTTCCTTCTTTGCGGAACTCGACTGCGGTGCGGTGAAGAGCGTTGTCTTGCTGAGGTACTCAACGTTTCCATCTCTTTTCTCAGCACCATTCGGATACTTCAGCTCGAATGCCCTCAGATGTTCATTGTTGCCCTTCAGCCGGTCATCCTCACTGCTGTTGTTTCCAGCGAACAAAATAAGGCCATCTTTCGTAGACAGGTTGTCCAAACACGTTATCGAGTCGTCCTTGCTCGCTTCAATTTCCGCGAATGGTTGTACGGTCGGCGCTCGTGAGGTGAAGTCGAATGCTGTGATTTGATTTTTGACACCGGATCGTCCAGCCTGATACGAGAAGTGGTCAGCAGTCGTGTCAATCGCGTTTTGATATAGGGTCAGTACTCACACCCCCACCACCTGTATTCGAGTCAGTCTAGTTGGCGATGTCGGCATGAGGGTAACTTACCTCCTACAACGAGGACCCCAGGTCTGTTGCTCGCAAACGTCGCAGCGAATATCGGATACCCCGTCCTCGCCTTGCTGACAGTCGGACGCGACATATCTAGTTTCTTGCGCGCGCAATCGGTGCAGCACAATCACGCTTCTCAACTAGGCGTAGTCGCGGGAAAGGGAAAAGGTTGACGGGAGAGATGGTCGCGAGATTCGCAAGTCGCGTAGGAATGAGGAATTGTTTCGAGGCAGCGATAGGTGTTGTGCGAGTGAGGCTGCCGGCGCGATGCTTGTTACCACGTTTCGGGTTGCGATAATCAAACAAGCGTCATAGGCGTAGTCCGTGGCTTATCGATAGCGCGCGCGCCGCGACTTTTCCTCGCGATCGACAGGGCGACAGCAACTCGCCAATCTGACGTACAGATCGTCTCGTGATGATCCGATTGCAATGACTTTGAGCACTTATCGTTCTGCGCGTTCGTCATACGAATCACATGCGATTGCTAATCGTTTTTTTTTAGTTTGAGCATTACCTTGGGTGGCCGTTAATGTGATGATGAAGGAACTTGAGATGAGTAAGACGATGATGATGGATAAAAGAGCAAGTAAGAGCTGTGTGAGAAGATATACAGCACTGTCTAGAGGATTCGTATCATCCAGTGTCTTCAGGACACTTGGTTTTGCTTTGGTGCTCGCCGCTGCCTGCGCAACTGCGATGTGGCCAGAGAGGCACCATGGTTCGCGAAGACACATCCAAGATACCGTCGAGCACATGATCACTAACTCACGATGGAGGTGGTGCCGCCGAATCTGTACCAGAACCGACATGATCGAGCCATCGTACATTGGATACAAGACACCTGTTCAGTCTCTGCCTCATACGGGGAAGTAGTCTCAGATCAAGGTAACAGCTCTGCATAATATGCTCCTATAATCGGAAACAACTATCTACTGCGGCCTTTAGGCCTTTGCAACAACCTTCATCACGCATACATGATTATCATTCCAAAGCAATGGTGCCTCTCGTGGATATCGTCCTCCTCTTTTCATAACATTCGTACCAACCAAACCCAACGCCATAACTACACCCACACCACCTCGACTATCAGGCAACCTCCGGATTCAAAACTTCTTTCCGGGAAAGAATCAAAACGCCAAAATGCTCGCTAAAAGAGGGGATCCAGCTGCTCCGTAGGCCCACCTGACCGAAGAAGAAACTGAACAAGGTTGCAGACTACACTGGGGATAAAACATGCAAATTGAAAAATCTGGCCTCATTGTAGGCTCCACGGTGTTTAGTTTGCCCCTTCTTTGAACTGCCTCACAGCTCCTTCAACAGATAGCTTGTGGTGCCTCCTCCTTTCGATCTTGTATGTGCGCCGAATGGTGTTTGCCGGAACTCCAAGTAAGTGTTTGCCGTATTTTTGTACGTCATTCCAACATGGATGAGACAGCCTTGTGCGAACTTCCATGAGCCATGCTGCTCCAGCGTTATCTGGGGCGATTTGTCCGATGGCGTTTCGAGCGACGTATGCTCGATCTTCCATTTCCTGGAGGATGAAGGCCATGCTATCGATGGAGCAACTCTACTGCTGCGGTAAGCCTGGCTGGCCGTTGGCGGCAGCTGCTTGAGCCTCGGCGTGGACTTGGGCGATAATATCAGCCTGGTGAACAGCACCCTGAACCACTTGTTGCTCCTCTGGGCTGAGGTTCTTGGTAAGGTTCTCGTAAAGCGCGGGCTGCTCCTGTTGAAGACCTGAGTACAATCAGTATGGGCTCTTGCGTAATTTGATGAACAGAACTTACGGAGCAATGCGTGCTTGAACATGCCGTATGGCTCCACTTTGTCAAGCGGTGTCTCGAGGAGACTTTCCTCTTCAAGCTCGTCGTCGTCGTCATCGTCGAGCGAACTGAACTTTTGCGCCTGGTTTTGGTCAGCCTGCGACTTGAATATCAGAAATGGTGTTCTTACCTCCTCGTTAAGGAAGTCGAGGTAAGCGGCACTCTCATCCTTGACATCCTCAGTCTCGTCCGCCTCGTTGTTCCAGTCGGCTTCTTGTTCCCACTCCTCGTCTTCCTCTTCTTCGAATTCGGCTGAGTAATCAAAGGTGTCTTCCTTCTTGGCTTCTTCGCGGTCTGTGCATTTGTTAGTCATTGCGGGTGGGATGCAACAAAATGCAAACTCACTTTTCAAAGCTGCGGGGAGAGTTTGGAACAACCGGGTAACTCCTTGCAACAGACGTGGCCAGCCTTGCTGTACGCTGACAGGAACGTTCTGAGCTGACAGGGTGAGGAGGGAGCAGATTGCGGAGATGCACAGCTTCTTGTCGTGAACTCGGGTGAAGTTATCGATGCTCGAGAACCAGAGACTGAAAAACTTGTTCGTCCAGCCGTTCGTCTCCAGCACGTGCAGTGCCAGGGCGGGGTTGTAGTAGATGGAGTTGATGACCACTTCCATGAGATGTATCCTCAAGGACTTAACTTTAGGTTCATCGTTCATGAGGACGTGCATGGTGAGTCCAATGAACTCTGGGACGTAGTCATCAACATGGCCACGCATGTTGAGCATGATGATCTCAGCCAGCTTGCAACCGCAGATGCGATCAACGCCGCCAACCTTGTCGTCCTTGAAGATCGTTCTGACCATGTCGACGATGGCATCAAGGTATTGCCGGTTCTGGATCAAAGTCGGGGTACCGTAGTTGACGAAGTTCTCGAGTGCGGGAAGCATATCTATGCATGGTTAGCAAATTACCGCGGTTAGCAGAGAAGAACGCGCATACCTTCGAGATATAGCTCGGCACCAGCCTTGAATGTCCTATGAATCAGCTCAAACGCTTGCCACATAGTGCCAGAGATGCTCTTGGCGGCGAAGGTACAGCTGTCGATGATTTCGAAGACTTCGTTGTATAGATCTGTGATTGGATTAGTACATGAAATGAAGGGCTGAGTTTTGGGGTCCAGTACCGTAAAGCTTGTTCTCGAGCGTGATGGTGATGACAGGCATAAGAATGGTCTCCAGATGTAGGAGTACGTCGGGAGTGCTCTCGAGCGTCAGGATAAGAGTTCCAATCGTCTGCAGTACACCAAGCGCAGTGATGCTCTTCTCGTCAAGGAAGTCGCCGTACTCGCTGTCTTCGCCCTTCTCTTGATTTCTTGATACCAACTCCCGCACAATACGCAGGTAGGTGTCGCGCAACTGTTCGCTGAGCGCTACAGCGAAGGGTGTAAGTTCCGGGGCGAAGACCTCAACAAAGTCCTCCATCACGTTTGCGAGCGCATCGACATCGACTTCGTTGGCGAGCTTCAGGAGTTGCTGCATGACCTGGGGAATGTTCTGCTTCATGTTGGTGCGAATGACGTCGTGGCGGATGAGAGGCTGCAGTGACAGAGCAGCGGCGACACGGACTGGGAGCGTCGGGTCGGCCATGGATTCGAGAATGTTGCGGTAGATGATGATGAGGTTGTTTGGGTCCTTGAAGTCGAGCTGTTCGAATTTCTCAAGCGTGTCGCATGCGCGCGCGCGAAGGAAACCGTGGGGGCTGCGGAATTCGGGGAAGACATGGCGGACGAAGAAGTATTCGACCTGATCCGCGATCGGGCTCTTCTTTCCCAGTATGACGCCAGACAGCGTACCAATCATGCGCAGAGCACCCTCCTTCTCTCGCGGGTTCTTCTCGTTGTCGGGAGCGGCCTCGTACTTATTGACCACCTCATTGACAAAGTTCAACACGGTGAACGTCTGCTTACGACGGCTCTTCGTGAGGGTAACTAGGAAGTTTGTCGCGGCGACATCGGGTGCGGTCACGTCCTCGTAGAAGTTCAGCTTGCGGTGCAAGTATTCTTGTGGCTCTTCCTCGAAGAGCTCAATGTCCTCGTCCGACTGACACAGTACTGGGAAGATAAGATGCGCGATGAGGTTGTCGGTGTGGGGCTTGAGGAGAGTCCACATGGACTTCGGCTTGACGCACTCATCGAGGAAGTTGAGTGTGTAGTATAAGCTGGCCTTTGACAGCCAGACTTGCTTTCCGACCCATTTCTCGACCTGTTGGAGGTAGACCTTGAGGATCTCGGGAGCGAAGTTCGTGATGAAGGTCTTGGCGACCTCGGTGTAGTCGATCTCGTTGTTCTTGCCCAGCGCGGACGGGTTGCCGTACCTGTTCCCTGTTAGCCGAGCCCGCGTGAAGCGTGCAGCATCGTATCGCGTACCTGACGAACAGTCTGTTCAAGTTCGCGTACGACCACTTCTTCGCCTTCCACCAGTGGTTTATTTCCCGATCGTCGAGATCTTCGGGGAGGGACGTCTCCGGGGGCTCCTTGCCGACGACGGTCAAGAAGAGTGTACACCAGCCAACCATGACTTGCTGTTCGCGGAGGGATGCGGGGAGGTCGAACTGCGATCTTGTTAGCTGCCGATCACATGTTGTGTTTGCGGGATCGTACGTAGATGGCATGCTTGTACACCTTGAGCACCGTCCGTAATATCTCTCCAGCCTCTAGACTCGTCTCGCCAGCTAGCGAGTTACCGATGTTGAGCAGCTGGGGGAATGTCATGGCGACGATCTTGTCGAAGTCCGCCCGGTTCTCGCCCGACTTGAATCTGTAGATCTTGCATATCGCCAGCAGGCACTGGACACCGGCGAAGACTGATTCGATGTTTCCCGCGTTCAGCAGTTGTACTGTGATGTCGAGGAAGTCGGGCCATTTGGCGGGAAAGTCGTATGCGAGTATCTTTTGGAGGGTAGGAATGAGCTGTATGCGCACTTGTGGCGGGGAGGCGACGAGGACGGGAACGAGGCGACTGCGGAAGGCGGCCTTCTCCTCCTCTGGTATAGGGATGGCCTGGCTGTATTCCTCAGCAGGCGACCAGCCCTTGGAGACGCGGTTCTTGAGGTAGACGACGGCTGTGGGTAGATGTTAGTAACCAGGGCCTACGGGGGCAACAGCAGGCGCATCCTTACTCGACAGGCGCACGGCGTTGTTCTGTTCCTGCTCGAGGACATTCAGCAGGCCATCGACAAAGCCTGGCTTTTCTTCGGCCTATATGTCTATCAGTTTTCCGTCTGGCAGGCAGCATTCCGGCCTCCAATACGCACATGCTTGAGGTCGAGCTCGGCTGTCTGTCTGATGGCGGCGTTGGCGTCAAGCGTCGCCTGGATCCGGTCCCGCAGGCCGGCAACGTCCATGGTTGCGAATGTGCGGCAGCGTCTGCGGAGGGCTGGGAGATGGCCTAAGCAAGACGGCGGGTGGGTGCGGTGAGAAAGGGCAGTGGGGGTTCGGGCGAGGTTCCTGCTGTCTTTGCACCCGCAAGCAGCGCGTTGGGGTAAGAATTGGCGGGAGGGACTGTGTCAGGATAAAGGCACGCGTGCTTTTTCCCTCGATTTTGCGCCTCGTCGGGCTTGTGCAGCTTGTGCGGGACGTGATGATGGAGGGGCAGTAGTTAATTTTGTGTGGATCAGAATCGCGGCTTTCCCTCCTAGCATCGTTAGCGCACGTGGCGGTCAATGCACTCTCCCTGTCTAACACCACCACGATGCATGCTTTTACTCATCACCACACGCGACCGACGTCGTTCCTTCCAGCGACCCGTCTTGCATCGTGCGATATCATAGCGGCCATCCAGACGTCGATTTGTTATATTGCGCACACCTCTCACTGGCGAGTAGCGGCGCCTTAGCTCGCAGATAAAGCCGTACCTGCAGCCTCATACTTACCATTCGATCTAGAGTACCCTGCATCATCGACGTAGCGTACACTGCAGGCGCCATTAACATCGAGAGGACCCTGAAGCAACACACAAAGCAGTAAGTATCTCACAACAGGCTCCTACCCATTCGTCGTGTTCGTCCTCGCACAGGATCTAGACCTTCACACCTGCGCCTAGAACCTATCGGCAAATACGGTCACTGCCGGACCGCTTGCATCCGCACCACACCGCAGGCCTACCACACCCTTATATCTTTGCCACAATCACCCGAGACCTGCGCTCGCACATGCAGCAAGCATTCTCGTTGGGTGCGCAGCGCCACAGTCAAGGTACCAGCGACATGTCAGCATAATACATCTGCTTTCCTGGAGCTCCAAAACGAATGCGCAGTCGACGAAACCATGACTGCCACACTCTTTCATTGGAGAACGCAAGAACAACCCAAGCATGAGCCAAGAGACTACGTGAATGACTTCAAAAATCACCAGCTACAGACCCTGAATTCTGCGACCGATGCTGGAGAGGCAGACGCCATGGCGATATTGCCTGTAAGTTTTGATGAGAACACCCCGAACCTCCATCCAGAGGGTTGGCGATTTCTTTTAGTAGAAGAAGCGAGAAAATGGGTGAGCAAGGTCCCCAAAATCCCGACGGCAGAAGTATATATACACCACGAGGCGAGTCAAGAACTGGTCATGAAAGTGAGGAGGAGAGTTTTTGATGTATTTCATTCGAAAATACAGAATAGCATGGCTATGAGCAAAGTTGGCGAACAGCTGCATGATTCTCTATTGCCCATACTTGGAATTCGCAACTCGAACACCCAACAAGACGGCCAAACACATGGTGCAGAACCCGATCGCTTTCCAGGTCGAACAAAAGATCTCTCTCCATCATACCGTTCATCACCCATTTTGGAACACAGTGGAATGTAGGTGATGCAGTAAGAACTACAACGGAAAAGCAGACTTTTTTATACTTGTCCCTCTTGGCAGCAGCACCCAACATGGCCTGCTTCATGCATGCGTACGGTTTCATCCAAGGGCTCGACAAACATTTTGGGCCGCCGACCGACTCCCACATGGCATAATTCGCTCAAGGTTTTGTTTTAGAGAAGTTGGGAGACAGCGTCATCGTATATTCGAAGTGTAGATTTTGAAGGAAGGCGACAGACGCAGCCATAACTTTGCCTTTTTGTCGTTTTGCTAACTCCATCCAGGATACAGATGATGAAGAGAGAAAGAGCTGGCAGACGTGGTATTTATGCGCACACCGATGAACGGATACTAACGCCTCATCGGATGCGACGGTGGAGCCCATGTCAGATTTTCTATCTACCTTGGAACGCGCAGAGAAGGACGAAGGATAAGCCATGCGCACACTTTCCCAGCAGTCATATTGTATTGGTGCCGTATTTTGAGAGAAACGAGTGCCGGATCGAGGGCATACGGATATCGTCTCGCGATTTTTGGAGAAGCGACCAAACCGAAAAGACATCCGGGCAGTCCAAAAACATTTTCGAGAACATAGCGGAGGTATTGTTGTGGAAGAAGAGTAGCCCGGTCGACACCATTTTGACGTTTGCCCTCATTTTTGGAGAAAGCAAAGACGCAGAACAGAACATAAATGGGTTCCCACTGATTTTTAGAGTCCTCTAGATGAGGATGTAGAATAAAGAAGAGAAGAAGAGAGCCGCGAGGGTGTTTATGTATCCCACTCGCGCACGGTGGCTCCTCGACTCGGACAGTGGAGAGACGCAACGTCTCCTTCTCGAACATGCGGGGCTGCGGTGCCATTTTAGAACAGCCAACATGAACGGCGGTATCTTTTTTTTTGGTTGTTTCTAGTTATGTCGAAAGACGGACAGCACCACAGCGTCATACCAGGGGTGATTATCGGTTTTCGGAAAGTACGCGCTTCTTCGGCGCACTCGCATGGATCCGTCGATTCCAGATTTTCGGTCATTCCAACCTCGTCTCAGATTTTTGGAGTTTCAGACTCGGCATGGCACCCCATTTGATGCGCCCGTCAATGTTTTGAAGCGGCCGAAAGGCACATGAAAGCGCTCCAGCACCTTTTTGCAGAAGACAACAGCGGAAGTGATATCGAAAGCCAGGAACGGAGAAAAGCGAGGAGTTTATATAGGCGTAGAGCGGGCGCTAGGAGACATGCGATAGCGTCCATGTACTTTGGGGTGATCAGATGTAGGGTAGGCAGAACGAGCAGTGCCGACATCGCAGCTTCTTATAACCATTTTTGGTCGAAAGGACAGTCAAATGCAAACGCCATATATCACTCCCAATGTCGATTTTCTTCCTCTCCTTTCTCCAGGGAACATGGGAAGTTCGCATTTCGAATTCGGGTCGCACCAGGCCGATCATAGACACCAATTTTGTTTTTTTGAATCCGCGGAAAGGGAAGTGAGACAACATGTCCTTGTCGTCTTCGTGATCTGGGTCGCAGGAGCTTTTCATCAGAACTATCCTGATCATTTTGAATTTTAGAAAGCGGAAATGAGTTGACTTTCTTTCCGGGGGGAAAAGGGGAAGACAACATGTTGTTAGTGTTGCTGTTGTTCGATCCGCAAGACCTATCCATATCATGAGGCGTACTAGATTTCGGTACTCATGTGGATTGACCTTGGCTACTTGTTCTCGAGGAAGAAGAGGAAGACAGCATAGTATCAGTGTTGCTGTTGTTTAGACCGCCGAATCTCTCCATGTCGTGGGGCATGTTGTATTTCAGTGTTCATGTACCAATCCGCTGTCATTTTGTTTCTAGGAGAAAAGAGGAAGACAACATGCCGCTAGATATGGTAACGTTTGGACCGCCGAATCTCTCCATAGTACGTCTGGCTCTTAACTTCGGGTTTCGCGGCAATGAAAGTTGACCATTGTCTTTTCTGGACAAAGACGAGGAAGACAACATATTCCCTTTTATCTCGTATTTTGGACCGCCGAATCCCTCCATGTCGAGAAGGCTTCCAGCTTTCGGTTTTTACGGAGCCAGAAGGGGGGCATGTTTCTTGCCCGGAGGAGACGAGGAGAACAGCATGTTGTTAGCGCTGTTGTTGTTTAGACCACCGAGCTCTCATAAGCGATATATCCAACGGTTTTTTGGTGGAAGAGCGTATCGGGGAAGAGAAAGCGGAGGACAACATGTCTCCTTTTTTTCGTTGTTTGGACCGCGGAACTCTCCATGACATTTTCGTCTAAGAATTTTGGTGTTTTCAGAAGAAGGTGTAATAAAGAAGCGAAGATCCTGGAGAGGTCGAAAGATGTTTTATATGCTTGACGGAGAGAGCACAGTTACATGACTCCGAAGGCCAGCATTTTTGAGAGTTCGCCAAACACATGAGGCTTGTATCATGAAGTTTTGGAAGCGAGAAGGCAAGGCAGAAGACCACAAAATTGATCGAAACTCGTTTTGGTGTTTTTGGGATCGCTCGGATTCTCCGTCTTCATTCAAGGAAAGTTGGTAGAATTTTGGTAATGTGGAGGTGGGCTTGGCAGAGTCGCAGACATCAATTCTATTGATGACCGTTTTGGAAGACAGAACGACAGTCATCCAGTCAGGCATCTCCTTTTTTTGGAGAAAGGAGCAGGAATCTCATGGGCGCCATTTCTTCAAGTTTTGGAAAAGCAGAAATAAGGAGTATAATGAAGAAGTCTCAGCACCAGAATCCGGCGGTATTTATATCCCAAAGTCTCATCCCAAAAGCCGGCACACGTGATGCGCTGCGAACCCACCTGGGCACCTGGGCAAGGTACCGCCCAGGCCGAAGCGCCAACTCGGAAGCACCAGCCACATCAACCACACCAAGCATGCGAGCCAAAATATTGATGGTGAAAAATACCATTGCTTCTGAACTAGGAGTATAGATACTATCTGATCTGCAAAATAATGCGCGCCATGTAAATGCTACCCAATCAAAGAACGCCGTGCAATGCTGCTAAACCCAAGAAGATAAAACGCCGCTCAATGCAAGAAAGAAGCAGAGCTTATGCTGACCAGCAGCTATGGTTTTCATGTCCCATCCCATCATCCCATCATACTTCATAACCCATAACCCATTACCAAATCCATATCTTAACCAACACTCTTGCCCCTCTTCCCCTTACCACACTCCCTCTTACTAAGCGGCTCATCAGGGAAAACCCATCCCCTAACCCTCTTCGCCTCCCTCTTCTCACCGAGCTGCGGCTTAGGAATCCAGGCATCCTTCTCAAGGTAGTTTTGCCTGGTGAGTGCGGCCGGGCCACCAACGTCCATGCGCCAGGTACCCATGCCCTCGAAGGGGTTCTCCTTGGCGAGCATGTGGAGGTACCAGAGGGCAAGAGCGGCGGTGAGTTGGATGTCGCCGGTCTCGGGGTGGGAACCGGATGTGGAGAGACGGATGGGAGCGGAGGTCTCGAGGTAACCGTAGATGGGGACGCCGGCTTGGGCGTTGACGGTTGTGGGGTCGGGTGTGGAGAAGGAGGATGGGCCGCCGCAGCGGACGCAGAGGAGCTCGATCTCGGTCATGATGAAGCCGTAGCGGCAACCGTGTTCGCGCATCACGCAGTGGAGATGGGCGAGACCTTGGAGGTAGAGGACTTGCTTGGGGGGTGACTCGCTGCGCATGCCGGTGTTCCATTGGTCGTAGCACTTGACGAGACCGACGACGCGGCCCCGGCTGTCGCCGAAGAGAGTCTTCTCGTAGTCGGAGGGGTAGTTGGAGACGAACTCTGGCTGTGTGCGTTGGCCAGCGACAGGCTTGATGGAGCGCATGACCATGTGAGAGTTGCCCTGAGCGACCTTGAGAGCGGCATTGACCTTGTTGGCGTAGTAGTTGGTGCAGATGTCTTGGAGCGCCGACTCGTTCTCTGGCTGCAGATTTTGGCGGCAAGGCTGAGGAAGGTAGTTGGCAGGGACGGGAACCTCAAGAAGAGGAAGCACCGAGGGAATGGACTTGATGGTGGTGATGTTGAAGTCCTCCCAGCTGCGGAGGTTGCGGATGTCCCACCAGAAGTGGTTGTTGATGCCGCGTGGTGCGCTAGTGACGCGGCGAACAAGAGATGGGGAGGGGTTGGCAGAAGAGAGATACTCAACCAAAGACGACGTAGCAGGGACTTGCTGAAAGCTGTCGAAGCTGACGTCGGTGAAGGAGGGGTACTGCACAGCTGGCGCGGCCTCGAACTCTGGGATAGTGAAGTCTTGCGAGCAGGTGGAGGTGAAGCTGGGCATGTCCTGAACCGAAGAGTATGCAGAAGGGAGAGAAGTGACAAGGCTCAAGTTGGACTGAGGCGCGCTTGAAGCAGTGACGTAGCTGGGCATATTGCGGTAGGTGGGGAAGCCATACCGGCTGATGACCTGCTCATCAACGCTTCCAGCAGAGGCGGAGCGATCATGGCGGGCTCGGCTAGCTGATGTGGAGCGAGATTGCGATCCGATATACGAGGATCGACGAGGAAGCTCAGGCTGCTGTGCGAATGTGATGGGCGAGTTGAGGGTAGAGAGGTTGAAGTCGTATGAGGAAGCAGTCGACACAGGAGAAGTCAACTGGCTGTGAACGTTGTGCATGTTGTGGTTGAAAGGACTGGATCCACGGCGCGCCATCGAGGCTGGCCGTGAGTATGGGCTGTAGGCATAGCCGATGCTGGAAGAAGTAGACGTCGTCCTGCGATGTCTGATGGGGCCGCTGGTGGGCTCGGCAACCTGATCTTGCATACGGACCTTGGGGAGGAGAATAGGTCCATATTGGCGAACTGGTGATCGTGGAGGGGTAGGGCCAGAGATGTGAGGTTCTGGCGATGAGGCCTGGGAGTAGTATGTGACGTCCGAGCCGACGCTGCCCGGGATGTAGTTGAAGGGAGCAGTCGGGGGTGTTGTTTGACGGCTGTACATGATGAAAGATGTGAAGCTACCAGACTACTTCCAATCAGCACCAATGGATTAACTCGAGAATAGAAGCAGTGACTTACGCTGTGGAGACTGAGAATAGTAACAGGAAGAGATTATCGAATAGCGATTAATAGAAGAGGCCAGCTCTAGGTGTCTAAGACAAAAGCGCAAAAGATGGAGAAAGAAAGGAAATGAGACACGATCGACTCGTCGGGCAGTGCTCTAAATGAAGTGCTTGAAGAAGCTGATGGACTGGCTGATTGCGGCGCAGACAGACTTCTTATCCTTACTGTTCCCAGCGTAGAGACACGAGAACCAACGCCCACTTCGCGCTAAAACACCTGAAACACGATCCATCGAAGGGCCAGCACCCGGGGACTTGGACCGGTAGACTACGTTCTGGCGGTCTGGCGGCAGTATCAGAGCATCCTTCTACAGCATTCGAGCCTCACAAGGCGTCTGAAACATAGCGTGGCTGCTGCTTGGCTTGGGCGAGTACGTGGCTAGCGAACGACTCTGGATCTTCTATTCTTGCAGCGTTGCATACTCGATGTAGTATGGCGGCATGGAATGCTGCGCTGTCAATGGCTGCCGCGATGAAGTGGTATACCGAAGCGGTAAGCGGGCCAGCGACGCGCCTGCACATGGGGCGGTTGGATAACCTGAAACCGGCAGCCTCGGCGCCGCATAGCAGAGTTCTAGTGTCGTAGTACACTGAGGGACTTTTCTCGATGGGCGCTGGGGCGGCAGTTTGACGTTGGCAGCGCGAAGGGACGAATCGACGGGCGTGGTGTTGGCCGCTTAGCGCCTGCCGTGTCGTCCGTGCTGGGTCCCGCGCTGCGTGGGGCAGCTGCAGCCCGTTAAGAGTCATCGATGGACGAGAGGGGCTTGATTGGACCACGACGCTCCAGCGTTTCGTTTCTGCGGAGCGATATGCGTCTTCCCGCATGCCCGCCATGCACGAACGAGTGACTCACAATGGGCGGAGAGAGTCAATTCACGACTATAACACGCTTCCTAGACCGCCCACACGTCGACGCGTTCACCGCGTTGTTGTCAAGCAAGTTTCTTCCGGGTCTCGGGCCTCGCCCACCTGCTGCGCTGGCATCCGCCATGCCATGCGACTTCGACTCTGTGCACAGCCCCCAGCGGCGTCTTGAGCATGACCTACGAAGCAGCGCAAACTGACGTTCGGACGCTCCCGAAGACAGCGCGAGTATCGTTCTCGTCCAATGTACCACAGACCGTGCAATCTGACTGGCCCCAACTCGTCTGCCAATCCAAGCGCCCATACTATCAAACGTTGCACCCGGAAACGCTCTCGTGGAGAAAATTTCCAGCCCTACCCATCGTCTCTTGAGCCTCATGGTCTATTAAGCGCCCATATCCACCCCTAAGCGGAAGTATTAGCCTTGAGCATGATCACCAAATATAGCCCAGACGAGCCGAAACCGGCTGGAAAATGGCCGTTAATTGCCTGAAAGCGGAGCTTAACTGTCAAACGTGCCTGGGGCTAGTATTGCTTCATCGAGCGCTGACAGCGGATTGGCGCGAGGTTTGGCAGCCCTCATTACGGTTTCATAAGCTTCGCAAGAGCCTCATCCGATGTCATGATGGTCATGCCTTCATCTAGGCGCCTACGTACATTTGCCGTCATCTTCGGCGACCGAAAAGAAACTACCCGTGGTATACTCCTTGCCCGCCTGAACTGTCATCATGCCAGGTAGTTACCGCTCGTGTAATTGCGACTCCACCGACTCGGTCCACCACTTCTTCCAGTCGATCACCTGGCGCTTCGTTCGAGCGTCTTCGGCCGCAAAGACCATGGCATGGCTCCGGAAAGCTTCCTCAAGGTCGCATCCGAGAAACTTCCGCTGAGCGTCTGACGCGGTCATGGCGCCAGAGGCTACAGCGTTAACCGCCATGAGGAATTGTCGCGCAAGCCCCTCGTCTCCGCCCCCATGACCGCCGCCTGCGAGATGAGGGCTGTGAGTTTTGGTTTGCCCAGTGGAAAAGTTGTGTACTTTGATGTTGGTGCTGTCGTACTCAATCTCACCCTTTGTGCCGTAGATGCGACCCCGCCGTTCGCACTGCTTCTCTGTAAAGGCGATCATGTGGAATTGGGCAGTCTTTGCTCCTCGGCCATGCAGCATAGGTAGGCCATCATCGTCATTTGCGACTGGATCATCATCCCAGGTGATCGTGACCATCTGGTCGTCACATACGTCGTTGTCCGACTCCCATACGCATCGACCAAACCACGGGCGTTGTTCAATTTCACCGATTGGTGTCTCACTGCTATAGTCTTCAGTCAGATCTTTGAGAAGCTGCTTCCCAGCTGCCTCTTTACCGGAAGTCTTGTAGATGTCTTCGATCTCAGGGTTCACAATCTTGACTGGCCAATCTGCGTTGCCGTTGTCCAGGTGTCTCTCGAGATATATCTTCTTCGCACTATAGTCACATTGTGGCTCGTATGCACAGGACAGACAGTTTGTGGCTGAGCCTGCTGCTTTTGGTTTGCGCTGTTTACGGAAGAATGTGCGAGACCCCGTAGATGTGATATATGAGGGAATATGAGGTGTCGTGTCCTCGGCATTCGAGCCTGGTGAACAGAGCATCCACATGAGGAAGTCGATGTCGTGGCAGGACTTTGTCAGTAGGGACGGCGCGGTTTTGGATTCTTTCCTCCAATTACCCCTGCGTTCGTTAGCATGAAGCTTTATGAGATTAGAGAATTGTTCTATACCTGACGTAGGAATGACTGAAATGCCACCAACCAACAGGCTCAACATGCTCAATACTCAACACATCACCAATGACATCCTTCTCCAGTACCAGATGTCTCAGTAACATGTTGTGCGGCGAGTACCGCAACACATGGCAAATACCGAAGATGGTCTCTTTTGCCTCGCCTGTACCGAGCGGTGCCTTGAGTGCCCTGTACATCCTCATGCAGCTGTCCAATCTCGTACTCATCGGTTTCTCGCACGAGATGTGCACACCCATATCTGCGATACCGCAGACAACTTCTTCATGCATCTCATCGAGCACGCATACGAACACTGCATTGATGCCCTTCTCAACCTCATGACCAGCGCTTTCTCGCTCTCTTCTCTTGATCTCGTACTCTTTCCATTCCTTCCATCCGCGGAATGCTTGGTGACTTTTGGCCTCGCCTCCGTCACCCCAGATGAACTTCCGACCGAATTCGGCGCGCTTGTAGTCATTGGGTTCGCATACTGCTGCGACGATGGAGTTTGTTGAAGAAAGAGCGGCCTCGGCATACGCAGTGCCGCGACTTCCTGCGCCGATGATGAGGACGCGAGGTGGGTTGGTGAAGGTTTGCTTTCCTACAGCCTGAAGGAAGGCGCTCTCGTCTGCTTCGAGGCCTGGCATGTTGCTTATATCGGTTGAAGCTTGGATTGTGATGGGGAAGGAACGGTTTAGAGTAATACCAGCGACTAATACAATGCAGAAGCTGATCGTTATAACTGTTGCTGCTCGAGATCTGGATGCAAATCGAGGAGCCTGATGAAGGACAGCTTGGTGCTAGAATCGATTCAACAGTGCTCGTACTTTTGTGCCAGCTAGTCTTGGTCTACCCGTGGTGAATAAGCGCGTTTTGGGCTATCCGAAAGGCCCAAGGATGAGCAGATGCGTGTTGCGATTCCCTTTCCAGGTGACCGGTCAACACAGATGAGGGGGAGTGTGGTGTCAAACTACGAGCGTAGCATCGATGTCGTTGCATTGCAGGCTGGGCATCCTGACCATTGGTGGTTATCGTTGGGGAAGGAGCGCCACGTGGGGTCTGAGCCAATGATATCATCGCTGATAAAGCCACGAGACAGAGGTAGCATTCACGACACATGGCCAACGTGAGTGGTTTGGGGAAGTTCGCACAAGTTTCGGCATGGCGAAATAACGTGATCGATGTTACAGTTCGCTCGAATTGCATTACGTTACATGTTCTTCATTCGTGTCTCGCTTCCATAGCGAGTGATATCTAATCCGGGCTTTCCTGCTACATCATCACTACTGGTATCGCTCCAAGTTGCAGTGCAGCATGCCTGTCGTTCCTTTATACATTAGCCAACCAGACCTGGCTCAGACTTTGTTCAGCTCGTAAAATAGTAAATACACATCCTTCTGCATGTTCAAGACCTCGGATGTCTTACTCTCCTTGATCTTGTCGTCGCTTATACGCCACCACCTATTGCTTGTCTTCTTCGATTTGCGTCGTAAAGGATTCGACTCTTTTATCGATGAGGCCTTCTCCGATGCTCGTTCTTTCAAAGACCGAACACTCCTCGTTCGTGACAAGGAATCGCTGCCGGTGCCTGTTCCGGTGGAAGAGGATGCCATTTGTAGTGGATCAGACTCGGAAATGCGCGGTGCAGAAGTTGGTGCTGGCCCTCTTGATGAGGCAGGCATGGTTTCTTGTGAAGACAGCGACCGTGTTGAGGGGGAGTTTAGTGTGGGTGTGGACGGGACTGGTGACCCGCGGTCGATGGTGTTGGGAAGATTAAGTGCTGATATGCGCGGGCTTTGTACGGCGGAAGGCGCTACCGATGGTGCTGCTGACGGGTATGGGCTGGCCTGCCGGCTGTATGCGCCTTCAGTACCGAGTGTCGCATTTGTGGAGAACGGAAGAGGCTGGACTTGACGACGGAAGGATTCGTAGTGACCGCTATTATGGCTGCCCTTATGTGTGACCATCCCAAGAAGACGGTAGTTCTTCCGGAGCAGTATGCCGCCCAATGGTAAAGCTTCGGGGAAGGCAACCTTGGCGAGATTCTTCGTCGAGGCAGCACCGATGGCGAATGTCGATCGCGACAGATGTATCGCAAGAACCTTGGGGAATTGCGAGATGTACATGTGGCGCGCTATGCGACGCTTGGGTGCCTGGCTCGAGTCCGGAAGCTCAACGCCCTCAGGCGGGTTCTCGGGATCGTCCTCTAATGCTTGTCGGATCTTCGCGATGTCTGATTGTAGCAGAGCCTGTGCATCCGAATCGGTGGCTCGCGAGAGCTGGTGGTCTTTGCTCCTCAGCGCATGTTCCAGCCGACAGCGCTCGCACTTGAAGTCGTCTATGTATTCAACCTTGAGCATTCCATCGAGACAGGCGTTAAGGGAGGTGGAGGAGGCTTGGGGTACGTTGAGTGTCAGGGTGACAAAGGTCGATACGGAAGGCTTCGGCTTGAAGTGACATGTCTGGCACTCAATCTGCGACTCGATCTTGCCTTCGAACGGGAAGCCCTCCTCATCCGCGGGTACTTCATCGTCCTCCGGCTCTTCCTCTATGCCATGGCTACTAGAACCCTCAGGGGGTGCTGCGCCGAACTGACGTTCAATGTCCCTCCTTTCCGATGCGCCGTCTTCGGTTGTGATAGTAACGCCGGCCCGTGTAGCCTGTCGCCTGGCCTTTCCGCCGGCGTGGTACTCGTCGCATAGGCGCTCGGTGACGATCTGGAGGAATTCTTGCGCGTCCTGCTGTTGCCGGCTAATGCGGGTACCGAATGCGTGCTCGAGCGATCGGATGAAGGGTTGGGGAGAGATCGTTTTCTTGTATATGGGGCGCTCGTTCAGCCGGTCGAGAATTTCCTTGAGTCCATGGGTCAGGATGCCTCGCTGCAGGCCCTCTAGCTTTGCGGGCCTCGCGGTCCCTGTCTCGGCGTTGAGTCTTTCAGGGTCCACATCATAAACTTCGGGACCGTCGAGCATGCGCCTATGCGTCTCTCTTATGAGATATATGCGCAAGTCCGGCAAGCCGGCGAGCGCCTGCAGCACCGAATTGATGAAGCAGTCATTCGCAGCATTGCTGAGGCCGACTACGCCTTTCTTCTTGCCGCTGGCTGCATTCGCATCGTCGTCGAGGAAATACGTCGGGCCAAAGACATAGACGAGGGTAATGGCGGCGAGGGAGGCTCCTGCGGCGTAGGTTGCAATTGTGAGGGGCTTCTCAGGCATCTTGCGGCGCTTGTCACTTCCGCTACCGCGGGATTGGATGGAGAAACTGGGGTCGTGTAGGGTGTCGCGAACGCTGTGCTCGGTCGTGCTAAGGTTGTACGGCGAAGATGCTATGGGAATGGCGTGAAGTGTGTCCGACTGCTGCAGAAGCCATGGTCTGACTGCTGGCCAGCTTGGGATATTGCGCTGGCCGTCATCTGTCGTTTGCTTGTGAGGCGGGCGCAAAGTATGCCGAGCCTACGGCAAGTAGCACCGGCCACTCGCACCTTCCGCCCTCCGCCGCAAGGATCTCCACATCTGGTGGACGTCGTGCATTTTTCTTGAGATTAATCCAATCTCACCACGACACGCGCAATGGCTTCGCTGAGGACGTCCACGCTGCTCCCGCAGTGCACGTCATGCATCAGGAGGGTGACGCGGCAGAATTTGGACGTCTGGGGGTCCCAGCAGACTCGCAGCATCTCCAAGAAGGCGAAGGAGGCAGAGCGCAACATCATCGTGAAGCTGCTGAAGGATGTGCCAAGATTTGGTCGCGCAGGTATGATGCAGCTACTGCCGGAGTTTGACATGTGCGCTCTGGCTAGCCACTGAAGCTGTCAAACTGACCGCAAACATCACCAGTCAATATGGCTAATACGATCAAGGCTCATATGTCCCCCTCAACCCGTCTCTCATGCGCAACCGATGGTTCCCCGCACGCGTCGCCGACTATGTACCCGCTACCCAGATGAAGCAGCTGAAGGCGCAGGATGTGGACATGGCCCGTGACTTTACATATGGCGTACGACTGAATCTGGAGGAGGTCGAGGAAGAGGAGGACGACTTCGCGAAGCAGCCAAAACACTACGTGCGGCCGATTGAGATCAACGTGCTCAGCGTATGTTCATGTTCGACCGCCATTTCTACGTATACTAACAAAGACAGCCGGAACGATCTATGGAGCTTCTCGACGCCTTTGTACCACCCACGATCGACTTCTACCGCCAACGAATCGAGCAAGAGAGCCAGTCAAGAGACCGCATGGGTGCATCTGGTGCGGCAGATATCCTGACTGCAGCCGCAATGGGCAAGAAGGCAAATGTAGACGCCATCTACGGATCCGTCTCGACTGCAGATCTGGTAGCAACCATAAGGGGAGCGCTCGCCCACAACGACGAGGCGGCTCGCGTAATACTGAACGAGGCGGACGTCAAGTTCCTCTCAGGGCATGAAGAGGGCGACACATCGCGTGTGAAGCAGCTGGGCACATTCAAGGTGGAGATACGGTTACCCGGCGTAGAGGAGCCTATGGTGAGGAACATCAGAGTCAGAGCGAAGACATCGGAATCATGAGGCTGCATCAGCCGGCTGTTACGAGCCCCAGACCCCAACCTCAGACATCTGGAGGCCCAGACTACACCTTCCGAGGATTCCTCCGCCTCGCTGTAAAGATATACCTGTGCCATCCATGTCACATAGAATTCCGCATATCGGAAAAATCAGACAACGCCTCAATCACGATCACGATATCGCGCATGTGTACAATCCAGCATCATCAGAGTGACTTCATTGGTGGGACCTGGTGCATGCCCCGACGGAGCTGAGTAACATGGAAGAAGTGGCTGGCTCGGTAATTCGAGGCGTAAAGCGACAGCGTTTTGCGGCGAGACTCGGGCAACATGTCACCTGTGGACTGCAATGATGCTTCACCGAGCTAATGTGAAAAAGACAGCCCACTTTACTTCCGCGCTGCCGAGCGAAAGCGGCCCCGCCATGACTTCAGAGCGCGGCCGTGAAGCATCATCGCGTATCAGACCAGGCGCATGTCACTGCGCACTGCCATCACCCACGGTTGGGAGTGCAGTGATTCAGCGCAGCGCCATCACGGTGTGAAAAGAATTTGACAAACCAAAGGTCATGGTATCAGATATAGCGTATCGGGACTTTTGTGGGGTGATGTTTGCTTTTACTCGAGCGCGGGTAGGTCGACTTTGGTGAGGGAAGCTGGCGCGACGCTGCGCGCTGCGTCACTGCTGCGGTCATTACAGTAGCGGGGTGGTTTTTGTGGTCCGGTAACCCCACTACCATGTTTGAACTTTAACTAGATAGCTCTCAACACTGCGCAAACTTCTCTCTCCATACCACACCTTTCTACAATTTCAGACACTGAATTGTACTCTCCATTACACACTCAAACACATACCCAATACATACCCGATACAACAATCAACATGGCTTCCAAGGTTCTCAACGGCAAGTAAGTTACATCGACCCCGCTCGCATGATCGCGACCTGAAGCTAACATCTCCCCCTCTAGGACCGGTGTCATCTACGGTGAGGATGTCTACAACCTCTTCAAGCACGCCCAGGCCGAGGGCTACGCCATCCCCGCCATCAACGTCACCTCCTCCTCGACTGTCGTCGCGTCTCTCGAGGCCGCCCGCGACTCGAAGTCCCCCATCATCCTGCAGATGAGCCAGGGTGGTGCCGCATACTTCGCCGGAAAGGGCGTCGACAACAAGGACCAGAGCGCTTCCATCCAGGGAGCCATCGCTGGTGCCCACTACATCCGCGCCATTGCGCCCGCATACGGCATCCCAGTCGTTCTTCACACCGACCACTGCGCCAAGAAGCTTCTGCCATGGTTGGACGGCATGCTTGATGAGGATGAGAAGTTCTTCAAGGCCAACGGTAAGTTCTGACTGCGAAGTGCACGGAGACAACTACTGACTTGGTATCTCTGTAGGCGTCCCCCTCTTCAGCTCCCACATGATCGATCTCTCGGAAGAGAGCAAGGAGGAGAACATCGCGACCACCAAGAAGTACTTGGAACGTGCTGCTCCCATGAAGCAATTCCTCGAGATGGAAATCGGTATCACTGGTGGTGAGGAGGACGGTGTCAACAACGAGGACGTCGACAACAACAGCTTGTACACCCAGTATGCCATATCCCTTTACACATCCCACTACAGAACCGTATTAACTCTTTTTCAGACCAGAGGACATCTACGACATCTACAAGACGTAAGTTTTGACTGTTCAAAGTCCATGCGAGGCATATACTGACTTCGTACGCAGACTGTCGGAAGTCTCCAAGTACTTTTCTATCGCTGCCGGCTTCGGAAACGTACACGGTGTCTACAAGCCCGGAAACGTCAAGCTCCGCCCTGAGCTCCTCCAGAAGCACCAGCAGTTCGTCAAGGAGAAGACCAACGCCAAGGATGACAAGCCCGTCTTCCTCGTTTTCCACGGTGGCAGTGGCAGCTCCGTTGACGACTTCCGTCAGGCTATCTCATACGGTGTCGTCAAGGTCAACCTCGACACAGATATGCAATGGGCTTACCTCTCCGGTGTCCGCGACTACGTCCTCAACAAGAAGGACTACCTCCTTACCCAAGTTGGTAACCCAGATGGCGAAGACAAGCCCAACAAGGTAAGCAGCCACCCCCCTTGCCCTGAGATCTACAGCAAGATACTAACATCCTCTAGAAATGTAAGTTCCGACTCCACGATGCTTGTGAGACCTATACTGACATCAGATTTTTTGAGACTACGATCCACGCGTGTGGTAAGTTCTAATCGTACGCATTGCATGTGAGACATATACTGACTGCGTTTTCCACCTCTGCAGGGTAAGATCTGGCGAAGTTACGATGAGGTTTGTTTACTCTACGAATTGCATGTGAGACATATACTGACCCCGTATCTTCACCTTTATAGCCAGCGTTTGAAGACTGCCCTCTCCGACTTCTACACCGCCGGAAAGGCCTAAGTGGCTTCCCAACAAACGACGCGAAGATGATTTCGGTCCCGGGGAAACGGCGTTGGTCGGTGGGTATGATAAGACCGCAGTGGCATGGACGAGGTCTAGAGGTGGTACGATTATGGAGTTGAGGACAGAAAAGTCGCATGCCTGGATAGAGATGTTGATGAACGTCACGAAAGTCTCCTCGAGAGAACAAGATTTCAGTATCCCCATATTTGGCCCCCTTAGTGCAATGATCTCCCCTTGCATGTTCCAGCCTCGAGATGGTTCTGTTGGTGAAGAGCGCAAGTACACAGTGGAAATATGTAACATGACATGCTGAAGTATACAATCCCGAGAGTGAAGAGTGGTTGAAGTATGACTCTCTAAGTCCTTACCAGGTTGCTGAATCTGATACCGCAAAGTGGCTCTGGTCGAGTTCTGTAGTATGAATGGCTGAAAACACTTTGTCATTTTATGTACTTCGAGTGCTCGAATATACAGCATTTCACCGCTTGCGCGTATGGTGTGGTTGGCAGATTGGCATGACCGAGTTGACAATGACATCAAAGACCGACATATTACCTCTAGACATTGCCATTCAAGTGCATATGCCAAGATTTAGATGTCCGTATCCCTTTCGATGCATTCATCTATGACATACCCTCACGTCAACCTAGGAAAAAACTGAACAGGTCTGCAGCCTACATAAACATAGAAACCTGCAAGGTAGATGCCCTAATGTCGATGTAGGCTTCAGACCTGTTCGGGATGTTTCCTTGTATGAGGTGCCCTCGTAGCCATGCAGCCTACCGCAACGTGCCGGATGTCATGCTCGGCGCGTGGGAACCCCAATGCGGCTTAGTTCAGCCCTACCGGCAGCGCGTCCTTGAAATCCCGAGCATGACATCACATCGTCGAGCCTATGTCGCAATGCGCTTTCCCAAACTACGCGCAAACGATGCACATCATGGCAAACTCAGAAGCAGGTTGCGTGGCACCTACTGCCCGCGTCGAGTACTTATGTCGGCACCCCTCCTGGCTTCTTGTTCACGATTACTTTCAACACACACCTTGATACACCAACCTATACGCGTCTCTCCACATTTACACAAGCTTCTCAACTGCTATCCTTAATACACCTAATACCCACATACCCAACATGACTCTCGGCGACTCTATCCGCAAAGGCGTGGGCATGGTTCACGTAAGTTAGCACTATCACTGCGATGCATGCGCCTAGCTCAACATCGTCGCTTTACACCAATCTCTCGAGTTACCTCGACATCGAACTCATGCTAACAAGATCTAGGGAACTGGCGAGGCCATCCGAGGCAATGCCATGTCCATGGTCGACGAAGCGAGCGGCGACAAGGCGAGCGCAACCAAGAACCAGGAGATTGCCAACAAAGGAGTCGACGAGTGGGATCGAGGCTACCGAGGCCACCCTGCCGACGCCGGTGTTACTCCTGCTGACGCTGATGCCCACCGCGAACGCATGAACACGACCGGTACCACGGCCACAAACTACGGCTCGCACAACTCCAACATTGGCAACAAGGTCGACCCCAGGTACGACTCTGACCTCGACCACAGAGGTACCGCGACCGACTCTACAAACGCTGGACCGCATTCCACAAACGTTGGCAACAAGATGGACCCGCGCTTCGACTCGGACGTAGACCACCGCGCTGATCCTACATCCAAAGTTGGCGGTACGGGCTACGAAACGCGTAGATAGACGATACACTGAGCACTTCAACATCAATATACCCTTTTCCTCGTACCTACCGATCTTCTTCCGCTTGTTCTCGCTGACGTCACAGCTCATGTTCGTTCATTACTTCCTACAGCGCAGAAAGACGGCACAGGTGAGATTGAGTATTCCAAATAACTACATATTCTACACGAACTTCTTGTCTCAGCACGTTGCCCATATTAATGCTGGTGTTGTATAGCCGAGAAAGACGTTGCCGAATGGCAGCCATCGCAAGGCTTCGACGACGCCTGGCACCCACCACACGAGTCCCAGCATGACCCGAACCCTCCGCATGAACACCGCGGTTCCATCGGCGGCTCATCCGGATTAGAGGCTGCGAACAAGCTCGATCCTGTTTTCACGGTCGGATCGGACGAAGAGTCGATGAAGTACACGGATCACCCTAACATCCACCGTCTCCGCGGCTCGATAAGCGGCGCTTCAGGTCTCGAGGCTGCTCAGAAGCTTGACCCACCTGAGCAGGCGACACCGTATATGCCAGACGAAGTGTCGGCCCGTGGCCCCGGCTACAGCCAACCCGAGCCTTCCTATCACCAACCGAAACCTACGCATCAAAGCAGCGTCTTGAACATGCTTGATGAAGACGTCGAACCAGAACAATACCCGCCTCCGAACCGCGCTACCACAGAGCCTGCACCGCAGTACGATGACGGCTCTGAGAACTCAGCAGAATCGGGAAGGTACTCGCCCGACTCAGACAACGAGCTCCATCGCATATCTCGCCGCCGAAGCCGTAAGTTCACTCTCCGCAGGCTGTCACATGTTTTCGTTGAAGGGGGCTCGCCACATGTCTTTCGCAAAGGTGCTCAGCGCGCAGCAGCCTCAGCGTGCGCTTATGCTAACAGACTGTGATCTCCAGACGCAAGAGTGGACCCACCCAGTACTACGAGGGGCGAGCCGAGATCGACAACGAATCCTCATAAGAGTGACCTGATGAATAGG
Organism: Alternaria triticina; assembly: GCA_022609215.1. Lineage (NCBI taxonomy): Eukaryota > Fungi > Ascomycota > Dothideomycetes > Pleosporales > Pleosporaceae > Alternaria > Alternaria triticina. Next base: position 653,194 of record JAGKPX010000004.1, read on the forward strand.
TTGGACCCTAGGATTGATCGTGCTGCGGTGAAGAGATCGAAGAAGAGTGATTGTTGCTGAGAAAGAGTGGTTGCTGAGTGCTAGTGGGGCTGCGACGGATTCAGTATGTCGAGCTCAGTCGTGATGCTGTAGAGGCATGAATGACATAGTGCATTTCTAGTTCACTGTCCCTCCATCTGTGTCTAATGAACAAGCTGGAGACATTGCCACCACAACCATTGACGTATACGAGCAATTACGAGGAATGACTATGGTGATGATCAGCATCATCGACTCGATACTGGTATGCCATGATACTACATATCGGAAAGACTGACACATGTCTTTTTCCTGAGTGATTTTAGTTTTACTCGGTACACTCTGCAGCTACACACCACACCGTAAGGTTCTTTCAGCTCGACCAAACACACATGTATGCCTCAACGCTGCTTATGACGACAACATGTAACAGGATAGTTCTTGCTTTTGTTCTGCTTTTCATAGTATGCACTAAGCTCGTGTGTTGAGGCACAGCCATGACAAGCATTCTGAGGCATTTTGCTGCTCTTCGTGACGTGAAGCGATGGGAAATCATGTTATTTGGACCCGGTATCTGGTATACGAGGGAGGACAAAGCCTAGGAATATATAGACTGGATTTGTTCGGCTTTTAGAGGCACACATAGGTCCTCATCCGACAGCTTTCGATTGAAGTGGAGATTTGTGTTGATCTGTTTTGTCGAGTAAGTGCGGTGATAGAGGAAGAGGAAGCAGGAGCATGCGAAGCTATGACTGTTATTTGAGCGAGGGACACTTTCATGCAACGTGCGATGAGATCTTTTGGTTATTCTCAATCATAGAGCATAAACATTGACTCTTAGTGTTTAGACTCTGGCAGAGACGCGAGAACAGATCATAGAACTCTGGATGGGGGATTTTGAGTCGAAGTCGGACAACATGATTCTCCCGGGTTTTTATTTTCGGTTCTGGACTGCATGGCTATGTAGTGAGAGATTTTGAATTCCACATTTGCTTTTAGAGGGAAAGAGCGGGAAGACAGACATCAGTTGGGTTGGACGATATTTCTGGTTGCGCAGTCCAGAGACAGCAGGAATATGAATCTGCACGACTGGTATTTTGGTCGAGAACACCCCATGGACTTGTAGCGTGTTACTTTTGGTAAAACACCGACAAGGTGTATGATGATGGAGGAAGGAGGGAGGAAGTCGAAGCAGTAGTTTTTATACACGGGAGAAGCGACCGTCATCGCCATTTTCTCTTGATGGTTTCGTTGAAGTCTGGGAAAGAAGGACGAAGGACAGCGCAGACATTCGATCTACTCTGCGCGATTTTAGTAGCCGTAGGTCGTGAAGTTGAAGTCATGGAGGGGTTGCCCGGATCTCTTTGGTCCAACGACATGATAAAAGCCTGAAGGTGTTTTGGACTTTGAGTCTTTCTGGAAAAGTGGAGGAGAGGAGCATAGAAGTCGGACATGAACTTTTTTCGTTTTGTGTTGGGGCGAGCGAAGAAGAATGCCACATGGAGTTTATACTAGTGTATTTTGAGTGCACGACCATGCGTTGTGGTACATGCTGTTTTTGAAAAAACGAGTGGATGCTTAAGTGATAAGGTAACAGCATCCAAATCACAGAATGAATGCTTTTATACCCTCATCCTTAGCGTGAGCCGGCGACACATTCCGATGACGGTAAGCGCGCCCTTGTCGAAAGGCAATGACATCGTCTTCCGCTCTCACGTTTGATTAGGATATCGATTATACCGCTGAGCGTATTTACCACCACAGCTACTAGTAGGAAATTGATCGACTAGAACGTATTTCCTAGTCTCCAAAAGTCTCCACTCATCATCACACCAAGTTTGTTGGCAGCAGCGCTAGACACGACCGCAGTCGCAGAGGCAGTGTGAGATGAACTCTCAAATGGCAGCTCAAACAGGAAGGTGGACAAAGCCCGGGGCAGTCAGGGTACGGCGCTGTTAGCCCCTGTTCTACATAGCTGATGCCACCTCCTTTGTGCACGCAAACCATAAAATTCCAAGTACGGTTCTACTTCTACCCACAATCTTCCCAGGTTTACAAGCTCCAAGTGCCACCTAAGTAGCTTATATAGGCATTATCCAGTTCTCATGAGGCGCTTCAAACCCCTCATTTTCGCTGAGCCACTTCTCTCGCAGCTCATAGATCTCCTCCTCCCCTTGCTCACCTCTAAAGACTCGTTCGCTGTTAAAAGGGTCCACGTAAAACACATTCTCTTTGCCACAGGGATACCAATGACCTGGATAATCCAATTCATCGATACATCCGTACAGTCCATCCGTTGGAACGATCCATACTTCCTTCACATTGGGAAAGTCCCCGACTTTATGACCGTCCCAGTGAAACCAAAACTCTGTCTGTAATTCGCGTTCGAATTTGAGGTAGCGAATAGACTCAGCGACTTTCTCAAAATGCTCAAAACAGGACTTTCCAATATCGATGGTGTCGATTTCGAGATTCGCCCATATGTATCTACAATGCGCATCGCCACTTAGCATGCATCATTTCATCTCGATAGAAATAGTGACTTACTGCGCTCCGCAGTTAGGCACAGCTATTTCAGAAAAACATTTCTTATACAATCCGTGATTTCGAGCTTCTTGGCATGCTTGGAGGACAGCGGGTACGGGCGTGGACGTTGTTAGAGGTGTTGGCCGGATCTTGCGGTCGTACAGAAATTCCGCATTCACCACGCGGGGTTCAACAGTCATCTCCCATATCTGCATCCGCAGCTCGTAGGGCAGACGAGGGAAGGGGTGGAAGGTTGCCATGCGCCTGAGAGGATTTGCGGTTGGCGATACTGAACCACACTCGAATACCTGGGTCTATATGGATTCTTTGTGAGGAAATTGGCTTGATAAACGGTGTCGTGATAAAGGGCGAAAGGGCGCATATATGTTGCTGCGCCAATGTGGCGCAGTCAATCCTGCCCTTGCCGGAACAAGCGAGGGCGCATCAAAGAGGCTAGGTACCGTGCCCGGCAGTGGGAGAGCGGTGGCCGCGGCTGCAACATCCTCTCCACACCAACAACCTTTACAACCCAAACTATCCAGTATGGAACAATGGCTCAGTCAAAAAGCGAGCGCCGGTGACAATGCCTTCCAAGAATGCACCAAAATCCTCTCAGATTATCTCTCCAGCACCACAGACACCCCACCTGCATCAACCGCATCAGCAATCGTAACCTCTGTCAACGCCTCATCAAAACCCGCAGACACCGGCTTTGAAGTCACAAACCTACTCCTAGACACAGTCGCACAATTCGTTTCCTCACATGCCCGCATAATCGCCCTCCTTCCCGCCATCCGCGCGGTACCACCCACCCCAAACCCTGTCTACTGCCATTTGGAGTCCATGCATCGAGAGAATTATGACGGCATATCCGGACTGCGATATCTCTGGAAACCGGAAGATAAGCAAGCGACTGTCACGCCGGGTGACAGATGGGTCAACTACAACGTCTTCACCGTCAAACTGGCCACCTCTGGATACAATGATGGCTACTTCATGTTCGGCTTCTTCTGCCTGCGCGAGACTCTCGAGACGAACCAGCAATCAAGAGAGGCGGAATTCGAAAAACACATCCGTCCTACTTTCCTCGAACGTTCCACAATCGACCCCAATGAACTTCTCAACTACGACCTCACAACCGCAGCTAAATGGGTCATCATAGGCGGACGCGATATGTATCGCTTGGGCAACTCGATCTTTGGAGAAGGTTTGCAGAGAGGGATAGCGGTGCACACGGACCTTTGGGATGGAAACCCGGGTTTTTCGTTGGGAAGATGGAGGTTGTGGTGGGGGAGATTCAAGTTTTTTGCGGAAGAATCGTGTGTGAAGGAGGAGGTGAGGGTACTGTGTAGAGAGGCGGATCAGGCGATTGCGGATGCTATCTTTGCGAAGGAGGATTGATGGATTTCCGGAAATTCTGAAGTAAGCAAGATGATGGGGTTCATCGTAACATATCTGTGTATATGGGATGGTGTCGCTCGATGATGTGGGTGTCAGTCATAAGAGCGGAGGCGCCTCGATTTCGACTGTGATGGGATGCATGGATTTCGTTAAGTACACAAGGGTTAATGAAGCTTGTAGCCTTCCAAACGAATAGAAATCACGAGAAAACAGGGCCTCTGCCTACCTGCGGCAACGATTGGCTGAAGGCGAGGTTCTCGGGCGGCGGGCGCCAAGCTCGCGGAGATGAGCCACGAATGAAAGGTGATTAGATGCATCCTCGTAACTATGATGTATATCTTGAACTGTTCGACGCTCAATCTTCGTCAATGGATGTGTGTGAGTCCAAGTTGAGAAAGACACCTCATATCTTCCATGTCTTCTGAGAACGTCTGGCCAGACCGCAGTCATCACAGATCGTCACGTCGATTTTGGTCACTCTATCGGAACAAACCGACCAACTTTTAGTAAACTGCCAGAAGCAGTGAGGGATAAAGAAAAGGAAAGAACACGTAATCTCGAGACTTTTATACCCGCTCGGATCGCTGATTAGCCTCCTTCCAGCGATCAGACCTGAGGCATGGGTGACAAGAAGAGCGAGCGGCACTTTCATTGCGCACATAGCGATATTTTCCGCCAACATGAAAACAACCCGGTCGCGTTTTGGTATATCCACAGAAATCGTTAACTGCATAAAGCAGTCGCAGCAGACATCGGTATCTCCGCTTCCGCCTTCAGACATGCATGGTCCATGAAGACGTTTCTGTTCATGCAATGAATGAGACCATACTTTTGCAGAAGACATAGCCACATAGAAGGGTTGTTTTAGTCCGCAGACACTCATGTCGCATTTTGGTGGAGTTTTTCGAGACGGCAAAATCATAGGCAAAGTCTATGTTGTCTTCTAGCAGAGGAAAGAACGGACAGACATTGACCAATTCTGTTGTGTTCTATGTTCTGGAAGCACATTTGAGGTAAATGGTGTAGTTTTTGAGTTTCCAGGAGAGGCGAGAGAGCACCATGGTGGATGTCTACATCGTTTTTGGTAGAGGAGGAGAGGCGGAAACCATCTGACATGTTAAGCTATTTTTCGGTTTCCACTTCTCACAGATGTGCGAGGAGAAGAGAAGCAGAGCAGACATTAAAGCACTGCTGGTGGTATTCTGGCCAGGCGAACACATAGTCGATGATTCGTTCCCTTTTGGAAAACTCCAGGAAGAGTTGGAGAACACCATGTACCGTTCCAGCATCGTTTTCTTTCTGATCGGGAGGAGAGGGCCGCAAACATCGGCAAGAGTGTTATATGATTTGGTCGTTGATCTCAGGAGTGTTGTAGAGGAGAAGAGAGACCGCACAGCCATAGAGACTTCAGCAGATAGGTTCTGGCAGGCGAAGCACATGGGCAGTACTAGTCGATTTTTGAAGTATCGCGAGAAGGCAGGCGAAGACAGCATATTGAGTACTCGAGGCACTTTTGGAAAGACAGGCGATCGGAGAGACATCAGGGTATTGTCTAAGGGTTTTCGGTGTAGTTATGTTGAAGAGGAAGAAGAGACAGATCCCATGGGAAGCATCTGGAAGCTTTTTTGGAGACGCCATACTCCAACGGTTCCCTGATTTTGGAGAACCCCAGAACGATGTGATACGAGGAAAGAGAGAAGTGGACAGCATGAAGGAGACTTTTATACGCACACAGCCAAGCTAGCCGCCGCAGTGCACGTGAGTCCCCAAGTCCGCGCACCGTCCGCAACGCCGGCGTGGAGATCTCCGGAACCGTTTGCAGCATACACAACACCAAACACATATCGCACACACGTTAAAGACCACACTTGATATGTCATGAAATCTCATCTCATTCCCAACCTATCATAGCACCATCTATACCCAGCAAAAAACGCCACATATGCAGTCATAGTCCCCAACCATAAATCATAAAAAGATTCCATCGACCAGCAAGTGTTGAAGCCATGCCACGGTGATGTAAATGTAAAGACGCCAGAACACCCACGCTGGGGGTGCTTGTTGAAGAAAGAGGCCTATCTGATAGAGCCCCGCACCTTTGATGCAAAGAGGGAAAAAGAGAAGTCCGTGAGAGAAGGCCGAAACCCGTCGTGAGGGCGAAGGGTTTTAGGTCGGGGTAGGCGCAGCAGCACCAGTGATATCGCTGTCCTCGCCCTCGACAGGCGCGCATGTGCAGAAGAGGTTTGTGTCGCCGTATGCTGATCGTTACGTTAGCCTGTATCCTCACAAATCGCCAGAAGAAGGGAGGAAAGACTTACCATCATCCAACCTCGCAACACTAGGCCAGAACTTCTTAGCCTTCAAGTAGCTGAGGGGATACGCCGCCTTCTCCCTCGAATAACTCCTCTGCCACTCTCCGGTAATAAGATCCTGTTGAGTATGCGGACTCATCTTAAGCACATTACCCTCCTTGGGTTGTTGGCCCTCTTCAACCTCCTTAATCTCCTTGCGAATGCTGATCAACGCGTCGCAGAAACGGTCCAACTCGGCTTTGCTCTCCGACTCAGTAGGCTCGATCATAAGGGTGTTGGCAACGGGCCAGCTCATAGTGGGAGCGTGGAATCCGTAATCTTGGAGGCGCTTGGCGATATCGATAGCCTCGATGCCAGCGGTTTCCTTGAAGCCGCGGACGTCGAGGATGAATTCGTGGGCGCAGCGGCCTTCGTCGTTGGTGTAGAGGATGGGATAGTGCGGCTTCAGGCGGGAGAGGATGTAGTTTGCGTTTAGGAGGGTGATCTTGGTGGCTTGAGTGAGGCCGACGGCGCCCATCATCTTGATGTAGGCCCAGCTGATGGGTAGGATGCTGGCGCTTCCCCAGGGGGCGCCGCTGACGGGGTGGATGGCTTGGGCGCCGCCAGTTTCGCCGCGGAGATGGCCGGGGAGGAAGGGTGAGAGATGTTCTTTTACTCCGATGGGACCTACACCGGGGCCACCGCCACCGTGGGGAATGCAGAAGGTCTTGTGGAGGTTGAGATGGCAGACGTCGGCGCCGATCTCGCCGGGTGAGCAGAGACCGATTTGTGCGTTCATGTTCGCGCCGTCCATGTAGACTTGGCCGCCGTGCTGGTGGATTAGGTCGCAAGCTTCCTTGACGCTGGGCTCGAAGACACCGAAAGTGCTGGGGTAGGTGACCATGAAGGCACCGAGCTCTTCGCTGTGCTTCTCGCACTTGGCCTTCAAGTCGGCCATGTCCAGGTTACCGGTCGCTTGGTCACACTTGATAGGCACAACGCGCATTCCGCACATGGCAGCACTAGCAGGGTTGGTTCCGTGGGCTGAGACAGGAATCAAGCAGATGTCGCGCTTCTTGCCAGGCTGCTGCTCAAGGTACTTGCGAATAACGCGAAGTCCAGTGAACTCGCCCTGAGCACCAGAGTTGGGCTGTAGCGAGACAGAGTGGAAACCGGTAATGTCGGCCAAATCGTCTTCCAGCTGCTTGATCATATCAGAGTATCCAGTGGCGCGGTCAAGAGGCAAGAAGGGATGCAGGTTGGAAACGGTATCAAACGAAACAGGTGCCATCTCTGCGGTAGAGTTAAGCTTCATCGTGCAGGAACCAAGAGGAATCATCGAGTGAACTAGAGACAGATCCTTCAAAGACAGATGGTTAATGTAGCGAAGGAGTTCCGTCTCGGAGTGGTGCGAGTTGAAGACTGGGTGGGTCATGAATTCGCTAGTCCTCTTGAACGGCTCAGGAACCTCAATGTCGACAGATTCGGCAAAAGACCAGTCGTTCCGAGTTCCGTTGAACACGTTCAGTACTTTGTTGATCGTGTTTGCACCGGTAGTTTCATCGACGGAAATGCCGACGTGGTGGGAGTCGATCTTCCGTACGAATATTTCGTTCTTCGCGAGTGCGGAGATGATGGCGTCGGTCTTGTCGCCTGTCTCGACAACGACTGTGTCGAACAAGACAGGTGCGTTGTCCATCTTTCCGCGCTGGCCAGTCTTGTAGCCATTGGCGATGAGCGCTTGTTGGATCGTGCGAGCCTTCGCAACGACCTGCTTGGCGATGGCAGTCAAGCCATTGGGTCCGTGGTACACCGCGTACATGGCGCTCATGTTGGCCAACAGAGCCTGAGCCGTGCAAATGTTACTAGTAGCCTTCTCACGACGGATGTGTTGCTCTCGGGTCTGCAGCGCGAGTCGTGCCGCAGGGTTTCCCAGCCTGTCCTTCGACAAACCGATCAGACGACCCGGAATCTTGCGCTTGTACTTCTCGTCGCAGGCGAAGAAGGCCGCATGTGGTCCACCGTAGCCTAGAGGCACACCGAATCGTTGTGCGTTTCCGAAGGCGATGTCGGCACCGAACTCTCCCGGTGGAGTAAGCAGTGTGAGGGCGAGGAGGTCGGTCGCAACGCTGAAAAGAGCACCAGTCTTGTGCACCTTGTCGGCGAGACCGCGGAAGTCGTTGACAGCGCCGTCAGTGTCTGGGTACTGAGCAAGTACACCAACGAGATCCTGGCCCAGCTCCTCCACCCTCTTGCTGTTGTCCTTGAGCACATCCGCAACCTCAATCTTGATACCGAAGCCCTCAGCGCGCGAGTAGAGAACAGCAAGAGTCTGGGGATGGCACCTTTCTGAGACGAGGAAAGTCTTGTTCTTGCTCTTCTGCTTGGACAGAGGCATCATGCCCATGGACATGGTCATGGCCTCGGCCGCCGCAGTAGGCTCATCCAGCACCGACGCGTTTGCAATGCTCAGGCCAGTCAGATCCGAGACCATAGTCTGGAAATTCAGCAGCGACTCGAGACGTCCCTGACTGATCTCGGGCTGGTATGGGGTATAGCTAGTGTACCAAGCGGGGTTCTCGAGGACGTTCCTCTTGATGACCTCCGGAACTTTGGTGCCATAGTATCCCTGTCCGATCAGACTCTTGCCGGGCTTGTTCTGGCTCATAATCTGCTTCGCGGTGTTGAGGAAGACAGACTCTGGCACGCCATGCGCCTGCCACTCCTCCACCGTCAGCCCCTCGGACATGCTGCCAATCTTCAACTCGCGCGCCGACAGAATATCAGCGGGTATAACCTGGCGGACGAACTCGTCTAGGCTGCCCACGGGCGGATCCAGGGCCTTGAGCATGGCTTCCGCACTCTCGGCAGACGGCCCAATGTGACGGCGGGGAAACGTGTCGAGCGCATCGAAGGGTCTCGCCGAGTCGGTCTGCTGGGGCGGGGTGTCGAATAAATCGTCTGCGGCTTCGACGGCTGCGGCTGCGGCCGCCTGTTGTGCATTCGGCGCCTGCTGCTGGAACCCGCGCTTTTGGAGAGTTTGCAGGGTTTGGTATGCGATGGCGCGCGACGACGTGCCCGCGAGCTGGGGACGCGGTAGCTGGGCTACACACGACGATCGTGTGAGCCGGCTAGCAGTGCTAGCTGCCCTAATACACGCTGCGCGCATGTTGGCTGTGTGGTTGCAGTGATGCTACGGGGAGTCTCCCCAGGAAGCAAATATTTTTTTAACAGAAAGATTAGTGTGCTGTTGAGCGAGTCCTGTGCGAGCAATTGGCCCGATTGCTCAAAAGTCTGGGAGGCTCGCCACTGCGCTGGTGGTGACGTTGGCGGGGGAAACGCGTTCAACACCCACAACCCAGGGAAATGCAAAGTGAGGATTTACAAGGGAAGAGAGAACTTGAATCGCGAAACCTCAAGACGCTCAAATCGACAGCGGTGACAGCGCGCCTTCTTTCATTGCTATCTACACTCTAACCCGTCATTATCCGCGCCGTTGGTGATAAGCTGACCCTGGCCAAGCTAGCGGACGCGTGCCACTAAACCCCAAGCCGACTGTCCTTGCATCCACACGCATTCCTAGCACCCATTGGGCAAAACTACGCTGCCCACCGCTGCATTCTATTACTTGATATCCACATAACCCGCATCTCAGTCCTCTCCGCGTGTTCTGGGCACGGTTCAACCACACTAGATGCTCGCCCGTCGCGGTGCCATTGTCCGTCGGAGATTCTTTTCTTTCTCCGTCTCTTCGGTCACGGGCAGGATTCCTTGCTCGCGGAGCTGCGCTAGGTACTCTTTGCCTGTGCATCGCATTAGCAAAACATTTTCAAAGTCAAAGATTGCGTCGTCACTTACCGTATTTGTACCCCACCTCGTAGATCTCTTCGAATTTCGCAAAGTCAAGCGTGCCATACGGATCGATTGGCGGCCGCATGTACCTGCATCCCGGCGTATTCTTCGCCCGCTCCAGCGCATCAATACTAGACACATATGCGAGGCGCGACTGGATCTCCGATAACGTCGGGGGGTTGGGGAAGCTAGAAAATGGATTCCACCGATTGAACGTCGCCCAGAAACCACTCAATGAGTCACCGAAAGACTGCGGCGCGTTATCGTCGAGACTGCCTACGTCGACCGCGAAGATGACGTCTGCGCCGAGACTCTTCATATGCGTGACAGTCAGGTTGTCAATATAGCCACCATCCAAGAGCATGCTGCCATTGTCACACAGCGGAGGAAGTAATCCTGCAAGTGACATGGATGCGCGGACGTACCGCCATACGTATCCACTCGTGTGGATTTCCGAGCGCGACTTGCTGATGTTGGTGGTGTTGCAGTAGAACTCGAGCCAGAAATCTTCCATCTGGGAATTTCCAAAGGTCTTGAAAATACCGCGATTGAACTCGTGGCCGGTGGTATACGAAGCACTAGGGAAAGTCAGCGTTGAACTTTGAGTAGATGTGTAAAACTTACGAAGGGTAGGTCAGATCGAGTGCAAATCTCCACATGCTGCCCATGCGACCAGCGAACTTCTTTGCGCGCCCATACATGGGAACGACATCTGCATCCCAGGCATATAGTGCACCTATGAAACTACCGATGGATGTACCGCCCACTATGTCGATTGGAATACCAGCTTCTTCCAGTGCGCGGATGATACCGATTTGCGAAATACCACGAGCACCGCCACCGCCCAAGACAAGCCCGACTGAGCGACCGCACAGACGTCGCGCCAGACGATGGAAGTCACCTTTGAAGGGAGTGTCTGCCGAGTAGAGCGGTGTCTGGCGAACCTTTCTTGACGTGTACTTTTGAATTTCAGCCTGAATGACTTGCACTCGTTGTTTGAGCGCGTTTCCAAAGCGTCGCCCGGCGTGATGAACTGGCTCGGAGGTTGCGCGGAATGACATTTGGATATGATGATGGCTGCCATTGATCCAGGGGCGGTTGCGCAGCCACTTCCGCGTCAGACCCGACGGACAGTACCTCTCCGAATGCAAAAGCACCAACTCTTTGCGTGCAGTCGTTTTCGTTGTCAAAAGGAACCGCTCGTACTCGCCAATGTTTGGGGAAGATTCAGCTAGACCCACAAGGAGAATGCAATCAGCCTGGTTGATGCACGTCTGAGTCCATGGCGACTTGACTGGGGTGTCAGCGACATAGATGACCATGCCATATCTTTCCTCCAAATCAGCGAGGTATTGCGAAAGCTTGAGTTTGCCCATGCGGCTGAAGGCATGTCGTCCAAGATGGTTGAGAATGGCGGCCTGGTTGAGAGACACCACACCTTGCGGCATGCCAATTTGGGTAAGCGCATTCACCAGTCGGCTTCCAAAGTCCACTACCGGAATCCCAGCAGTTACCGGGAGTACAGCGACAGTGCGTAAGTTGACTGTTGAGGACACGTTCGCGCGAGTGGCCTTCGTTCCACGCTCTTTACTCTGTTCATGGAGTGGGTCATCAACCAAAGCTCGCATGCGGGAGGCGATGATCTTTGAGATCTTGATCGTGATGCCAGGATGTTCCAGTGCTAGACTGTTAAATAGCGTCTTCGGAAACTTCGCAAGCTCGGTATCTCGAATGGCATGCAATGAGCCCGGTCGTGATGATTCTGTGAGGACTTCGAGTTCGCCGACGCTGTCACCTTGACCGTATTCACCAATGACCTTTACTGCGCTGTTCTCGGCGTCGCGGATGGCGCGCAATCTTCCGTTCAAGACGATGTAAATAGCATCGCTCTCATCACCTTGGTTGTAGATCACTTGGCCTGCATTGACTTGAACCCATTCCAGAGCGAAGTCAATATGCTGGATCAGCCGTGGTAGGAGTGTTGTAAGGCGTTTCGCGATTGTGAGCAATACCACCGGGTACCGTTCGACGATCCGCTCAATGGCTGAGCGAGGCAGGAAACCTACGTAGACATCCGTCTTGGCTGTAACATCTACGAAAGATCGGTTCGATGACACCGCTCCGAGATAGCCAGCTAGTCCGCCAGGCTTGGTCATGAATAGACTCCGTCGTGTGCGCTTCTTTTTGGTACCATCGGCAGCAGTTCGCGAAGGGGTGCTCGATCCAGGCGGGCGGGATGATGGGCCAAAGAGGTCATCTTCAGTGTAGCCTGGCCCATTAGGAAGGGTTCCTAGTACGTTGGATTCAGGTGCGTCTTCTTCCACAGGCACGCTTACGTCCAAGAACCCATCAATGACGTAATACAGGCCAGGATTCCTCTCTCCCTGCTCGACCAGCACAGAGTCCTTGGGAAAGAAGACAATCTCCACATCATTCACGATCTCTTCCAGGATGTTATGAGGGCCTGCAGCGCTCATGCTTGACATGCCAGAGGCTGATGCTATAGACTCAGTGTCTCCATCCTTGGAGCCCGCGTATGGGTCCATGAAGCCAAATGCATTCGTGAACACAGCCTTCTGCCTCCTGGCGTCGAAAGAAACAAGTTGAGGTGACTGCTCCACTGACGCGGTTGGCTTAGGCATAGGGTTCTCCGGGTTGATGAGTCCGATAGCCTTGAACATACATCCCAGTATAGACTCCCTGAACACAGTAGCTTCATCAATAGATTCTTGTCGGTGCAATGTTTTCGGGCGTAGTGAGGGAGATGCGAAAGGGTTAAAGTTGCTTGCGTCCAACGGCGTTCGGTTGTCTCGACGTTCCTGTTGATGTTGGTACGGTTGAGAGAAGCTGCTGCGGCCGCTGCGACCAGTTCCGCGTGCCATTTGCGAATTGGTCAACAGGTCACCTGCGCTGATTCGGTCGTTGCGTGGTCCTTGATCTGGGGAAGTGATTTTGGGTAATGCTTCGTTGTTTGCGTTTGCGTTGGCCCCACGAGCGGCAGCAAGGCGGGCTTGCGCAGCGGTTCCTCTCCTAAGGGATACGCTGGACCTTCGTCGTCGGCCGGCGCCGGGGTTGTGCAACGCGATGCCTTTCATGCCCTCGTCTGAGCCAATGCGCTCCGTCTCCTTCGCAAACTTCTCCTTCAGTCGCTCGAGCGGAGCATCACGCAGAAAGCCAGGAAGATCGTATGTAGTATACTTATTCATGAGCTTCTCCGTGCGGAGGACCTCGTTCGTCAAACTGAGATAAGCATGGCTGGTTGCGAGCGTAACTCTTTGTAGGCGCGTAAGGATGACCTGAACAATGTGCGCCGTTGCTTTGGGGTATATGCGCGTCAGTCGACGGAATGCAGTGGCTGGGATTATAGCGATGGTTGTGTCTACGGTCGCGCGCGCGACAATGTCTGGATGGGCAGATTTGGGCTTTGAAGGGCGCGAAGGTGATCCTCGAGTTTTGCTGTGCTTGAGTCGCTCATCACCAAGTCCATCTAGATCCAGCGACAGAGGCGGCACGGCTTGTAGGCGCCCGCCTGCTGTTGGACTGTTCAGAGTCGATGTTCTTCGATGCCCGAGCTTGGCCTCAGGGGCTTGGTTTGGTGTGTGCGGTCTTGAATCGTCGAATGCAAAGCTACTGTTCCGTGACATAGATGGTCTTACGTCCTGCTGAGGCGATCCCGGGAAACTTGGACGCGTGTCCTCATCTTCGTCATGACGCAGCTTCACATCTTCTGTGAACAGAGAGAGAATGGAGAATAACGAAGACATTGGGGCTCCGTTCTTGACTTCAGTAAGAAGCTGATAGCCTTGCCGGTGGCCCTGGTTCGCGCCGTCGCCGGATGACTCCCCTCCCATGTCATCCTCATCAGAGTCTGAATCATTCCGGTTCGACTTGACAAAGATCTGGACCAGGCCATCTACTACCAAACAAAAGCCTTTTTCTTCTTCCAAGAGAATTGTCTCGCCAGCCACCAACCGACGGGTCTGCATAGTGCGTGTTAGTTCATGGAAGACTGGGCGCTCCAAGTAACCGAACACTTTGATTGCGCTCAAGAATTCATCCAAGTAGTTGGACAAGCCGCGCTTGGAGTCATTTTCGGCGCTGTCGGGAAAGACTTCGACCTGTGGTTCTTCACGCTGCGGTTCAGGCGGTAGTCGTGCGTACATAGTCATGTATCGGTACCTCACGAAGTAACTGACGGTAGACACGACAAAGACGACGACGAGCATCCTACGAATGTTTAGCAAAGATATATGTAGGGAATTGACAACGTACAGAGTTGTGAAGTTCATGGTGAAGGTCAAGCTCATAGAGAAGAGCGTGAATAGCCATGTCGGCAGAGTATAGGTAATCCAGTACAAGACGGTGGGCAGGACACTGAAGATGGACAGAATGACACGGCCCAATAGACCAAAGCTGGTCGACGGCGTGGTATCAGCAGGCTTCATGCCGAGCACAGAGTTGGAGAGGGCCTCTGCTGTGTTATACACTGCTGCTTTGGAAGCCTCTGCCAGTGACCGAGAAGTGGCAGTTCCCGGGACTGCCATGGTGGCCATGGTGGGCGAGGAAAGATCGGTGCCGAATTCGGACCGTCACGCGTCAATATTTCCAGACGTTTCTAGTGTTGCTAATCTAGGGCGGTAAAGACAGGAATCCCATGATGTGCCGTGCAGCGGGCACGTTGAAATCCGCGGGTAGGTACTGGGGGCGCTTGCATGTGGGGTGCCACTGCCAGCTTGTGAAAGGCCGGGCCCGTGCATCGATTAGCGCGGAAGTCGCGAAACTCCACCGCGGCCTGGAGCTCTCACTCGCGCGCCGGAGCTTGTAAACATCACCCATTGTGCCGCCATGCCGCCCTTCAAAGATGACCAGATAATCGTGAGTCTCACGTGCACTCGACGCTCTGCATATGCGCTAACCGCCTTAGATCATTGCGCCGGGCTCCGAGACGACAGTCGCGCAGCTGGGGCTCCCCGAGTCTTTCACGCCCGCGCGTCTTCGCGTGAGATCGCGCATGTTCCCCGCAGAGAAGGAAGGTGAATTTGAGCCCTACAAGATCCGGAGAAAGCAAGATCAGCCGACCGCGACGAATGGCGACCCCACAGACGAATCGCAGGAAGAAAAGAAGCCTACCGAGGGCGACGATGATGTAGTGTGGGAAGAAGACCGCGTGTCGGAAGAAGGCGCGATATGGCCCATTCAGCAAGGCCGCATCGTTGACTGGCCATGCTTCTTCGCCCTCATCACCCATACCTACAACTCTCTGAACCCGCCCTTCCACACTCCGATCCTCCTCATTACGCAACCAGCATGGACCCCGCGAGAGCACGAGAAGCTCACCCAGTTCTTCTTCGAGAAGTTCAAGGTGCCCGCGTTCGGGCTCATGGACGCGGCATTGGCAACAACGTGGGCATACGGTGTACACACAGCGACAGTGATAGACGTTGGCAAAGACAAGGCAGACATCACCGCTGTCAGCGAGTTCATCCCGCACACCCAGGGTCGCGTCATCTCACTGGAAGGATGTGGAGGCGAGGCCTTTACCCAAGGGCTCTTGTCTAAGCTCAAGTCCAAGGGTCTCAACCGCGACATGTGTGAACAACTGAAGAGATCGCCCATTTGCGAACTTCTGCCCCCAGGAGTTCCGCTACCAGGGCCAGGAGATGCGGCTACCAAAGATGCAGCGACCAACCCTGCAGCGCTCGCATCAACGGGCGCGACCGGTCCTGGCGCAGCAGCAGCCGCCTCCATCGGAAACGTGCCACGAGGGCCTGGTATCGATACAGAGGTCGGCGAAGACGCGAGTCTCGAAGAAAGTGAAGGTGTTTTGGATGTCGCAAGCATCGTTGCTGGCGGCAAGATGTCTGAATACCTTGCTAAGAAGGAGAAGGAGAAGCAGGAAAAGGCCAATGCGAAGAAGAAGGGTGGTCCGGCTCCAGCAGCCAACAAGCCGGTCAGGTTACCCAACTCCCGGCTGGAGAAGGCTACATTCCTCTACGAGGACCACGCGCTTCTGGACACTTTGAAGAACATGAACCTCAATACACAGGAGATGGCAGATGCGAAGGGCGCTCTGGACGAAGGGCCAAACAGGAAGGGACAAGAGAATGGAGAGAACGGCGAGCCTACATCTGCAACCGAAGCGAACGGCACCAGCGAATCTGGTGCTACTGGCA
This sequence comes from Alternaria triticina, assembly GCA_022609215.1. Classification (NCBI taxonomy): domain Eukaryota; kingdom Fungi; phylum Ascomycota; class Dothideomycetes; order Pleosporales; family Pleosporaceae; genus Alternaria; species Alternaria triticina. The sequence goes on from JAGKPX010000004.1 coordinate 669,455, forward strand.
AACGCACAGGTTCGATAAGACGTGAGATCGAGGTCGGCACCGAGCGATTCATGGCAGATGGTGATGGTACGCTGGAGAAGATTGCAGATGCTGTGCACAGAGCTATATCGTCCATCGACGAGGTTGGCAAACGAAGTGATCTATGGGAACAGCTCATCGTCTGCGGTAACGGTTCAAAACTGCGAGGTAAGTCATGTTCCATGTATCAGCAATCATCGTGCATCTACTGACATCTATACAGGCTTCAAAGAATCGCTCCTCCAAACCATCCAGACTAAGTATCTGGTCTCGCCCTCCTCCGCCACAATTTTCACATCCGAGATCCCGTCCAACGTGTCAACGCCCATGGGAACCGGCGCGAACACTCCACAGCCCCAACTTGGCCCGCACGGCGGCTCCCAAGTCAACCCGCTCCTCCTTGCAGCGACAACTGCTCAGACACAACATATGATGCCACATGGAGGCATGCCTGGCATGGGAGGTAACACCCACTCATCGCATGGCCAAACACCCACATCAATCAAGTTCATCAAGCCGCCGGAGTACTTCCCCGAGTTCAAGGACGTTGGTTTTGATGAGTCGGCCTTCTTGGGCGCTCAGGTCGCAGCCAAGGTCATCTTCGTTGTCGATCAGGGTCAAAGTAAGGGTTACATGACCCGTCCCGATTACAACGACCAGGGTCCACAGGGTATCCACGATTACAGTCTATAATCCGATATCTTGGTACTTGGATTACGAAGCCGGCTTTGATAAGCAAGGCCTTGTGTTACTTTTGCAACGCAGCCATTTTGTGGAGTTTAGGCACGGTTTATGGATATCCCGGCGTTGCCAAAAAGGAAAGCCTGGGGTCAAGTTTGATGAAACGAAATAGGCGATTGTAGCGATAGGCTAGCCGCGCATTGCGAGATGCAACCTCCAAATCCTATTTTCATTACCACCTACCCGTCCCTTTCTTTCCTTTTTCACTCGTCAACTCTGTGGGAGTGAAACGCCCACCTCGTTTCTTCTGATGATTTGGCATCGGAGTACGCCGATAGCCCTGGGGGCTCCGCTCCGCTCCCCACGTGCTAGGCATTAGCGAGTGGCTAACCGGATCTAGCCGTTCTTACGTCTGGCAACTGATAAAGGTCGCCAGTGCCACTCGATTTATATTGCTCTTGTCTTGATTGTCTTTTTGTTCGTTTTGCCAAATCTCCGACATTCACAGGTTGTGAGAAGTACAAGTTCATTTCGACAACCGCCCTGTTCGCGAAGTTCTACACTAGAGGCTGCGTCTCGGTACCTGCTCCGATCTATTGCCGCGGCTAGAACACTTCTTCACATCCACCGAATACAAACGCGCAACTCGAACTTAAAAAGGGGGAATTTTGACGGAAACAACATACGTACATCATCATGGCAGCCTCATCACCCATATCGAATACAGTTTACGTCGGCCCCTTCGTGCACAGCGAATCGCTCTCAACACTGGAAATACAGGAACGCGGCGCCATCTTCGTAGACTCTGACGGCATAATCCGTCATGTCGAAAAAGACATCCAAGAAGGCGACCTACCCAATCTCATCCAACAAAAAGGCGACTCATGGACAGACGCGAAGATTGTCGAGATAACCGGCACTGGCTTCTTCTTCCCCGGCTTCATAGACACCCACGTCCACGCACCCCAACACCCCAACACAGGCCTGTTTGGCAAAACCACATTACTAGATTGGCTCCAAAAATACACATTCCCCATGGAATCCTCCTTCTCGAAACTCCCCCTCGCCCACCGCGTCTACCAAAACTTCGTCTCACGAACCCTATCCCACGGCACAACAACCGCCGCATACTACGCCACCATCCACGTCCCCGCCACCAACGCCCTCGCAGACATCTGTCTAGCGCGCGGTCAAAGAGCCCTAGTAGGCCGCGTATGCATGAACAGCGACCTAAGCCCAGAGTACTACAGAGACTCAAGCACCGAAACAAGTTACGCAGATTCAAAAGCCAGTATCGACTACATCCGCTCCATCGACCCGAAAGGCGAGATCGTGAAACCCATCATCACACCACGTTTTGCGCCGAGTTGTACACCGGATTGTCTGACTGCTATGGGTCGGTTGGCGAAGGAAACGGATACGCATGTGCAGACGCACATCTCGGAGAATAAAGGCGAGATCGAACTTGTCAAGGAATTATTCCCTGAGAGCAAAAGCTACGCAGATGTATACGATACCCACGGCCTTTTAACAGACAAAACCATCCTCGCCCACGCCGTCCACCTCACCCCGGAGGAACGCAAATTAGTCCTACAGCGCAAGAGCAAGATATCCCATTGTCCGGCGTCAAACACGGCGATTACATCCGGATGTGCGCCGATACGCGATTTACTCGATGAAGGACACACGATTGGTCTTGGTACGGATGTCTCGGGTGGTAACTCGCCGTCGGTACTGGAAAATGTGCGGCAGGCGATATGGGTGTCGCGGCATCTATGTATTCAGACTTCGAAAGACAAAGCGAAGCTTTCGACAGAGGAAGCGTTGTTTCTTGCTACGAGGGGTGGTGCGGCGGTAGTGGGCATGCAGGATAAAGTTGGCGGATTTGAAGTGGGCATGGAGTGGGATGCGCAGATGATTAGTTTGGGGGTTGTTGGTGAGGACGGTTGTCGGGATGGGGCGTTTGAAGAGGGACCTGTTGATGTGTTTGGATGGGAGAGTTGGTCGGATTTGGTAGAGAAGTGGGTGTATAGTGGGGATGATCGGAATACGGTGGCCGTGTGGGTGAGAGGGAGGCTGGTGCATAGGACGGGGAAGTTTGCTGGGGCGGAGAGGGTTGCGACGCCTTGATGTAACGCTCCCATAGTTTCGAATACTTGGAGTGATTGAATACAGCAATGTCTCTTGCTTCCTCGCTATTCTGACGTAGCATGTGAGCCCAGTTGTGGCGCAGTAGCCGGTGAGCAGGCCCTGCAAAATGACATCCTAGTCGACAATAAGCCGACCCCATATGTACCCAGCCCCCAACCTCAACGAAGAATAAATTGCTATTTTAATTGACACTGGGACCTGGTCTTGATTCAGGTTGGCCATCCGGATCTGGTTGAGTGGCGATCTTATTCGGACGCAACAGTGTCTTGCTTCAGAGATTGCATCAGCTCGATTTTAAGCCAAAGCAGAATACAAATCGGAATACAAGGTGAAATACCGGTCAGAATTGAAGGCGGAGTTGGGGTCCAAACACAAGGCGGAAGGTGATGCAGAATAGGACGCGCAATATGAGACTGAGCACAAGGCGCAATAACAGTCAGAGTGGAAGGCACAACTTACGACGAGGCAAAGGCAGGAATGTACTCGTCAGCGTGGTCATCTCGTGCTATGGTGAGAACCCCGAGTACATGCTTTATCCCAGCTGTTGATTGATCAGGATGCTACAACAGGTATATAACTAGTCCGTGTCGAACGTATCCTGTTCTTGCACTACTGATTATTACACTTCACTTTCCCTCTCGTCTTCTTTCATCTTTCTGCACTATGGCGAAACTTCGAATGGCTCTTTTCATGCTATGCGCTTCAGTAGCCTTCGCTAGCCCATTCTTTTCGCCTGAACTTGAAGACACCTTTGCCAGTCTGAGTACAAGGAACGAGAAATTGTGGGATCGCAACAGTTATGACGAGATCTGTCAGCACAAACGCAATGATAGCGATCCTAAAGTTGCCCAAGATATTTGGCATCTGACGGGCGCTGACACAACACTCGACATCCTCGCCTTGCCGGGTATGTACGACAACTGGGTCCGCAAGATGGACATGGCTGCCTTCCGAAAGATGCAGTCAGACTCTTGGGATTGCGCTACTCTCGGAGGAACTTGTGGGAATGCTGCCGACTGTAGTATATTCTACCCTTGGCCTATTATGAATGTCAAAAGCTTACTTTAGTAGGATTATTCTTCGACGCCGGACAACCGGAGTATTATTGGATCATGTCCGCCGTATCCAAGGCGCACGATGTGCTGGTATATCTGCACGACGAGCTGGTTGATAATGTCCTCCTGCATTCACTTACTATTCCCCAACTCCAGAAAGACTTCGGCGCCGAGATTTCTAAAGTAAACCCGTACGGAGCTGCCTCTGGCGCGTTCGGTTCGGCATCTGGTGTCTTTGGAATGGCGCGACTTGTGGGCAAATCGGCTACAGCCAAAGCAGGACCTATGGGCGGATTAATTGCTGTGATCAGTGGTGGATTTGGAATAGCTGCTGCTACATACAAGCCAAGCGATCCCGGAGTAGTACTAGAGACAATGTTGGGTGAGTACTTCAACCAGAGCAGAGATGCAATTGCCGATATGGCACGGAACCTATTTGGAGAAGGCGATCAAAACAAGCTTCCTGAAGCCGGGCAAACGGGTGGCCGAAACTACTTCCAAACACCAGTAGGACGAACATTTAACGATGGGAAGTTCATTATCGACAGCATCGACCGTGTCAAGAAAGACTACATCGAAGTTGGCAACACACTATTAGTACGTTAGATAAGTTTCACTCATTCGCATGTTCCAACTGGCTAACGCGTGGTAGAAACAAGCACTCGGCATCCGTCTCCTGAGCGAATTGGGTTACCTTGTCTTCATCAACGTTGACACTACGGAAGAGCTATGCGTGGATGATAAGAAATCCAATCTATGGACCGATGGCCTTTGTATGGGTCTCTACCACACCCCCGAGTACGAACATGAGTTTGGAAATCCCAACAGTTATAAAATCCTTCCGCTGAACAATACGGTGGTGGACACCATGACTGGAAAGTACAAATTCAATCTGATGGATGTCTACTCGAATGCAATCGAGTGTAAGAGAGCCCGTCAGGATGGCGAGCGCGAAGTCGATATCCAGAACATCCCTTATGGTGGTGATTGGCCGCAATGTATGTTCAACATCGATGTGGTGAAGGGCAAATTCAAGGGCGGCAAATGGTTCGACGATTTCGAGGCGCTATGAGTTAGTGTCAACCTCTTTTACACTCGTTTAGTGGAAGCGCAATCATTAGATCAGTAGACCCGACGTATTAATAGAGCAACGTCTCCTCAATTCATCGTTAGATAGACAATGAAGTGGTAAACTATATCTCCATTCCGTGAATTTCGAAAGTTGGGGGTAGCTCCTATGCGACGGTATCAACAGCCCGTATCTACTGTCTTTGATTAGGATACAGATCAGTCGTCGATGACGGTGATTGCCATTCTGATATCACCGGGAGACCACGCGACGTCCAGGATCTGTGCGACCATTTCGCCGAAACGCATAAGTTGTTTCCTTCTCTCGACGAAATCAATCCCCCTTGTATCGAACTTGAGACAGACGTAACATAACAACTTGACAGCCAGTTGTCCAGGTGAAATGTCATATTCGACTTCCATAGCTTCGGAGTCGGGTATCAGCCCATGCAACGCGTAGACTTTGTCGAGGATGTTTGTAGCCATTTGGTGTCGGTATAATTCCAGGAGTCGCATCAAAGGTACGGTTTTTCGGACGCCTAGTCGAAATGTATCCATAAACTTCGTCAAGACTATGGTAGCTGCCGGTGTTTCGAGAAGCAGACGAGGTAGACGTACTTGAGGCTTACCCCCAGGATGCTCGAGAGTATAGAAGTCTCTTACTTCGCCAATCAAGTTGTACAAAGTCGACAGATCGGCACGCGAATTGCAATAGTATATCGTACACTCCTTGGCTAGCATGATTTCTTGGATGATCCAAACTCTAGTCCAGTAGTTCCTGGAGCACAGCCCAAGGATACCTTTGCCCTGTTCGTAGGTGCAGAATTGGGCCTTTTCTCTTGTTGCAAGAAATTCCATGCCCACGCCACAATGCGGGGATTGGTCGAGTCTGCCCAACCAAATGGACACCGAAGTGGCATTGCTATAGATCTGTCGCATATTTTGGACTTGATGATTGCGTTCCAGTACATTACGTTGGTTGATGCAGATAGCATCAATCCAGTATAATTGATACTGCTCTTGCGAACGCATCTCGTCTAAGAATGACCACAGATTGTAGGCGACGGTGAAGGGTACACCATTGAGTTCGATGGCGTTACAATTGTCCGCCGAACCCCAGGTATAGGATAGTGCAGTGTATGTCGGCGGAGCGGAATCGAACGAGTAGGTACGGAGGGCACACTTGATAGGTCCGGAGAGCTCGCTCGCTTGTAGTTCGAGCAGCCTGAACTCCTGGCTTCCTTTGAGCCGGCTGAGAGGCGCATCTGCGTAAGCCTGCCATCTCCATTTCTTCGGCGGTGCTGTATCGCTCATGCTTGCGAGCGGCGAAGGAGTATACCTGTAACGTATACAATGGACCTTGTCGCTACATCATGTCAGTACGGTATCGTGCGAGTACGACCTGGGTATACTACAGTAGTGGATACAATACTGCGAACGCGAGATGACCGCGTCAGTCTAGCGCATTAATACGGCGCGATACATGCTGAAATGATGCTGCAGTATGGCTAGTATGAGGTTTCCGAGCGTGGTCGAGGGACTATAAGGCTTTGGTGATGATACGCGAACAGTCGTGGACAGAGATGTATTGCGATGAAAATGACGGGCGGCGCGCGGGGTTCGGACGAGGCAGCACCCGTACACAGGCATTCTGCAGGCTTGAGATGTTACTCAAAGCTGCAGGTGCCATTGGTGTAGCCATGCCAGCATCCAGACAAGTAGCGAAGCGAGGATGCTGTGAGGAGTGCATGTCTGGACCGCCAGAAGGCAGCTGAAGTGGGGCTGAGCTAGGACCATCACGCGAAGTCCTCGCGCTGAACTCACCTGGGCATCATTGCAACCACCGCGACGCGTCATTCGTTTGAAGAACGCAGTGCATGCCCAGTGGTTGCCCCTGAAAGACTTAACAGTTGTCCTGTATTCCGTGCCTAAATTTTAATTGTTCAATTTGATAAACGCGTACTTTCTCATTTCTTCAACCCAAGCTCCATCAACGCCTTCTTACCCTTCGTACCCTCCTCTTCCCACCACAACCCTCTTATCTCCAGCCCTGCTTTTCCAAACAAGTCCTTCCACTGTGCCTCGGTGCGTTCCGAAGAGCCCAGGTTCATCATCTGCCAGTCCATCTTGGCATCGAAATGCACAACCTCCGTCTCCGTCTCTGGTAGGATGACCTCGTGAATCAACACCACACTATCCTCGGCCATCGAGTTCACGATGTTTGTCAGGATGGTAAGAGCTTGCATCTCCGGCCAGTCGTGCAGAAGCATGCGCAGGTAGAAAGCCTTGGCGCCCTTGACAACCGGTGGGAAGGGATCGAAGAAGCTGTGTCCGACCGTTACAACGCCATCAGGCAGACCCTTGGCTTGCGCAATCACACTCGGGAGATCCAACAGCATGCGCACGCCCGGCAATCCCTCCGCTCGCTCGCAAAACTTTACTACTTGATGGCCTACGCCGCCGCCAACATCGACAAACAGAGGGCGTGAGGGTTCGGTAATGGCGAGTCGCTCCTTGACCGGGTACGATTGCACAAACTTGTTGTGCTCGCCTGGCTTTACCAGCGTCATTGTTTCGTTGAATGCGTCGAACATCTTTACATTCTCCGGCTTGTTCATGAAGTCAAAGTAGGTCTCGCCTTTGCAGCCATAGGCGAAGCAGAAGGGGCTATCTCGTGCATCTACGGGGTGCTTGTATCCGTTTGCGGCGAAGTAATCGGGGAACTTAACGGCCGACCGGAAGTGGTAATGGAAGTGGATGATGGCGCTTCGGAGAGGCGCCCCCTTTGCTATGGCACGGCCAAAGGTAGTTGGGGTGTAGCGTTGGGGAGAGTCTGATGTTGATGTGAAGACTTCGGGTACTAGCATCTTGAGAATGCGGTCTTGATGGGATCAGTAAGTAATCTTTTCTGATATTCTGGATGGAAGAAAGCTTACTGATTAATCTGAGATCTGATTTGCTCTTCTCTGCTAGCTCGGCGGTGGTGATGGGCCCATTGTTCGCTATGGCGATGTCGACAAGGTTGAGGTCAACGGCGAGAATGATCACGATTGGGTCGTAAATTGCCTAGCATCGTTAGTCCTGTGTTATGGTGTAGTGGGCATGTATGCCGCATGGAGGATGGATATCAATATCGAAAAGACGCACGAAGGAATGCCGCAGAAACTTGTCCATAGGTGTTTCCAGGGCTTGTGTGAGTTTTTCGGAGGCCTGCAGCAAGGCGAGCCGGTCAGCCTCTTCGAGACCTGCTGGCCCCTTACTGGCAAGAGCGAAGATATCTTGGGCGAGTGTCATGTTTGATGTTGTGTTTATTCTTCTTTGGGGTGAGAGATGAGTAACTTTGGCAGTTTCTTTTGGGCCTGCAGCCGCTTGAAGCACTACTTATGCCAACGCGCTCGGTATGTATCTTCAACTTGATCCACAGCAAAGAGACAGCTGTTCCAGCTAGATATCGAGTCTACACGGTACGGCAGTTCTCGACATGCCCTACAACTTTTACCAGACTTGGGCCATCTATCGTAGATCGCGGCGAAAGCAGCCTTGCCCTTGGCTTGCTCACACTATGCCAAGTGTACCAACCTATCAAACCTACCGCGATACATGTGCAGACGTTGTGCCCATACTCGTCTTGTAATGCACCGATTTTATGAATGCACCGAGTGTGCGAATGTACCGAGAATGGAAATAAGCCGCATGTGACGAGTGTATCTGGTCAGATACTACGTGTAGGGAAGAATGTTTATTCAATAGTACTAGATCACCTCTCCATGCAAACGAATCGCATGCCGTATGAACTCGAGGATGTTCGCCAGAACACATTGCCATGCTGGAATCCTTCGCGTCTCGCATCTTACGGAGAAATTTCAGTCTGCACGTGCCAACAGCCCCACCCGCACCTTCCCGAGGTCCTCTAAACCAAACACACGACAAGTTGATTCTTCATGAAACACCCAGCCTCATGTGTTTACTATTCACGAAATAGACGTAGCAGTTGTTCCCGCAAACGTGGAGTCTGCATTACGCGATAGATGATTGCGAACAATCCTACTTCGGTTCGCAATGTCCGATTTGACCCACCACTTCCTGGCCGCCTCAGGTTTAACAATCCTATACGCGTATTCCGTGAAAATGATTGTACGACATGTACGACATTCATAGTATAACGAGTGTGATGCGCAGCTGCTTGGCTAACTGAGAAACCGACCATTTACATTCATTTTGTTCCGCTCTCTGTTTATCTTTGTATCTTCACTGTCACTCGTTTGTACCACCGCCATGGTGAACTTCAATTCCATCATCGCATTTTCGGCTTTCGGTCTGGGTGCGCTGGCACACCCAACCATCAAGCATATCGACCGTCGCTTCTGTTCGCTCGAACAGCGCAGCGTCTTCGTCCGCGCGGAAGACCCTACCTCACCCGCACCAATTCCCAAAGCGACGACATGGAACCCGCCTTCCGACATGGTCACCGGCCTAGACCAGGTCTGGAAGCAGACTATGAAGGAGAACCCCCAAGGTCTTCAAGACAAGAACTGGATCATTGATCAGATGATGGCCAATAACGGGAGTCTCAACTACTGTGTCCGCTGGAATCACTCGGGTAAAAGCACTGCAAGTGCGCGCGCATCCACCGTCAAAGCTTTGCAGCGTTCGATGCAGAAGTGGTTCGACGTGCTCGTTGGTTTCGAAGGTTTCCCGCTTACTGAGCTTAATGTTGACGTTGTCGGCTACGCTGTCAAAGACAAGAGCCTCATCGAAGGTGATGTTACTGGGCTAGACATCTACACCACAACCGATGGTGATGGCGTACCCGAGTGCGATACTCGCTGCTATCGCGCCGCTCATTTGGATGGCGACATGAGCCAATGCCCCGGTGGTGAGGCCAGCCGCTACGACATCAGCCTCTGGCTTGATGAGAGTCTTGAGGGCCAGATGGGTGGCTATGGATACAACTGGGGCGAGGAGATTGGTCCGGACTACTTCCTCAACAACATCGACCAGGAGAATATTCACATCTTGCTCCACGAGATGGGCCACGGCTTCGGTCTTCTAGGTATGCTCTATATGTATTTCGTCATGATTCGTGCTAAATCCATGTCAGACTTCTACGATTGGGTGCCGCAAGGTCAGACCAACTTCATCATGATGGCCGGTAGCGCCGTGGAGATCACCGAGTTTGATGCTTGGATGCTGAGGGATTGGTGGAGGAAGTTGAAGGTAGAGCGCAAGTGGTAGGCTACTACGTTCGTGAGATGTCGGTACCCCGCGCATGGATACATGTTTAAACTTCCGCAGTAGGGTGATGACTGAGGTCTGGTGAAAAGGTTTTTTTTTCGTTCTCCTGTACATATATTATCAGTTTGGTATGCGAAATAAGTTCTGCTGCTAGTTATCGCCGATCTCAAGAAAGTGTTGAATCGAATGATCAAACTAGATGAATTTTTGCAGCGTGCCGAGATGCTTGCGTGAAGGCCTGCCCGTCCATCAATCCGTAAAGAAAGCAGTCACCTATCAAGCGAAAGCTATCGCCCACTGGCGTATTGCTGGGGTCCGAGACATCTCCATCACCATCTATAGTGACTAATCCATCTTTCCGGACAATAAACGGCACATTTCCGCCCTTGAAAACATGCACTCTATCGCCCACGACCGTCGTTCTTGGGCCGATACCCATGTATCCAGATTTGGTAAGGAAAAAACGTCGGGATGCTGTCGCAGTTTTAAGAGCGTGATGTATTCCAGATATGCCTTCGTCAAGGTCGCGCTGCGAAAACGACGCTGTTCGAGAGAACGTGTCTCGTGAGATGCATCGAGACCACATACTCCACGCCCTATAGGACTCGTAATCGTCTTTTGTAGCTCGGCGATAAGAGCTCTTCGTCTCGCGAGTATTTGGCGCAGTACCCGTACGTATCAGATCCCCGACCACTGTCCGCCAAAAGACATCCTGGTATAGCTCACCAGTAGGATATGGCTTTGAGTCTTGCAGGAAGGGATTAGTGAGCAGCTTCCAGGACTTTATGACGGCGCATGTATCGCTGATCTGTGTATGTCGGCTAACCTCGCCAATAGTGGACACGTAGTCGATGTACACAGCCTCAAGCTCTAGTGCATTGTTCTCCGGATGATACCGGACCGGGCCTTCGCGGTTACCGCTTGCGTTGTACATGTTCAATGAGCCAACTCTTTCTATCTCAACCGGAAGACATGGTAGCGACCAGTCCATTACCCAAGAAGGAAGACCCTCAAGACGTTTGCGATTCAAGACAGCTTCAAGGTCTCCTGCAAGGACTGAGAGCGATCCTGCTCGTCGTAGGTTGCCCCAAGTCGTTCGAGTGAAGATTTTCGTCGCATCGCTATTGTAATCGGGAATCAACGCTGGCAAACTTTGCCAGTCCGTAGTCAATCCGAGGAGGGCAAGAACTTTGTCTCGTTTGTCAGTCGCCTGTAAGGGTCGAAACTTCCAAAGCAGGTCCAGTAACGTCACGTTTTCGGAGCTACTCTCGTGACAAAGTCTTGTCTCTTCGATTCGAAGCACGAAGTTGCTGAACTGATCCAGTGTGTCTTGCCCATAGAGCGTCCCAGCCTGATCAAGGCACAACGTGTGACGCCGCTGGACATAATTAATGGCGGCGCTAGCGAACATTGACCAGGGGGCTGAAAGCATGCCGTAATGTACCGTGGCGTTTCTCGAGAGTACGGTCTCTTGGATGACCCAAATGCGCTGCCACTGCCAGTTCTATTGTCAGTTCAGACCAGATGAAGAGAACGTGGATAATCACCCAAGCCCTATTCATTAATCTTGCGAGGCCGTCCCACACCCTAAGAGACTGTGACCCATGCCAACGACTGTTTGTCGCAATCAGGCCATGTCTCCTAGGATATTCGATGCGTTCCGATATAGTGGCTTTGTTGCGATCAAGCAACTCGAGTAAAGGGTACGATATGTCTTCGGCAAAGTCCTGGATCAAACAAAACGCACCGAAAATATCCGGGCCTGTGTTCGCCGCGGGTGTGTCTGCCAATGCGGCCAACGGTGCTGCCTTACACGTGTGCTCAAAATCGAGCATAAACTCCTGCCGTAGGTCGCTGTCCCTGGAATCACATGTCCACGCTATCTCGGAAGCATTGCCTTTCAAAAAGCGGGAGCCAATGTCCTCACGGAGCGTTGGCTCGCCAAGCCATATGATCGTCTCGCGACTGTTGCTGTAGATGTCACCCATCAAGCCAACTTGTTTAGTTCTCTCCGAAGCATCTGCTTGGTTAATACACAGCGCGTCCACCCAGAGCAGAACGTCATGGTCAGGTCGTCGAAGTTTGCGCAGAGCCGTGGAAAGATTCTCAGAAACAGAAACAAGTTTCCCGTTGCACGTTATCAGATCCTGGCGAGCGACGCCTTCGGAACCCCACGTGTACGAAACTGCGATATAGCGCCCTCGAACATCGTCAATGGAAGAGGCCTGGAGCTCTGCGCGAATGTCATCCTCCCCGGCGCCAGGGTGAAGGTGTAGCACACGGATTGCACGCGTCGCAGCATCGAGAGGGAGGTAGATTTCTTTCTTAGTCTTCCTGGCGCGTCTTCTGAGCTTTGACGCGATGCGCCGGGCCATGGTGGGTGGAGTGGAGAAAGCTGTCATCCAGCTGAGAATGCCCTGTGCTTACGCATCGTGATGGCGCGACTCAGCCACTCACAGAATGGGCGGCCTGACCGCGAGCTGACGGCCAGCCCTAAGCCTCGCGATAGACCAGCTCCTGGGAACATCGCTGGTTTGAAGCGATCAGCACTATTTGGCATCCGATGAACGATAAGGCGACAAGTTTAGTCCCCAGGGCTTCGTTGGGATGTCAGCCGTGACGTCACATGCGCACGATCCCGACAGCTTCGGCTCTAATCGCCTGTGGTGCTCGAAATCGACGCGTCCTCATCATTTGCCAAGAACCACAACGACGCATCAAACCTTTGTTCAACCACATCCTTCCCAGACTCTCTCGCTACCTGATGGACATTGAATGAAGCTATGAAACTGTCGCGCAAGTATGCTGGGCGACTCAGCTAGCGCCCGCAAAAGGAGCGTATGACGAGCGATCGCAGCAGCTAGCCCGTGCCTAGCGGTGTAGAAAAAGGTAAAAGAGACGAACGGGCGGCGTCCCGTGGAAGTCTCTAGTGCCAATAATGCTTGATCGGCATGGCTTTGTACCTTGTTTTAGGACTGCTTTAAGGCCGGCGTGCCTTGAACACGTCGGGTGCTGCTCCGTTATCACGATCTTACTCTTCTCTCGATAGCAGGACATGCTATCGACAAACTTCCGTCGAGCTACCGTCGCGCTTTTAGCTTCAATCCGTTTAGTTCATTGCTCCACCAGCAGCGAACATGAACAGTTCAGGGACGTAACATGGGATGACCAGAATTGGGTTATAGCGACACATGCCCTGGATCAAGGCCACTACCAGTCCCGCCTAACGCTTGCAAATGGCTACTTTGGCATCAATGTAGCATCGGCAGGACCTTTTTTCGAAGTGGATGAGCCAGTGGACGGCGACGTTATAAGTGGGTGGCCGCTGTTCAGCAGACGACAAGCTTTCTCGACCATCGCAGGCTTCTGGAATAGTCAGCCACGAACAAACGGAACGAACTACCCTTGGCTGTATCAGTATGGGTGGGAGAGCTTTACTGCTGGCATTCCACATGCTAGTGGTATCGTTGTGGAGGCTAACGGCGAATTTCTGAATGCATCAGTCAACCCCGATCACATTTCCGATTTCGTATCGAGTCTAGATGTAAAAGCTGGAATTGCGAGCTGGCGATACAATTGGCGGCCTGGTGGTTCCGGAGATGGGACAGTTGATGTGGACTATCAGATGTTCGTGCACAAGCTTTATGTCAATAAGGCAGCAGTCAGGCTAAGACTGACTGCGACACGCGACCTCAACGTAACGGTGTACGACGTTCTTGACGGTGACTGTGCTGTTCGCTCAGACTTCGTTGAGAAGAAGTTTGAAGAAGACACGCCTACGATCTGGTCCGCTGTCAGCCCGGGAAACATCACCGACGTAAAGGCTTATGTATATTCGACTCTGAGTGGCAGCGATTGGGTCAATCTTACTGCTCGTAGTGAAGTAGCCGGCGGCATCTTCAGTGGCGGCAATGGCTCAACCATTGCGCAATCTCTTCCGGTCGAACTTGTCGCCTTCCGTCCCACCGAAATCACCAAGTTCATAGGAGTTGCATCGACAGATGCTTTCCCGGATCCGCAAAGTGTAGCACGCGACGCTTCACTATCCAGTGCCGAAGAGGGCTACTACAAGCTGTTGCATTCTCACATTGAAGAGTGGGAGTCCATACTAACACCAGACTCAGTTGATGATTACCATCTACCGAATGGTTCTCTCCCGGAAGATCCAGACGTACGAACATTGCATATCATGGCACGAACCAACCCATTCTACTTGCTATCGAATATGGTCGGACCTAATGCTGTGGCTGCAGCCAACAACAATACTAAGCTGGACATCTACAGTATTCCCGTCTGTGGGTTGGGCTCAGACTGCTATGGTGGTATGATATTTTGGGATGCAGATGTATGGATGGCCCCAGGAGTCCAAGTATCGCATCCGCAACACGCCCAGAATGTCATCAAGTACCGCGTAGAACACTTCGATCAAGCGCAACGCAACGTCGAAACTGCGTACCAATCCAGCAAGAACCAGACAGGTAGATTTACACCTGGAGGAGCTGTATATCCTTGGACGAGCGGGCGATTTGGCAACTGCACAGGCACTGGCGCGTGTTTCGACTACGAGTACCACCTCAATGGCGACATCAGCCTTGCGCTCAACAATCACTTGATTATCACTGGAGATGGCGAATACTTCAAAGAAACCCTATTACCGATCTCGAACGCTATTGCGCATTTCTTTGGCCAGTTGCTGGACTTCAACGAAACATCCGGCGCATATGAGCTCTGGAATGCTACGGATCCAGACGAATACGCCAACCAGGTCAACAACATTGCTTTTACCACTGCACTCATGCAACGTCATTTCCTCGAGACGAACGAGTTCAACAGCTGGTTTGGACGCAGCCCTAATGCTAGCTGGGCAGACAAGGCATCCAATATGCGAATTCCAATCAACGAGAATGCTGGCATCATTGTCGAGTATACTGGAATGAATGGATCAGTAGCGGTTAAGCAGGCCGGTAAGTCACATCCACCTTTTCGACAGTTGAGCCACTAATCATGACTTCTATTTAGATGTTGTTCTGGTAGACGACCTGCTGCACTACCCGAATCCATACAGCTTAGCCAACCTGGATTATTATGCAGCAAAACAGTCCCTCGACGGCCCTGCGATGACATACTCTTCGTTCGCCGTCGTCGCAAACGAAGTCTCGCCATCTGGCTGCTCGAGCTTTACCTACGACGTTTACTCATCCTCGCCATACGTCCGCGCACCATGGTACCAGTACTCTGAACAACTCATTGACAATGTCGACGAAAACGGAGGAACGCACCCTGCCTTTCCATTCTTGACCGGCATGGGAGGAACAAATCGCGTCGGCATCTTTGGATACCTTGGTCTGGGCTTGTACTACGATAGGCTGGATATCGACCCCACGCTGCCGCCGCAGATCCCATATCTGAACTACCGTACCTTTTACTGGATGGGACACGGTATCAACGCTACTTCCAACTCGACGCATACTACGTTGGCACGTCTGCCACGAGAAAACTATATTCTACCCTCGGCGAATGCGACGTACTTTGATAAGCCTATTCCCGTCACGATCGGTACCCGCAGCAACCGAGACAACACAACGTACGAACTCGGAGACGAACCACTGGTAGTCCGCAATCGACCGATGGGTGAAGTCCTTACAGTCGGCGGCAACATCCTGCAATGCAGAGCCCTCCTCCCACCACCGCAAGGTAACAAACCCGGTCAATTCCCAATCGCCGCTATCGATGGCGCCGCAAGCACGAAATGGCAACCCGAACTTGCAAAAATCACCAGCTACTTGACCGTAGATCTCGGCGACTCGTCCTTCTACCCCGTCAACAAAGTCGTAATGGACTGGGGCAACCTGCCACCCTCACACTTCGAAGTCTACTTCTCCAATACCACTCTACCTCCATTCGAAAGCCAACCCAACTCAGAACTCGATGAAGATGTGAGGAAAGTAACAGCAGGAGATGTTGAGATCAGTGCACCTTGGGACCCCGTTACGGCGTATGAGATCAAGACGTATATCGGCAATCAGACGAATGTCACTCTTGAGCAGAGCGTTTGGAGCGGACGGTATGCGCATTTGGGTATTAGAGGGAATCTGTTTGCGGAAAATGCTACGGATGGGGGGACGGTCGCGGAGTGGAGTTTGGTTAGAGAGGGTTACTGAGTTTGATGGGTGATGAGGCTATTGTGTATGGAGGAACGACCGCAACGTAGGTACTCGTGGATTATAATGATACTCTTTTGATTAGCGGATCTTCAACCTTGTTTCGTTACCACGAAGCTAGTACAATACCCAGCCCCAATCGTCTGGATCTCTCCTGGTATACTGATTTCATTCCAGAATCCGCTGACCATATCGTTCTTCATATCAACCCCAATGTTTGACAAATCGCCACAGTTCCCATGTTTACCCCAGCCCCACGATATCAATTTACCCTCTTTCGTTACGGCGAGGATGTGGTCCGACCCAACAGCGATCTTGTCCAAAAGCGGTAGATTGGGCGGTAATAACTTCCACATGTTCTCTTTACCCCACGCGGTAAGCGTTCCATCGTCGAATAGTACGAAGATGGCGTGCCATGTCGCGCCGATGTCTTTCCAATCCTTGACATGCTCTGGCATATTCGAGATGATGTTGAACTTGTCTTTGCCGAGGAGATGGTGTTTGCCCTCGGCAGGATCGCTGACTAGGTATGTGAAGTCTTTTCCGCATACCGCCTTTTTAGGCTTGAACGATATGCCCTCGATCTTGGTAGGTTTTGTGACTTTGTCAGTCAGCGCGTCCCCGAGTTGGCCGAGCCGCGCTTTGCCCCAACCGTATACTGAGCCATCTTGCATTATGGCGACATAGTGCCAGGCTCCTGCTGCGAAATCGATCATCCTGCCTCGAAGTAGAAGCAGGCTGGAGCCTTCGCGTGAGCCTAGCTCACTCCAGTTGTTGGAACCGAACATCTTGATATAATTTTGCAAAAGTTCAGAGTCGTGCTCGTCAGGCTCGAGAGGCTCGAGGGGCTCGAGAGTCTCGACACAAGCTGAGGACTCGCATGTAGCGGCGGCAGAACTGTTATTGTGGGACAACATCTGGAACGGTTCAAGTTGAGGTGTAGGATTTCCCTTCAACAGCTGATCTTTGCGATTACTACCAACACCATAGACCACGCCGCTTTTTGTGCGGAACAGCGTGTGATTGTCGCCGCCTCCAATGTACGATATCTCGTCCAGAGGTATAGGGCAGCAGCCGGTTGTAGGATTGAGGACTGGCGTTGGGGTGTGGACTATTTCGGCTGCTGGGATCCCGAGTTGACCTTCTCCGTTACTTCCGAAAACATATAATCTGAACGATAGATCTGTGGCAAGTGACGGGGCCACATAACAAGGGCAAGTCTTTTGAGAGCATGACATTTTGGTATGGGAGTAGTATGGTATTCAGAAGTTCGGGGGTGTCGAGGGATGGTTTTGGTGATGAGAGGGCCTGGTGTGCGGTGAACGAGGAAGGTTGGGTAAGAGTGCTTCGATTTTCGAGCCCTCCTAGCACACACGCGATGAATAGAGCTTTCCAATCTCTGCTTTCTTACTTTCGCAACGGATGAATCATAATTGTGGTATACACAATCTTTGTAGAACGTTGTAGCGCCTCGCAAATAAGTTTGTGCAGATTACAACAATCTGCATATGAGCGATATTAGAAGTAAAGCGCAGTTCAAACAGCAGCAGTAGCTCCAAAGATGCTGCGGATCAAAATCTGAAAATGCTCGTGGCAAGGTTGAAGATGCTCGGCTTCTGGAGCGGACGGCGCTAGCCCGCCGCGACGCTAATCGCTTACAGGGATAGCGGGTCCGTGCGCCCACTGAATTTCGACATGCAACATCGTCGGGTAACTTCCACCCATCGACGACAGCCAAACCGACCACGCCCACCCGTACTAACCGCACGCACATTCCACAGTCGCCCAACATGGCCTCCCAGAGCGTGCAATGCTTCGGCAAGAAGAAGACCGCGACTGGTACGCAAAGCCCGCCGCCCGACACCCCAGAGCAAGAAGAAGAGCAAGGCTAACAATACCGCCCACAGCTGTCGCCCACTGCAAGGTACACCCGCAATGCCACGATCGAACGCGCAACCGAACAGCATACTTACGATGAAATTCTAGGCCGGAAAGGGTCTCGTCAAGGTTAACGGAAAGCCTCTTTCCCTCGTCCAGCCCGAGATCTTGCGATTCAAGGTCTACGAGCCCATCCTCATCCTCGGTGTTGACAAGTTCGGTACGCACACACGAAACCCCAGGGCGGCATACGCGAAGGAATCACGGGCAAGATACTAACAACATGGGCAGCTGATGTCGACATCCGCGTCCGCGTCTCCGGTGGTGGACACACCTCGCAAGTCTACGCCATCCGCCAAGCCATCGCCAAATCCATCATCGCCTACTACCAAAAGTACGTCGACGAGCACTCGAAGAACCAGCTCAAGCAGGCCCTGATCCAGTACGACCGCACACTGCTCGTTGCCGACAACAGGCGGTGCGAGCCCAAGAAGTTCGGTGGTCCAGGTGCGCGCGCCAGGTACCAGAAGTCTTACCGTTAAGCGGTATCGCTTTTGGGCTTGGAGAGGAGAAAGATGGAGCGGTGTATGGGGGAGCATGGAGCGGTGTTCATCCTGGGCTTTTACATGGGGTCTTCTACTGTCTACTATCTATCTCCTTAAGGACGAGGTTACGTGACATGGCGCGCAACGGCTGCCTGGTACGATCCCCCGGCTTGTGACGATACAAAATGAATACATTGGTTGCAAGAACATGGACAACGGCATGTCGAGTGTGGATGGTCATGAGATTCTCAGTGAAGCAGGATAAATGAATGCCAATCGACTCTTCCCCAGACGAACTCCTTAGGCACTGAAATGGTACACACAGAGCAAGTACACAGCTGTCAAGCCATTTTATGAAGAGGTCAATGGACTCTATTAACGGTCTAACATTCACCATCTCCAACACCAACGCTCCCATGCATTAACACATACACACACGCGCACACTAACACAAAGCTATCCTCCAGCCAACCACTTCGCCTTCTCGTCCTTCCAGGTCCGTCCCTGGAGGTCAAGACTGTTGTTGGTATAGCCATAGATTTTGAGAGGCGAAGGCTTCTAACCATCGCTACCGCTGCTCCTAAATGCCGCACACAGCGCGGCATACTGGTGTGTGAGATCGAGGACATGCTGGGGTAGCGAGGTACCCTGGATGATGCTGCGGATTTTGACGGCGCCCTCTTCTTCGATAAGTTTGCGGATTGTATAGAGGAGGGAGGGAGAGAACTGCGGGGTTTTATGTTAGTTTCATTATCTTGCTGGAGGGGTGAAGGGTAGACTTACCTCAGAGTACCATCGGTACTGCCAGGTGACCAGTCTGATCAACGCGGCTGTAACGTCTCTGACTTGTTTCCTCTCCTCGCCCAGCTTCAGGACGCCCCTCATAGCTTTTGGTGAGAACTTGATTTGCAGACAGTTCTCATACGCTTCCACTGCCTCCTCTGTATGATGCAGTCTCTCGGCGAGTTCACCTAGGATCTCCCACTCCTCACTGCTCTTCTTGTACAGAAGTTGTTGCTGCCTGTACTGCGCCATCTCAGTTCGCCATATCGTGTATACGCGCAGATCCTCGTACAGGACCATGAAGAGGTTGTCGAGCCAGCGTTCGCAGAGGCGCTTGTTCTGGAAGTGTGTGTAGTTTGGTTGCGATGGGTTGCCGTTGTTTGCGGCGTCGTGTGCGTGAGGGTCTTCGCTGCCGGCTTTCACAACTTCAGAGGCGACAGTGTGCATGGGCTTCTCGAGATCGTTGACTGCTTCGGCGGCCGCAGACGATGATTCGCCGTTCGTGTTGGATATCTCAGCGGAGGAACGTTCCTCGACTTCGCCATGGTCACCATTTGTTTGCTGGGCGTGTGTGTTTGGAGAAGGAGAACGGAGCGCTGTTGTGCTGGCGCTGCGAGAATGCGGTTGCTGTGCGGTCTTTTCATGGCGGTATTCCTCCTCCATGACGAAGACTTGGCTTCGTATCTTGAGTAATTGATCCCAGCCTATCTTCTTTGTAATCTCGGTCAGCAGAATGTAGGCTTTGAGGAAGGTACCCTTGAAACCCGCAGCGTGCAGCTTCCTCAGAGTTGGGTGCACAAGCTCCATATCGTCGATGTTGGAATCTTCAATCTCGTCGCACATGGCTTCTGGCATGACAGGCAGAAAGACTCGCTGTGGCTCGGGCATCCGTGGTGCGTCCTTGTCCTGGTAGGTGAACATGGGACATGAGTTGAGAGTCAACAATGCCATGTCCCACTGCTCGAGGCTGACGTATATCTCTGCTAAGCGCGCCCATGTGCCAAACTCACTAGGTGCAGACACAACGCTCCTCTTAGCAATCTCAAGCGCCAGGTCGCCGCGGCCCTTCTTGTTGCAGAACTCGGCTTGGCAGTCGAGCAGAGAGTAATCCATGGGCAACTCTTGGATGGCCTCGTGCAGCAGTTGGACTGCCTGCACCTCCTCATCTGCCTCGATGTATACCCGCGCCAGTAAGGAAGAGATCTCCGGATCGCGAGTTCGCAGTTTCTCGAACAGATTGATGCCTGAAGTATATCTACCGGTGGTATGAATGTAGTCGAGAAGACCCGTAGTCAAGTGGTTCGAGACGAGATTTGGGACTTGGATCTCGGGATCAGATCCTAATTGCCAGCCTGAATTGCGTTAGCGGAGATATCATCATGCAAGCGAATGTCATACCGTTGAAGAACAGGCGCTCTGCTGCATCCAGAAACTTGTGCTCGCTCTCGGTACTTGTGATGGGATTGAATCTCCGCACACCAACGATCTTCTTGATGGTGTCGCCGGAGCCATCGTCGGCATAAGAATATGCGCGCAGTACGCTACACAGGTAGGTCTCTAGCCAGAGTTCGTCGGTGGCTACTCGTTTGTCGCCGCGCTCATCGATGCAGTAGCTCTCCACAGTGCCAGGGATGTAGACCTGCACGCGCATGTCCAGCCGTGAGAAGGCATTGTAGCAGCTGCTCGGTCAGCAATTGCCAGCGCCGCAAGGAGACATTCCCCTACCAATACAGCCCAGAGACGACCTTGTTTTGCTTATCGTGCGCAGAGTATGTGAGGGTGTTGATGTAGGCTGCCAAGCTGGCAGACGAGGAAGCGTCTACGCCGGATACGTGGTGGTAGACGCCAATCTAATCACATGTCAAATTGGGTTCGCGGCCACTGTGCGGTCGAAGGTACTACGGACCTGTTTTGTCGCATTCTTGATGGGCTGCTTTATCAGGTGGACCAGATCTGGCGGGCCCAGCTCTCGTAGGGTCTGCAGAGATTCTGAGCGCGCTTCGATTGCGGAGTGTAGCTCGTCCTCGTAGATTCTAGAGCCATGTTAGAAGAGAGTACAGCAGAAATGCGCCATGACGATGTGTTGTGACTCGAAAACATAGGGAAGGATGCAGGTGGGCGCATATGTAAAACATGTATAGATTGAAAGCTAGTAGGTTGCGCGTACTCGGGAACAGCTGGCGATGTGACCATGGCTTCAATTGGCGCCGCAAATGCGGGGGGACGATGGCGGTGAAGAGGATGCTATAGCGGGGGCGGGTTGCTGGCGGAGGGGCTTGGTATGTACTTCACAGCCCGGGCGGATGTTTGTCAGGGTTTCGGTGTCCTTGCTGAGTATGGAGGGCAGGCACGGTAGCTCATCGCGGAGGACCGCAGCTGCCAAGACGGGGCATCCCTGCGCTCCATCATTCACTGTCGCGTCGCGTCACAGGGAGGCCTCACGACGTGTCATAGGCCACAGCCCAGTCGCATCCCACCTTCTTTGTCCACACCGTCGTCGCGCCTTCTATGGCTGCCTGCTGCTCAGGGTCTGTACCACCAATGCTGTGAAACGTCTCTCATTCGCCTGTCGGCCTTTCCCAACTGCCTACAATCACGCACAACTCGCATCATGGTAAGTACAACCCCGGCATTCTCAACCATGCCCGCTCACATATCGCAGTCGAAAGCCTCTACATGGCATCCCTACAATGTCGAGCTCCCCGAGGAGACCGCCGAAGAAGAAGTCGACGATACCCAGGAGATCCAGATCGAAGAGGCGCTGAAACTGTACCAAACCGCCCTCAAATACCACTCCGAAGGCCCTCCATCGTTCGACAAGACCGCCGCAGCTTACAAAGCTCTCTTCGAATCAGAGATTTTCAAATACGCCGAATCTCTCTCGGAATACCAGCGACATGAGGTCTTTGGCGAAGACCTGGTGTTCGATACCATATTGGAGGATGACTACGAGGCAGGCCCCGTCCAGTCTACAGGCGCTGCCGACAGCGCCCCCAACACACTCCAGCAAATACTGCATCTGTCATACAAGAACCATGGCCAGTTTCTGCTTGAGGCGATGCAGCATTGGATCGCTACCAGCGGCGTGTCACCGCAGATGGAGGCATGGAACAACACACGTGGCGCCCTAAACTACTTTGCCGAGGCTTTGGATAAGGAGGACACCGACCTGGATCTCTGGCTGCGTGCGGCATCTGTCGCGGCTATGCTTGGCAGCAAGCGCCTTACTCGCTACTGTCTGGAGGCAGTCTTGGATGGAAACGACGAGCAGTGGGAGAGTCTGTTACGGCTTCCTGGGCTGGAGGAGGGTTTTGCCGGACAACAATTGCGCGAGCTCGTAGGACGCCTGGAGGACAATGTCTCACTGAGCCAGGCGCCACTATCCTCGATCAAGCGCAAGAAGCTTTCCGAGACGCTGAAGAGGCGCCTGAATCCATTTCCGTTTGCGCCCCTCCCAGCCGATGTCGCCCTCGCCGAAAATCTACACAACATCAAGGTGGCACCGGAGAGCGTGACGTTGACTCCGACCAAGTGGGACTGGGCAGGAGTGGGAGACATCATAGTGCGGCAGTTCCTCTCGGAGCAACAGGGCATGACGCCTAACGTACCTTCTGGTTCCAACATAGTCTTCAGCATACCACCCGAGAGCGAGACTCCTGAGCGCATCGAGTCTGAACCACCCGCACCAGTACAGGAAGCCTTGATGCCCGCACCTGCGCCCGCTCCGACCCCGTCGCCACAGATCGAAGAACCCAACACTACAGCGACCGAAGCGGAGAACGTACCAGAGAGGGATGGCGAAGATACCATAATGGAAGAGCAGGAGGTCGACGGTGAAGTCAGGAATGAAGAGACTGCACCTGTTGGCCCTTCCAATGCCGCACCAGTCCCGTCGCGCAAACGATCGACAGACTCTGCTGGTCTACCCGAAACCGCAGAGGGTGGAAGGTCACGCAGTAAACGCATTCGGGGTCGAGAGTCAATACTTGAACCGACAATTGGCAATGCAGCTCAAGAGGCTAGTAAACAGCTTGATACACAACTCGAACAGTACACATACGCAGATTCATGCCTCTATGAAATCCTCAAGGATATGTATGCGAAGCTCGGTGTTGAGGGAATGAAGGACCCGGATGAGCTGCGTAAGCTGGTCATGGCGCTCCCTGACGCGACTGCTACAGATCCCATTGACAAGGCCGCTTGCGATTTCTTCACGGGACTACGGAGCGGGCACGTCAAAACTGCACAAATCCTTCTCAGTTCCGAGTCTTTCGATCTCCTCGGGGCGACTAGGGAACACGGGCTCAATGCGTTTCTGGGTTTTTCCAAGTCAAGTTCGAGTCAAGCTTCCAATAAACCTTTGCTAGAAAATCAAGGCTTGAACGCGTTCGCAAGGTCTGTCAACAACGGTTGGCTTTCGATTGAAGAAGTCGCATTTGGCTGGATTGAATCTCTGTTTACTCCAGGTTACTGCTCCACGACAGGAACTCAACCGAGTGATCAGTCAAGCTACCTGCAGTTTAGGTGGGCGGAAGATCTCAAGCGAAACGTTGTACAAGTCATTGTTCGTATCGACGAGTTCATATACGAGCGCATGGCCGAACGCGTTGACAGCCTCAATCGGCGGATACTGGACGCTACACATCGGTCTCAAGCTTATGAGCTCTCCGCCTTCGACAAGGCGCAGATAGAGATAGTGGAGGCATTGTTCGAGCTGCATCTCGATGTCTACTCTCTTATCAAGCATCCGCAAAGTGTAGTAGACGCCAGCACTCAAATCCTCCAGAGTGACCGTCTCGAAAGATGGGCTTTGCTCGCGCGGGAGGCTTTACAACTTCGATCGGACTGCAGACCAGGTCAGGGCATTGACGATCTAGGTTTGCGCCATATCTGGGCGACAGTCTTTCAAATGAGTGTCAACGACGAGGTGTTGCCGGAACATGTATTATTTGCCATGGCACAGTTGAAAGATATGTTTGAGCCTTTCGGCGATCACACGATTCAGATACAGAACAACGCCGTCATGCCGGAACTTTCAGTCGCCGCTATTGATCAAGAGCTCGTGCGCATTAGTATGAAGGACTTCTTTCTCAAGGTCTTTGACCAAGAGGAACAGGACCCAGTGACGGTTATCGAAAGCCTGGAGCCGATACTGGAGCTTGCGAACACAAAGGACCCTAGTACCTCCCCGAAGCCGGACGGCTTAGAACACGACGGCGTTGATACATACAGCTCACCTACTGTAAGCACGGGCTCAGAACAGCAGCTCGATCGCGCCTCGCCCGTTCTGGAAATGCGGAAGTTCCTCGACTCTGCGAATGTCAATGTCCGACTCTCCCTCTGGAATAGGTTGCGCGTGGCATACGAGGCCATTGATTATTCTTCCAAGGTCTTGTCATGCTTCCTTAGAAGTATTGAGGCCCTTGTGGCAGATCTCAGATCTACAAACTTCCAGGAACTTCCATTGTTAGACCGTCAACACAAGCTCCTAACCCGATACCGGGTCATCGATGACATGGTCGTCAAGATAATCCGCATCATCCGAGATGACGAAGCGCCGTTCGCCTGCCTCTCATATGAGCATGTCCAATCGTCCATGTCCGCCATCGCAGAACTGCTACATATCATATCAGCAGCAGACATGCTCCGAGATCTGATTCGTGTCAATCACATCACCGTCCCTCGAGTAGAATCTCAGCCAAATGCAGCGTTCGCCAATATGATGTCAAGACTCGACGACATACACCTACGACTTTGGATCCTGCAGTACCATCTGTTCAAAGACGGCATGTCCCAAGATTCAGAAGCTTTCCCTACTCCTTCTGATGATTTGTTCGATTTCATCCGTCATGTACACCATGCGACTGGGGTGCGCGGCTTCTGTCACCTTTCTAATCGTCAATTCTTAAGGCTTGCAAAAGACGAGCTAATTCGCATGGATGACATCGTTGATGGTCCCAGCCACGCCACCGAGCTCTGTCAGGTACTTCACGATATGTATGGATTGAAGCTTTTCGTCGAGCCTCTGGATTGTCAGAGCTTTCAAACTACACCAGACGTCCTTGACAAGAAGACTGCCTTCAGCATCCTACCTTTCGCAATGTCGCAAGCTGCCAAGGTCGATCTTAAGGACTTACCGAAGACCGAGCTCAAAGGCACCATCGAGAAAGTGCATGCTGCTCTTGGTCGGCCTAAACAGAACGAGGATATTACCTTCAACCGCAAAGTCATTTCGACTTACTTCAAATCGCCCGTCAATCCAGTGGCACTGTTTGGGTGTCTGAAAGGCGTTGGTTCGCTCGCCACGAAGCACATTCCTGCTGACGAGGCTGTGGCTGCATCGAAGGGTTGGTACTACATGATGGGAAACATCGCGCTGAGCAAATTTCGATCGCAGAAACGTATGACTCAGGGACCGACAGAAGACCTTAACTACGCCCAGGCATTCTTTGTGCAGGACCTGGAGCACTCCATTGAACGGTGGGAGACCTGGTATCGGCTTGCCCAAGCCAACGACACGCAGCTCGAAGAGGCTGTATCTTGGAACGCAGACAAGATGAACAGCAATAGTGCCGAGGTGGTTAATTTCCAGCGTGCTGCAATCAATTGCTACATTATGGCTGTAGCCTGCGCTACCCGCGATGCTAACATCACGCCGATCGATCAAACCAAGATTGCACAGATGTACACCGAGTTCGGAAACCGCATGTACGCCTCATCCAGGGAACCATTCGGTATGGAAGCATTCCAGATACGGGAAAGTGAAAAACGATTTTGCAACCTACAAACGAACGCCTCTCTATACAAAGAAGTCGTATTTGCCCCGTTGCATGCCTACACTGCTTGGAAATTCGCAAGCACTCTCTACAAGAGAGCCATCAAAGGCAATCCGAACAAGTGGTGGAATCACTTCATGCTTGGAAAGTGTGGTTGGAAGATGTGGGCGGCAAATGATGGTGCGACGCAATATGCCAAGTCAATAGGTGCACCACTACCCCTTCCGCGCGGTCCTTCCTGGGAGTCAGTTGTGGACGCATTCATCAGCGCCATCGAAACACTCCCAGGAAAGAAGGGACGTAGCGGCGAGCCAGTCCTTGAGCCGCATTACAAGCTTGTTTCCATTACACACAAACTATTCCTGCGAGGAGCCATCGACCACGAGAAAGGGGTGGAAATCCTCGCGAACACTTCCTACGCGCAGAACGTCAAAGCTCCGGAGAACAACGGTGACTGGCAGCGATACGTACTCGCGGTATTGAAAGCATTGCGAGCGGCCGACAAGTCAAGTTGGCACCATCGCATCATATCTCGTGTGGCCCATACTCTCTATGACAACGGCAGAGATCCAGTATCGGCCAATGAGGCTAAACATGAGCTTACGCAGCAAATGTTTACCAAGACCATGGCTGTACAGGTTTGGAAACCGGAGAATGAGCGTCCCGGCCGACATTTTGTCTACACTACACGGTATACCAAGTTCTTTATTGAACTATTGGATCTCACCGGAGACAAGACTAACTTTGAGGCGCTTGCTAAGCGTGTACGACGCAAGCAGACTGACTTCTTCGAGCACCAAAAATTGTGGCAAGACTTATGTCTGCGCTACATCAAAATGCTGCGAAAGATTGGCAACGTACTTGAGGGACAAGAAGACTCTGCTTTCAAGTCTGTCAATCACGATGAGTTCAACACGTTGGCTCTTCGGTTGGAAGCGTGGTGTCAGAACCCAGAGACCCAACATCCTGTGCTGGATGTTCTCCGTGACGCCATCGAACTCAAGCGTCTAAATAACGGCATGATGAAGCCCCTTCTCATCGACGACCTGATAGGCGACGCATACGCTATGCTGTACACTTCGATTGGACCTTCGCTACCACCGTTGCAATCGGAGCAACAACCACAGCAGCCCTTGCAGCCTGCACAGCCTCGACCATCGCCTTTCGGTGTACCCGCAACAGCTGCAGGTGCTGTACCTATTTCCTCGTTGATGCAGGTTCAGGTTGATGGACCTGCTGACGGAAGTTCCGGTACGCCATTTAACATGTATCACCCCAACCAGCTTCAGCCGCAGCACCCGCCGTCAATGCCGCAAATGCCCTCGCAGCCTGAGCAACCCGCAAAACCAAGAGCCAAGGCAGTGGGTCGTAGGGAGATCGCTCGTCGAGCCGAAGCATGTGTACAAAAGATCACAGGTACGGCGACTCAGCCAACATCGATGCCAATCCGATCGCCTCCACCCAGCGAAGCAGCGCTTCCCTCCATCGTCGGACAAGCCGCCTCACCCGAAGCCGTCGCACAACCAGCACCTGGACCAGGCACATCCACCGAACATCTACATCCTTCTTTCGACAAGAGCGGCACAGCGACCGCATCTGCCAGTATCAACAACGACGAACCCGAACGCAGCGCACCCGCTTCCATCCATGACGACGCAGACGACGAGAGCGAGCTTAGCGAGCTAGACGAAGAAGAGGTGGAAGAGATTCATCAGGAAGTTCAGAACGATAATCTGCGTAGATCGGTATCTATTGCAGGAAAGCCTCTCTTTCCTAATCTGGCGGCTAACCGAGTTAGTCCCGAAGGAAAAAGGAATGAGACGGCTGCTGGAGATGATGCGGCGGATGATGATGGCGATGTTATTCACGTTATGTCGAGGAAGGAGGATGGGGGTGTTATCCATGTTGGTGCTGAGAAGGATGAAGATGCGATGGATGTTGATGGTGAGAAGAAGTAGGAAAGTCCATGGTTTTTCTGTTTCAAATGGCGCTCAGGAGGATGGCTTTGCTGGATTGTGTACTACTATAGAATGAGTGTGTCTCATGGCGTTGCTGTGAAGGATCTTCGACGATGGAGTCGGAGTATGTTTGTTTTCTAGATACCCATCATATAGGGCTGTATATATATCACACTTATTACATGTTCTGCACTTTCGCTGGATCCCCGCAAGGACCACATGGATGATGAAAGGGTCCGAAGGAAAAAAGTTAGGAACATGGAGAGAAGATTACATACCCAAGGTCCAGTATACCTAATACTGAGATTAGTTTGGGGTAGAATGAAGGCAGGAGTTGCGGTAGCTACTTCTTCGACTCCGCATCATTTCCGTAACTGTCCGCATCTCCACCTGGGTTTCCCCTTGGACCTGGCATCACGCTTGTACATTTCTTTGCCTTTTGCGATCGCGCACTTCGGTTTGAACAGCAAACGTGAGCAAGCTACCGCTGTATTTATTGGAGTCCTTTTCTCTGTTCTGGGAGCGTTACTGCTCACCAAGGCATACATACTCACGCTCCAAGTCCAAAGACAAATACAAAAATGTCTCTACCCGGCGCTCCTGACAACATAGCAGGTGATTCTTTCGAGAACCCACTGCTTGACACCGCGGCTCAACGCGACCTGATCTCCGAAAAATACTATGCTCTGGATTGGAGCCACAGTGTCTTCATACAGACTACTCAAGCGTGCTTGGCCTCATACATTACGAAAGGGTTTGCCATCCTCAACAGCAAGGGACTCCGCGTGTTCTTGCAAGACGGCCGCATCGTCACTCAGACGCTGCACGTGTATTCCAGGGATCCAGCTGAGAACACTCTGTCGCGCCTGAACGATCCGACGTGGGAGTTTATCAGTGTGAGGACCGGGTTGGCGGAGGCGGCCTCTAATGACAAGATCTACTATGGTAAGGCGGCGAAATTAATGAGCGTCTTGCAGACTTGCTAATCACATAGCAAAGACGTTGACATCAAGTACTTTAAGAAACGGCTTCCCGATCTCCCAGATTTAACTGCAGAGGGCATCTTTGGTAAGTTACTTTTCTTACTACATTGCATGCACATACTGATAGTTCGTGACTAGGTCCAAATTTCTTTGCGAATGATGGAATGTTTGGTACTGGTACTGCTTCTGCTTCTGAGCCTGCCGTTGCTACTTCCTAGACTGGAGTTGTTGATCGGCGTGGGGTATGATGGACTGCAGTCTTGATGTATCTCCCATCACGGCTGGAGCATTGGAGTGAGAAGGTCTTTCTTTTAGATATCAATGACATATGGCTGCACACAACACATGAAGACCAAGGTTTTGGTCCAGAATGAGTGACCGAGTCTATGCGCATCCGCTGGGTACAATTGGTGAATGACCTAAAATCTAGGGAAGGCACATACGCTGAAGTTGATGTATACGATACATGGTGACATCACGCTCCTGCTTTTCGCCGCGTCCTTCGCCTTCCACTCGGGTATCGCACCTTCCTCGATCAGCCGTAGCCTCTTGCAGTTTGCGATAGCGATTGCCTAATTCGAAAGCACCTCGTGTTGATTTGTCCGTCACTCAGCAAACTCAAGGCTTGCGTCCACAACACACGACTACGAGTAGCAAGCTCGAGGCCCCTTTCAGGCATATAACCCCGCCTTTCCCGCGCTGTCTTTATCAAATATCAAGGCTGCAGTGGCCCCTGACCACCCCGTCGACAATGCGCTCCTTCACTACGGCAAATGCGCTCTCACTTTCGCGGTGAGGGGCGGCGATGGGAGGTCACCTGGACTTTGAGTAAAGGTCGAGGTGACGGCTGAGTAGAACCTCCTTGGTTCTATAAGTAGTCAATTTCGAGCGGATTTACGGTTCCTTCTTTCTATACACCACTGCTACAAGAAGAGATATCAGTCTTGTACACTTCGATCAATTCCTAGTAAGTTCTCTTGGAGACACTGGCTATCACTTGCTTTGCTAAATACATTGCAGAACCTATATATCTTACTCTCCAACTTTTTAAATCGAAAACAACATGTCCGCCGCCGCTGGATCCTCTCCTCCCCCACCCCCTAGCGGCAAACCAACCGACAAGAACACTGGCCACGGTACCTCTTCGTATTCCAACCTCAAGATCCCTCTATCGGGAGACGGAAGCACTCCCCAGAAGGCTGCATGGGCGAGCATCATGTTCTAGCCCCCTGGTATTACGAAGAACTATATCATCGACGGCGTCGGACTCTTCCCACGCTACCGCCGGACCCGTATCAATGAAGCCTGTGAATACGCACGCTTGTCATATACAATACTCGACGGAGAGACCTAGAGGTCATTCCCGAGTCTCAGGTCCCCCCGGGTCCCATTGGCAACCCCTCTATGCCCCTTGCTGCGGGTATCGTAGCTCAGATGCAGGACATTGCCGCTCATGAGAACGCACTTGCGACGGGTTCGGGGGCAGCAACTGATGCTTACAACGCGCTTCAAGTTCACCGTGAGTCTGATGTATCCTCCTCGCACGATTATGGCTGACACTGTGCAGACGGTGACGCGTTTGTAGACGATAACGACAACACGGGCAACTCATCGGAAGACGCTGCCGGTAAGTCGGTTTAGTGTTATACCAGACGAGTTTGTACTAATCGCTTGTCAAAATCCTCTTCAGATACATCTAAAGACCGCTCGGCTGGTGCCTCTTCTACAGACTAAGGCCTGACTGTCGGATCTGTGCTTTCACTTCGGAGCGAGATTGCGCGCGCTGGGTAAATCCGACTGGAAAGAGTGGGCAAGTAGATGCAATGGAGTTTTTTCCGTTAGTGTCACGGCGTTAGTAGATACCCCTTTGATAGAAGAGAATACTATATGAAATATAAAGTCGAACTCCGTCTTCACACTGCATTTGTAAGAAACTACCGCTCGCGGAAAGACTACCTGCTACCTCTGGGTTTTCCCTTATCAAATCTGACCAACATGTAACGCGCTACCAAGACAAGATAGACGTTGTGTTATATGTCGTTACTCCATCGTGTAAACCTACCAGCACTTCCACATGTTATATACACATAATTTACTACCTTACAGCCCGCCTTGCTTTATCGTTAGCGTTCTCGCTCTTAGCAGATCTTGGCCAGTTACTACTCGCACACATATGCATCTATGTCGTTAAATTACGCATGTGTTTTAATAGTTGTACAGACTTGTAGAAACTTATGTAGTAGCTAGAAATATCTTGTAAGCGTGCATCGGCGCCTCTAACATTTACCTTCTTATTATAATAAAAAGACAGCGACATTTAAAAGAGAAGCGGCACGCATCTCTATCATAGCACTCGCGTAGCACATTCTCTTGAGTACACGTGCACATAAGGGCAAAACATATTGCCTACTCTGCATCTCTGTAGCTGTGCTTGTGACTCACACACAAAGTCAAAAAAGAGTGTGCGTAGCCCAACTTCACATAGCCATGGTGAGAGAAAGGGCAAAAAAAGATTGTCGCAATTAATTGGCGGTACTGGGAACTGTAGACATGTTAGGAATGTCTCAGGACCACCAATGAGGGAATGAACGTACTCGAACCCAGGCTGGCGCGGATCTGGATCGGGACACTAGGTGTCCGCCAGCCACAACGCGACGTCATACCACTAGACCATACCACGATAGGGTTGTTAGTACGGTGATACGGGTGGTGGCTTGGAAAGCTGCTTACCCGAAGTGATTCGTTTTGATGGAGAAACGAGGGAAATTTGTGGTTATAATGTCGGCAAAACGCACGCGTACAGCTGCCATTAGTCCTGCAGTCAAGTCTCCCACAAGCATGTGAATCAGAGTTCTGACAGCAAAATTTGGATGCGATGGCGGGGTCGAAAGGTCTGTGCCCTCCGCTAATGGTGGGGCTGGATTTCCTGGTCGCACCCGAGTTGCTCTTTCTTCACCCAATCACCTGGGCAGTCACAACAGCAACACACCTAAGTGCTCGAAATGTCCATAGGTATGTGATTTGAAGTACTCCACAGGCCCAGCTACGCGTTAAAAGAACGCGATCCTCCAGCTTCAGCGTGAGTTCATCGATATCTAGGATGGCTGGAGCTCTACATGACGAAGGCCGCTTGGAGCTAGTGCTGCATTTGGCGATTTTGCCTGCATCTTTGACGAGGGTGGACACCACTAACGCTCGCATCAGAGCACTCATCACCTCGGCAGTCGCGAAGCAAGCCACGCAAATCCTATCGCGTCGAGGATGAATACTCATTTCTCGATGAAGACGAGGATGGCACTGCGCCCTCCGGCAAACAGACACCATCCCTCCAAAACGGCGATGATGACGACGGTGATGACTTCATGCCGGATGCCCAGGAGGAGGAGATGGAATATGAAGAAGAAGACGAAGTGGTAGAGGAGGAAGATGACTCTGCGGAAGAGCAGGCCAATTCCGACGAAAGTCCTGCACCAACTCCAAAACGCAATGCACGCGATGCACGAAATGCGCGAGTACCTCAAGCCGTGCCTACTACCCCAGACGTTATTCCGAAACGACGGTACAATGATCCCCGCTACAAGGACATGGCAGACAACATACCGTCACCAGTCATATTCAAGAAAGGAGGTGGCATCAAAGTACGGGTTGTCGATACGGACACCCAATTACGAACGCGAGGTATCCCTGATTTCGACAAGATTGGTGGTCATGAGCCGCGGCTGAAGAACCTGTTTGGTCCAGATGTGCACCATCTGAGACCAGTACTCGAATCGAGGGACTATTGGTTTCCACAAGAAACTTTCCCTATCCGGAGTTACAAGAAGAATAAACCTGATGATGCTGAGGTGGGTAGCTTGAGAAGGAGCTTCTTCGAAGCCGAAGGCGCGAGGGAGAAAGAGAATGAAGTCTTGAGGACGTGGTATGCCAATATCGGAAGCCATGCTTTTGCAAAAGCGCAGACAACGCATGAATTGACTGCGGATGAGGCAAAACAATACATGATAACCCCAGGATCGGACACCATGAACGTACTGGCTGGTCCAGTGAACACCCCCCAAGTGAATACGCTGGCAAAAGGCTCATACATGAGCATCGCAAAACCCTTCCCGGGCGATCAAGAGCGACGTGGTTGGCTGTTCAACCTTGGCTCTTGGGTGCAAGACGCCCAATGGGCGACGAACGAGGAATCCAGCACCCAATATCTTGCTGTCGCCATCGAGCAGAGACCTACCAGCGGCGACCAGCCCAAGCCACTGGAGCAACCAAAAGCACCTGCATTCAATCCTACTGAGCCATTCCCTGCGTCGATTCAGATATGGTCGTTTGAAGCTGACGATGAAGGCGACTTGGATGCATCGAAAGAGCCGCAACTAAAGCTAGTCATCTGCACAGACTGGGGTGCGCCAAAACATCTTAGATGGTGCCCGGTAGCTGCTACAGACACGACTGAAGAGATGGACGACGCAAGTAGCAGGCATATAGGTATGCTTGCAGGTATCTGGTCCGATGGACGAGTGCGCGTCTTGGATATCTCCGCACCTCCCAAAGTCGACACTCACACTCCTACGTATCTTCGTGTTTCACGTGCTGCATTCGAAGTTTCGTTTCCTCAAACAGTACCTTCGTGCTTACACTGGCTGTCGGGACATACACTCGCGGTGGCGACTGCAGCAGGCACTGTAGGCATCTGGTCCCTCAACCGACCAGGCACACTCAGAACACCCGACGCCATACATCACAACCCCAGACCCTGGTTCTATCAGCAACTAGCAGACACATACATTCTCACAGTATCCTCCGGATGGCCGTCTAACCCGCAATTCCTGTCTATCAGCACCGCAGACGGTTTCGCG
Source organism: Alternaria triticina (assembly GCA_022609215.1). NCBI lineage: Eukaryota > Fungi > Ascomycota > Dothideomycetes > Pleosporales > Pleosporaceae > Alternaria > Alternaria triticina. The sequence goes on from JAGKPX010000004.1 coordinate 703,600, forward strand.
CGTCTCTTCGACCTGCGGAGCCCAAACGCTGATACCACCGCCTCAATACGCGGTCGCACGCTTTGTCTAACGCAGGCATGGCACGAGCATACGCAATCTTTCGTCATGCCTGATGAACACTACATTCTTAGACATACACCCATCCGTCGCTACTACCACAACCTATACAGCATGCGATTAGAAAACAGCATCACACGTGTCGCGACAAGCCCGGTCCACCCTGGCGTTCTCATCGGCGGAGTTGACGGAGACATCCAAGCCAGCAACCCCATTATGCGCATCACAAACTACAAGATCATGCCATGGCAGCAAAAATGGTTTGTCCACGAGTGGCGAAGACCGATGGATCGACTGCCAGCCAAGCCTACGACCGGTGGAGATGTCACCATGACTGAAGATGAGCGAACCGAGCATCCCAACGATGATAACGAACACGAACTGCAAGCCGGAGAACCAGCTGATGGAACCAAGAAGGTGCCGCGAGACGTACTATCGCAACCTCTCGTCCGTATCACCGAAGGCTACAAGGCTGGTCAAACAGGCATTGCGCACAGCACATCTGCGAATGCGACGAAGAGGGGAAACCCAGAGGTAGGAAGGTCGATTAGTATCTTTGAAGAGCTGACTGCCATCACGGCGCTGGCTTGGAACCCGAATCTGAAGTTTGGGACGTGGGCTGTTGCGGGTATGGCGTCGGGGTTGTTGCGCGTGGAGGACGTTGGTATCTAGGAGGCGGGAATCGAAGACGCTCCTAGTGTTGGTAGCTCATGGCATGGCGAAGACTTGCTGTGTGCTGCAGATCGACTTGGCGAATTCGAGACAAGTGCGCGCGGAACTTGATATAAAGTATTGTGTTACATGCTTCATGAATTCATTGGTTCTACATCGTGATTTAACTACGACATCCCCTAGTTGACAGCCTTCAACTTGCACATCAAAGGGTGCTTCTCCCAAAGAATGAATGTTTTCTGGTTACTCCAATCACTGCTCTCAGGGCAGAGTTCAATATCAAAGTTGTAGTAGACCTTGGAAGCAAGGAGGCGTATCTCGTGGTATGCCATACTAAGTTTACTGTTAGCTTGCTGTGGTCTGCATATGCGAGAAAGTTGTAAACTTACTTCTTGCCAACACAATCCCTCGATCCAATAGAAAATGGCTGAACACACTGCCTCTCATCGCTCTCAAACTCGGGATCACCCATCCATCTCTGAGGAAGGAATTCCGTTGGCCTCTTGAAGTTCTTGTCAGACAAATACATGGCGTGTTGCGGGATCATGATGATGGTGCCGGGTGGTACGTATTGGCCGACAACGGTACTTCCGTCTTGCGGTGTGAGGCGCGGGAGTCCAAGAGGAACGGGTGGGTAGATACGGAAAGCTTCCTTGATGCATGCCGACAGGTAGGGTAATGCAGCGAGCTGCTCCATGGTCATGTCGGCGTCGCTGGCGAAAGCGCTACGGATCTCATGGTTGAGTTTCGCCATGCAGTCCGGGTTGCGCAGGAGCAGATATGTTAGGCCCGAAACGAGTGTAGCTGTTGTTTCCGTTCCGGCGATCATGAAGAGGGAAGCGTTGGCGTCCATCTCGCCTCGGGTTAGACCTCGTCCTTCCTTTTGGCCCAGCACCAGATCCCATAGATCGACGCCCTCGGAATCGCGGCCTTTTTCAAGGCGCTTTGTCACGCGCGTTACAGAGTGGTTGAAGTGGTCCATCCGCTTCCGGTTCACAGACTCGGGTACGTATCTCTTGAACGCACGCCATAGCCATGGATATGACATCATGACGGTGAAGTGAGATCCCATCTTGAGACTGGCAAAGATGATACGGACCCAGGGGTCGTATTCGGCGTTGTCGAGCATATGCAGTGGCTCTCCGAAAGTCAAGTCGCCCATGATATCGAAGGTGGTGAAGTTGTACATCCTGACCATGTCGAACTTCGCGGCTGGATTCTTTTCGATGGTGTTCTTCATGGAAGATACAAGTTTGTCGACGTACTTGACGAAGAGGGGTTCTTGTTGTTTCAAGGCTCGGTCCGAGAACGCGGGTGTGAAGATCTTACGTTGACGACTGTGGTCTGGGTCGGGGGCGATGATGAGGCTGAGTTCCCGATTGGGTGTTGTGCCATACCTCATCCAGGCTTTTTGAGGAACGTGCCCTGCAGTGCCTTTGGAACCATGACCGTAGATCTGAGAGGTGGTTAGTAGGTGTCAAAGACTACATTTGCTTTTTCGGGTACGCAAGCAGGTAGCGATTAGTTCCAGCACGACACTGGAACGTCGATTGGGCTATCAAGTAGCATGTAAAAGGTATGCAAAACTTACATCTTTCCAAGAATTTGGGTCCGTGAAACTCAATTCATCGTGGTTGACACGAACGACATGCCCATACTTTTGGTGTAGGTCTTGGAAGAGTTTGTCTCGCGTGCCTCTCCAGACAGCAATGTTATATGGGATGCGCGTCGCAGCGTAGAGTTTCGGTCCAGGAAAGTGTCGAAGGGGGTGGAAGTATATGCGGTAGATGGCTCTAGCAATGAAGCGGAGAACCAGCTATGCCAAGTTAGCAGCTATTTTTCTGACGAGCTTCAGCAAGTCAAGCAGTACTTACAAAACCGATCAGATAACCAACGATGTGCGGTATCGAGGCCATGTTGAAGACTTTTGTGATTCTCGAAGAACCGTTTGTTGATGTTGGAGACATGACGCTTGGAGTTCAGCCACCATATGCTGATCTCAATGCAGGGCACGCGCAAGCTTTAAGTACAGACGAGTACAAGCACTACATTCGTCGCACTAAAAGAAACGGAGTAGTGGCCATGCCGAGACGGGACACAGCCAGCTCGCCTAGTACCGTTGACGTCGGTAGCCAGTAGCCAGGCACCCAGTGTCAAATGATCGGCTGGAGTAGCCCAAATGTCGCACCTAATGAGGCATTTGACGCGAGTCGACCATCCGTGGGGAGGGTATTTCCCACGCTCACCGTCCGGCTAATGAGGATCATTAAGCTCGTCCAGAACCCACTCCCTCGGAGGGTCGGCAATGAGGTCTGGCAGATGGCTGTGCGTGGCTAGGCACAGCCTGGTTGTTTGTACTTCGTACATCAGGGCGTAATATGACATGTGAAGCCTGCCAAATATGTTTCAGAGTGTGGCAGGGCCCGATAGGACACTTTCGTCCGTGTAATGCTCACCGGCCGATCGCTCGGAGAATTGAGTTTATACGTTGCATACGATGCTGTGGGGAAGGCGGGCGATCAGCATGGGTGCTATTCCGGACATTCGAATCGCAATCGCATGCGCATTCGGACAAGCTCCCTGGCAGATCTGTACACCTAGTTAAAGACCATTCCTAAACTGCACAGTTTGGATATCGCTATCGGAGCCGAGTCGCAAGCAATGTTAGTAGCAATCATCATCTCACCACACGACCTCGGAAATGCACAACCCCGAACGTACCTGGGTACACAGCCAAACCTATCCGCGGAAATGACAAGCGCAAACGCGAAATCCAGAAGCAGTCGTAATCTGACCATGTGTAAAGCTAATGCGAATGATAATGATTCGCCCATGAGCATAGTCGGTGAAATCGGCAAACAGCAATGCACCGCCATCATGTACGCAGACATGGCCCGTGCGGCTATCAGATCGTGACTTCGCGTTGAGGCGTTTCCGTCCCAAGGGCAACAAATCAACCCCACCTACCCTTGCACGTCACAATGGCAGCGACACCAGCACGCAGAGGCGTCTCCGCCCTGTTCTCCGCTTCGTCATCGAGAACAATCGCCAATCGGATACAGCAGCGGGGCTTCACCTCGTCCCGCATCTTCGCCGCATACGCGACTGCACCCAGGCCTGCAGCGACGAGCACGACAAGCACAACCAGTACCTCCACAGCTGCCAAGCCAGCAACTACAACGTCAACGGTGCCAAAACCCGCAACCACAACGACCCCACAGCGGACAGTACAACCGCAGTTTGTTGCCAAAGAACCGCCCATACCAACAACACGCAATGCCACCGCAGACAGCGCCGCTTCCGCAGCCCGCAAACAACGCTCCCTGACCGACGGACTCTCCGACGCCCCGCCCGAGCTGGAAGGCGTACCAGCAATAGACTGGACACGCTCGTACCACGGTCTTGGCTCTGTATCTTTCACACCAGAGCAAGGCGAATTGCTACTAGCACCTCTTACACAGGACGACGTGGAAGTAAAACCCGATGGCATCATATACTTGCCTGAAATCAAGTACAGGCGGATATTGAACAAGGCGTTTGGGCCTGGAGGGTGGGGTCTTGCGCCGAGAGGCGAGAGTATTGTTACGGGCAAGTTGGTGACGAGGGAGTATGGACTTATTGTGCAGGGACGGTATGTTGCTCTTTCCATCTTTCGCTATTCCAACGAATTTCCGCTAACAAACAATTTAGACTTGTTTCCATCGCCCGTGGCGAGCAACAATACTTCGACCCCGACGGCATCCCCACTGCGACCGAAGGCTGCAAATCGAATGCCCTGATGCGGTGTTGCAAAGACCTGGGTATCGCGTCTGAACTCTGGGACCCGCGCTTCATTCGGGATTTTACGAACAAGATGACGAAGGAGGTGTGGGTGGAGCATGCGAGCACAAAAAAGAAGAGGAAGATTGTGCTGAGGAAGGATGACACTGCCAAGTATCCGTACAAGGAGGTGAAGTTGTAGATGTCCTCTGGGTCACGTTGAGGAGCATATAGCTGGAAGGCAATAGACCCGATTTCAGAAGTCTCATGCGTAGAACCCGCACACAGATAGATGTGGGTGTATACTATGTTGTAACATCACCAGGACGACTAGTCCTACTCATACTCATGAATTGGGATACCAAATATACACAGCTTCAGTGTACCTGTGAAGCCTAGCAGAATATCATCTACCATGTTGCCTAAACGCCGTGAAACATCACCGTCATATCACAGATTTTGTCCTCCAGGAATTCTTCTAGCGATCGCCTAGATCAAAACCTGAAGCCCTTGATCTGTTTCGCACATCGCTTGGCTCCCTACCGTAAGCCAACGGGTCATCCCGTGGGAGTTCCTGACGCTGCCAGTTCCACGGCATCCAGCCACTGCTTGTCCTTCGACCGAGTGCGGGTGGTGTGAGGGGGTACGGTGGTCGGTCGGAGCCCGAGCTCAGTTCGTCGCGCTCGATCCTGTCGAATTCCGCTTCGCTCCTGTTACGGAAGAGGCTACCAGAGAGGCTTCCAGTACTCCTGTTGACTTCATGGTATCTGCTTCCGCCTGTTTGTTGTGTGCGGATGTTTTCTTGTTCGCGGTCGAATGCTTGCAGGAGGGTCTCGAGGCGCTGGCGTTGCGACGCAACGTAGTCGAGTCGGTCGTTGTTGTTGCGGATGGAGTCTGGGACGAGGTTCCCGGCGCCGCGGCTCAGATCTGAGGCTTGCGCATCTCGAGTGCCTGCGCTACCGGCACCGTAAAGTGCGCTGGCTCCGCTGAGTGCTTGGTTGACAAGTCCGTAAAGATCGTTGCTGCCCCTCGCCGAAGGCATCTGGAACCTGCTCATGAGGTTTTGTGCGTACGTCTGTCCTTCAGGTCTTGGTGACTGCGGCTTTCCAGGTGCGAAGCCCAGCACGTTGACCTTGACCCACTCGATGCCCATCTCGACATATGCCATGCCTGCCGATTTGGCACGATCATGACTTTGTGTAATGAACTCGTCGATCTCCCTCTCATGGTGGTAAAGGAAAGGCTCCATGTACTCCTGGTACAGATAGTTTGCGCCCTGCGAACCAGGCAGGATCAAGTAAAGATGTGCGAAGAAGCGAATCCATGAGTAGAAGGGCACCCAGCTGAGGATGAAGTCGAAGGTGTTCTCTACGGCGGTGAAGGCAGAGAGAACGACGAAGTAGATCAGCCAGGGTGCGAGGAGGGCTGGATCCGAGGTGTGAAGAGCTTTGTAGGAGGCGAAGATAGGGAAGAAGACGGTGGTTGCAACGCTATCGCCATATTAGCTTGGTTTCCTGCGAATACATACGTCGCAGCAAAAAGAAAATACTGCATATCGCAGTCATGCGAGCTTCAAGAAAGCAAGCGGCGAGCTCACGATACCTCATCAGGCCCCAGAGTTTGTTGGAGAATTGGCAGCTGCAGGCGGGGGCGGGGTAATACTTACGTCAAACCGTCGGCGACAAAGCCGAACATGATTGCAGTCGTTGGGCGTCTTCTTTGGGTGTAGGTGTTTAGGTGAGAGATGCAGGACCAGGACCTACAGGTAGCGAAAGCTCAAGCCTCACGGATACGCGGGCGGACATGTGGAGTGGCTCAGGCTGATGATCCATCCGATGTACGTCAGTCGTCAGTCGGCGGTCAAGGGCGGCGCGCTATCCACTTTCGGTCCTTTGTGTGTGAGCTCCCGAACGTCAGCTGCTGCAAAGAGAGTCTAATGGATCGCGATGCTAGGAATTGTAATCAGGGACATTAGACTCTCACACTGACTAGCTATACGTGGGTTCCCATTGTTGTTGGCGGTAGTTGCGGTCGCGACTTCCCCATCGAACTCACGTCGCGAACGCGTGTCGGCCCAATCATGGCAGCTACCACCACCACCACTTCAACATGTCGATTCTTCCTGGCCTTCCATCTCTTCATACTCCCCTATACTCATCAGCGCTTCGTTCTGCTTCGATACCCTCCACTTGGGTGTTCTCAGCCACGTTCTTGTACCTTGATGCAAAGCGATAGCTCCCATTAACGGCGATAGCGTCATCACGATACCGTTCCTTCCCACGCGACTGCACGGTGCAGCTACTGCATACTTCCTTTTTCGAAGATTGGATAAAACAGATGCACGAGGTTAGCGAAGGATCAGCTCATCTACATATCTGACAGCGCTCGGAGCCCGGTTGCGCTCATCCACTGTTTGACGCGCCCACGTCTGATACTTGTACCGCTTTTACAACACTCGCCTTACAAACATCCGGAATGGCAGGCCGGGGAGACTACCAAGACGCTTCCTATGCTGCCATGGCGCCAAGATACCGCTTATCAGAGCCCTGCGCTCGATAACAGCTCCGCACCCCGCGTTTGCGGCCGTTGTCGCGGTTGACATCATCCCGTTCTTCTCCAAACCACGGAAGAAGAAGCTATCGTGAACAATAGAATGCGGCAAGGGTTACGTAAACCAGCTATCTTCTTCCATCATATCAAGCTAGATGCGTTAGTTTGCAACGATGTTCTTGGCTTATGCTTGTAGTCCGTCGACACTCCAGTAAAACGTCTTCACTATATCTCTAGGAGATATGGCTTCTTGGCCACGCCAGGATAGAACGCTCCGCAAACCTCGAAGCGAGGAACTCAGATGCCGAACGACGTACGCCAACCTTCAAGTATCCATACCTCGCGTTAGACCCTGTCGTCTCGAGCGTTAATTCAGCGTGGGTCCTGACTAAGGCGGATTGCCTCATCGCGGATTGGAGTTCAACTTCCGAGGTCTCAAGGCTATACTGGAGGTATAAGAATGGGGTATGCCCCCAGTTCACAAGTAGTGGAAACATACTCGAAGTGCCAACACTCATACTAAACGCCATGATGGTCGTCATCAAAACTCTGGCAGCTCTGGCATCCCTGGGCTTGGCTATAGCAGCACCGCGAGCTTCAGTGTCACCATCGGCTGTGAGCTCTCCCAGTCCATCCGGGTCAAGTTCAGCGACTCTTACTACTGAGGAGACGGAAGATCTGTACAGTCTTCATGAAGAGCTAGTCAATATCCCCTCAATCTCTGGGGATGAAGTTGAATGCGCGGAGTTTATATCAAAATATCTCTCGGACTTGGGGTACTACGTCGAAGAGGTCCCTGCTGGAGACACTGGCACTTTCAACGTCTTCGCTTATCCCCAAGAGCTCAAAGATGAGGGAGTTTGGCCGGAAGTTCTGATCACTAGTCATATCGACACTGTAAGTATATTCGACCCGAGACATGCTCCAACAACAACGTCTGAGATAAAATTAGGTGCCACCATTCTACCCATTCGAGCGCAAGGAAGAGAACGGCACAGTCTATCACTTCGGTCGTGGCTCGGTCGACGCAAAGGGCCCTGTAGCAACCATGATCATCGCATCCCACAAGCTCTTCCAATCCAGAACCGATACGCCCAGTCTAGGCATGCTATTCGTTGTCGCAGAAGAGACTGGCGGCGTCGGAATGAGAGCCTTCGCCGAGTACGCTTCCAACACTACTTTCCGCGCAGGTATTTTCGGCGAACCAACGGAAGGTAAGCTAGCTAGCGGACACAAAGGATACCTGGGTGTGAGTTTGGACATCACAGGCCGATCTTCCCACTCTGCATATCCATGGCTCGGTGTAAGCGCCATCAATTATCTTGCCGAAGCCATTGTTGGACTGAACATGCTCGAACCGGCTCTACCGAGAAGTGAGCTACTAGGCGCAACAACCCTCAACGCTGGACTTGTTGCGGGTGGAGTCGCTAGCAATGTCGTTCCCGACCATGCTAACGCAAGTATCGCCGTTCGTATAGCTCGCAGCGAAGATGACGCAGTCGACCTTGTGCAAGACATGATCGCTGGGATGCTGTCGCCTTTCGAAACGCGCGCAAAGGAGGAGAATGCTACTTTCGAGGTAGTTTTCTCGAACGCTAGGTACCCCGCAGTCATCCTCGACACGGACGTTGAGGGCCTGGAGGTCGCACCTGTGTTCTTTGGAACGGATATTCCCAGCTTGCCGCAAGTGGATAAGAAGTATCTGTTCGGTACTGGTACGATTGAGGTTGCGCATACGCCGGATGAGATGTTGAGTCAAGATGAACTTGTGCAGGCAGCGGAGGCGTACGGCATGATTCTTGAGAGTCTGTTTTCGGAGTAGAAAAGTTCGAGGTTTAGTACGCGGAACGAGTCTCAATACTGTTTGGCATCATATAATGCAATCGTAATGCCTTATACCACACATTCATGAGTGTCTACCGAGTTATCTGACGCCGAACTGCTTTACAATGAAATGCTCGTGTGACAGACCATATTGCCGGCGTTTGCGTATCAATGTGGAACTGAGGACATTGTCGAGCTTGCTCAAGACGATTGTCATAGGCGCGACATGTAGGCAACTGCTTGCTTAAGTCATGCGTCCACCAGAAGCAAGCGCGGAGATCTGTATATGAAGTCGCAACGTAGGCTCTCTTAGTACGTCAGCTCACTCACTTCACGCCATCTCTTACAAATAAGCAGTGTCAAGATCATGTCAGGGGCGCACCACCACCGCTCCTTCCTCTGATGTCTTTCCGCTCCTGCACCGCTCCTGCATCGCTCCTCCCCCGCCGGAGTTCAATGCCGTAATCGCTCTCTCTCCAAGTTAAGGCTGTTTGCAGCGCTTTCTTACCGCGCCTTCAGACCTTTCATTGAGGTACTTTTGCCAAGTGAGAGACGGAAAGAATGGCGCCATAATGCACCTGACGCCTGAAGCAAACGGTCTTGGGCTCCTGTCTTCGGATCTGAGGTGTCCATATAAACCACGGATCTGCGTCCTCCTTGTCTCTTTCTTTAATCAGTAATCTATTGATATAGACAGTACACCTCGACTACTATATCCCTCTTTGAAACCTCGAACACCACTCTTCTGCTATACCTTCGAGTCGACTACTATATACAACTCTCACACCCTCAACACAACTCCAATACTACACTTTCAAGCCGACATGTCCAACCCACCTCAGTACGGACCTACCGCCCTGCCCCAAGGTGCAAACGACGGCGGCGACGGTTCCTCAATGACACGGGCGACCTGGGTAGCTGGCAGCGACAAGAACGCCAGGAGCTTCGTTGTGAAGCAGGGTAATAACTTCGTACGCTGCAACATGTGGAACGCCCTCGACTTCTGGGACATGGGCTACCATGTATTCGACCCGCCGACTGGTCGCCGAGTCAAGTTCGAGTACAAGGGCCCTGGTCGTCCCCAATTCCAGCCTTTTGCTCAACACTATTGGGAGATCCAACAGGAGGAACATGCTTCGCTGGTCAGGGGTGATCGCTTGCCTGGAGAGGATCTTAGTGAAGGTAAGTTTCATGTCGATCGAGAGGAGAGGATGTGAATACTGACATGTTACAGATGCGGAGGAAGAGTACGAGACGGCGGGCGATGCTGTGTTTGACCGTGTCGAACAAGCACCTTCGACTCCTTCAAGAGGTAAGTACATTCTCATCGCATCCTTCTTGAGACCGAGCTAATCCTTCGAAGGTGAACGTGCCAACCCCACTATGTCTCCTTCCTCTGGCGGTCGCGGTCGCGGCAGTCCTTCCACTCCTCGAGGTCCCGGCTCCGGCAATCAGCCAGGATCTGGTCGTGGCTCAGCTGGCCGCGGCTCCAGTACTCCTCGAGGTCGCGGCTCAGCCGGCTCCGGACGAGGTCAAGGATCTCCAAAGTCACCGACGTCACCCTCCTTCGGCAAGGGCAAGGGTCCAGCTGGCTCACCTGGTGGCGGCTCTCCCGGTGCTGGAGCGGCTTAAGATGGAGGATCTTCCTAACACATACCTTATATTTGCTTTCTGGGGTCTTGGTCTGTGAAAGACGATTTATGTTCGGGATCGATTTAGCAAGGCGTTTAGGAAATTGGCGAATACCCCTAGACCTTTTGAGACAGACTTTGGAATTATACATCTGGTTTTCAATCTGAAGTAGACCCTGGAACGATGATGTTGGTGAGAAGAATGTGTGCTCAGACTGCGTCCAACTCCGTGATAGCTTGTTGAAGTTCTCCATGCGTCATCTTCGTGATTGCTTCATGACCTGAAAAGTACCTGAGGATCTCCAGAAGTACGTATACACATGTACTGCGATGATCTGAAAAGCAAGTTGCTGACTACGTGGCTGCGCTAATAAGTACCTGAGGGTCTACAGACGTCCTCATGCAGGGTACCGCGTCGATCTGGAAAGCATGGTGAGGTATACACGTTACTCAGATGTGACGGAATTATTGACAAAAAGGAAGTCTGCGACCCCTCGATGTGTTGTACGTATGCCGCGGGTCAGTCGCGATGAATGCGTTTAGAGGAGGCTGGAGGAATGAGGTCGGAATTGGCCGAGGAGCGTTCCGACGAAGGCGCAGGGCGTGTCTTGGAACCCGAGAACGCGTAAAATACGACCAACAAATCATCGCTTATCTGATGCTGCATCTGACATATCTGTCAAGCTTCTGTAAGCCTGTCAAGATGGTGAAACCACGTAGATCAATCTCGGTCGGGATACACCTGCCAGCTCCCTCGTGCAGCGCGCCTGCCACGCGAGCAATGACGTGCGACGATCTCCGACGAGCGCGTGCGTGACCCATCACCAGGTAACTAAACTACGCAGTCCGCACATACATCATCACCTTCCGGCCATCGCGACGTTCGCTGTGCTCCATATTTATTTCGTACGGAGCGATCAGCCACAACTACTCATGTCCTATGACGCGCCTGTGGCTGTTGTCCATTGGTCGTACCGGTCTCCGCTGGATCCGCTAAATGCTGCTCACGCCTCGCACCTACTCCCTCGCTCACATCGCCGACACGGGCCGCAAACGCCCTGAACCCTCGTACTTTGTGTGTGTCAAGTCGCGGAAGGAACGCGAAGCCGAGGAAAAGCGCGCGCTGAAGATGTTGCTGCTGCATCAAAAGGGGAGCGTCAAGGTGGGAGAGGTTGTGAGGTGAGTTCTCAGGGTCTGCCGGCGGGATGGCATGGACGCTGTACGCACTGTCTATACGAGATGCTAACTCACCGTGCAGATACACGCTCACATACACCCCCTCCGAAGACCGCATATTACCGCCTCCTTCCTCCCTCCACGTTCGCATACGAAACTCTTCTGCCATACCACTACGCGCCGCATACCTCCACGGGCCATACACGATTCACGTATCCGCCTACCCTTCAACATTCAACCCGAACAAAAAGTCCGACGCAACATATGGCGAGCCTGACTTTGAGCCTAATGTCAAGGCTGGTGGATACTGGAATACCAAGTTGACTGTTCCGGAACAGTACAGAAGCGATATCAGGGAGGACGACGGCACCCCAAAGAGCCTCACATGGATCATCGAGATCGCGTCGCAAATCATCTTCTCCAATTCCGCGTCTGTAAACTACGAGTTGTTGGTGGCACGCGACGAACGGTCGCTGGACCTAGGCTTTACTGCTGTCACTGGCAATAGCCATGGAACGCCAGGAAAGGTGCAAGACCACCAACAGGGCAGCCAGAAACATGTTTCGCACCATCCGGCACAGCCTAAGGGAGTGTATTCAAAGGCGGTCAAACTAGTGGTTGACGATACTACGAGCTTGTGGAATACACCGGAACTACCAGAGTGGAAAGAGGAGGACGAGGTCGCTTCAAGAAGGTCGAAAGATCACAGTAGCCCGACGGAAAGCCGCCAGAAGAAGAAGAACATACACCTTGTGATAGTAACGCATGGTCTACACAGCAATCTCGGCGCGGACATGCTATATTTGAAAGAGAGCATTGATGCGACGGCAAAGCAAGCGCGGGAAGATCGACGACGGCGGCGAAGAGAGGAAAGAGGAGCCAAGAAGACCGGATCGGATCAAGATGCGTCGACAGCACCACTGTCAGGCGGCCAAGAAGACATACCAGATGATGAGGAGGATGACGATGAAGAAGATGTGATTGTTCGAGGTTTCGATGGCAACGTAATACGTACAGAACGTGGCATCCAGTATCTCGGGAAGCGGCTCGCTAAGTACGTGTTGAACCTGACCTACCCTGATCAACCATACCTGCCGATCAAGAAGTCCATGGGGCAGAAGTTGTCCAATACATTTTCGCCAACGAAAGACAGGCCAGACGAAGGCATACCATCCCATCACGGTAGCAGTGTGATGCACACATCCCCGGGACATGACAAGCGCGCATACAAATTCACAAGCATCAGCTTCATCGGCCACTCTCTCGGAGGACTGGTACAGACGTACGCAATCGCCTACATCCACAAGCACTCACCTAACTTCTTCGACACAATCAAGCCCATCAACTTCATCGCTATGGCGTCTCCATTCTTAGGACTGAGCAATGAGAACCCCACCTACGTGAAATTTGCCCTGGACTTTGGCCTAGTGGGAAGGACAGGCCAGGATCTCGGTCTTACTTGGAGAGCACCGACATTGGCAAAGAGCGGCTGGACGGCTATGGGTAACGTGTTTGGTAACCAGACGCAGGATCAGCATCAGGAAGATCCCGGCGCAAAGCCTCTGCTGCGCATCTTGCCTACTGGCCCGGCGCACCAAGTCCTGCGAAGATTTCGAAACCGTACTTTGTACTCCAATGTTGTCAATGATGGTATAGTACCATTGCGCACGAGTTGTCTTCTGTTCTTGGACTGGAGAGGCTTGGGTCGGGTTGAGAAGGCTCGTAGAGAGAACGGTCTCATCGGCACAGTGGCGGTATGGGGTTACGGCCAGATCACTGGACAGAACTCTTCCCCCAACCCCTCTAGAATTGGCTTCTCGGACGATGAAGGATCTGGGGTCGAATCGCCAACCTATAATGGCAACGACACCACGGTACCTCTGCCGGGCGCCGACGTTACAAACCAGGAAGACGAAGCACAAGTGTCTACCGCAGAGCCAACAGCCCATCAGGCCATCGAAGGAGGTAAAAAGAGTCCCGAAGCCAAGGAGCCGAACGATCAGTATTTCCAGCCGCAAAATACACTGATGCAGTGGTGGAGCTATATCAGGCCGACTGGAAAGCACACTTCGCGCGACAAGAAAATGTTTAGTCGTAGTCAGACTATTGGGAAAGACGAAGAAGACGAGCTTTCTCCGGCTGAAGCAGATCACGCGACATCGTCACATAGCGCACAACCAAGGAAACGACCCCAAGCCACCCGTGGAGACTCAATCGTCGATAATCCCAAGAGCCACCTAGCACCACCCAAAACCACCATCTTCGAGTCTGCTGGTGACCTTATCAACCCTCCTGTTCCTCCCCAGTCCTGGATCATAGACCCGTCCACACGAGCACGCACCATCTTCCACGACAGAATCTACCATCCTGAAGACATTCCTCCACCACCTACGAAAACAAAGCCAGTGCGCAACTTTTCTGGTGATAGTACTGTTTCAAAGGCATCGACAACAAGTGTCGACGAGAGTGTGATGCGCGTGGAAGAGAAGATCGCTCGTGCTTATCATAAGGACCTTTCTTGGCGCAAGGTTCTCGTCAGCCTTGAGCCCGACGCTCATAACAACATGATCGTACGTCGTATGTTTGCTAATGCTTATGGTTGGCCTGTCGTCAAGCACCTTTGCGATACGCACTTCGCAGACACTTACTCGGCAAACACGCGAGATGAAGAGGAGCCCGCCCTTGACCGTGCGCAAGCTGTGAACAAGCCCATTACCGAAGACGGCGAACATGTCAAGGGACAGGAGCGACTGCAGCCGCCTATCGAGCGCACTGATAGCGAGATGAGGGAAGTCGCCGACGAACTAGCCCCGCTCAAGCCGCCCAGTCTAAGGATACCCAAAAGATCGAATACGACCGACTCGACCCGTAGTGTGGGTTCGGGCGATTGGGACAGCATTTACTTCGGGGAGACTAGTGACGAGGAGGATGAAGTGGATGACCGCAATGCCGTACAGAAATTCTTCCAGCCTAATATGCCCAGAAGCCCGCGAAGTCCTTCGGGGGGTCCACCAAAGACACCTGATGGCAAGGGCACAAGCGATGCAGACATTTCCGACTTTCTCCATGGGTCCAGCACACTTGAGGTTCACCGAGGTCTTGGCGCAAGTCCCAGCAGCAAGTCATCGAAGTCAGCTACATTGACCCGCGAACCGGATTCAATGGAGTCGACTGGCGAACCACCCAAGGCTTCTGAGGAAGCAAGACCGGTAACACCTGCTGGTAGGATCAGCGGAGTTGGGTTGAGGAGTTCTATCGATATTCCTGCGTCGCCAGAGGCCGGGAGAGCAAGAAGTGGGAGCACTGTCACTGAGCAGGTCGCGAGGCTCAGCAGCCCCACGAGCGACAAACATACAGCGGGCTCGTAGCATAGAGTTCGTCGGTGGTTCAGACAAGCGATGGCAGGCCTTAGACGCAGGAGTTCGAAGTTGCGACGTCGAGACAACATCCGCGTTTCCAGCGTGTAGCACAGGTCCAGAGAATTTCCCTCGTCTATTCTTCGACTTCATGTGAGGGTCAGTCAGGCGTTTTCGGTCTCGGGTGCAGTGGGTGTTACGTGACGTTGGGTTTGAGATCAGTGCACAGAGACGGATGCTACACGAGCGAAGTCATGGATCGTAGCACAATCGCGTACACAAAGATACCCCCAGATCTTATTACATGGTTTGTAGGAGCAAAGGTCTTCTTTTTCTTGTAGCGTCGTTTAACTCTATTTACTCTATAATTCTCTTCATCGGGGTCGTACTTTCCGTCGCAATATGCTCCTTCCCAAATGTGTGTCTCTTCAACAGGCGTCACTGTACGTAGTAAACATACCGGAAGCGACTAATTCTCTCATTTCCTTCGTCACTCGCTGGTCTCGAGATTCTCCTCGCCTACGTCATCTTTATGCCGCGCCTTCCTCATTCACTGCCGCTATTGTGCGGCAACACGCTCCGTTTGTTGGTGGACAGAGCTCCAAGCTCGGTTTGTTGTGGTCGAGTCACCACTTGAGCGGATCACTACATTCCACAACCGCAACTTAATTACGATTTCCCAATGCACCGATAGTTGTCGCGCGTCTTCTTTGGTCTGGGTCGCTGGTTCCGTTCTGATTTGACTGCCTCGTCGCACTCGAATCGCGCACCTGCACCACCGCCAATCGGCACTACCCTACAGTACACGAAAATATACCTCCTTTGGGACAATGGTCGTACCTGATACCGCCAACCCCGCGTGGAGCATGCGCCCTGCCGCCGTGATGGTTGGCGGCCAGCGACGCCGCAACACGCGCCGTTCCAACGCACCGCGCTCCAACACTACGCCCAATCTCGGTCTTGACTCACTCGCCGGGAGGGAGAATGCGAGTGGTGTCACCGCAGCACAGCATACGGATCAAGTTGAACATTCTCATGTTTCACCTCCTCCTGCGCCCTCGAATCCTATGGTCAACTCCTACGTACACAACAGTGGCCCTCCAGGCGACCGTCATCGCCCTGTCCCAGCGCGCCCATCCGATGGCTTTTCGACTATGCCGGCCGCCCATTCGCCTACACCCACAACAGGAAGCGCATCAACAGCAGCGACTGAGGGCAAGAAGAGGCATGGCAAATTCGGCCGCAAGGCAAAGGACCAAGACCGCCCGAGCAGCTCCCATGAGCCTACTCCCCAGCTGTCGCCTCTACCGCCGTTGACGCCTATCAAGGCTGCACTGTTGCTGGGCGTGGACCCTGGACCTAGCCCTGGTAGACCCCGGAGTACCTCTGTAGGCCGTCCAGCCCAGAACGATGGCGGCTACGATAGCCTACCGATACGCCCGATATCGACCAGGCGAGGTTCTATGTCGGCAATAACCACTCAGAAGAGCGCGTCGGACAGACAGACGAGATTCACGGAAGAGGGCCTTGACATGGAGCCATCAAAGCCCAAAGGCTTCTGGGGCAACACTAACCGGAAAGCTCAGCGAATGTTAGGCTTACTCCCATCTGCACCATCTAATGCTAGCCGTGAAGCCGACATGGGGCGCGTCGCTGCTGTTTCTCTAGCGTGGCGTCCAGAAGAACATACTGATACATACCGTAGTAGCGACGCCGAACGCCATGGCCAGTTCCGTTCGCTCCCACCAGTTCCGCCCGTTGTTTCCGAAGCTCCCAGAAGACGTATGCGCAAGAAGCTTCCTAAGGAGCTCGAGAGGATGGCACCCATTACAGAGACGTCGCACGATGAGCTGCGCACTTCCTACAAAATCAGCGAACATGATCCTGAGCTGAACGACATCTCTGAGTATGCGAAAGCTCCTTCCAAGGCACCGCTATCTCGGTCGCGTAATGAGTCATTGCTCACAAAAGACATCAGGTACGAATTGGAAGAGGACGACCTCTCACTCACAGACGAAGTCATTGATGAGGCGACTCACGACGAGCAAGAAGACTTCGCGGC
Source organism: Alternaria triticina (assembly GCA_022609215.1). Classification (NCBI taxonomy): domain Eukaryota; kingdom Fungi; phylum Ascomycota; class Dothideomycetes; order Pleosporales; family Pleosporaceae; genus Alternaria; species Alternaria triticina. The sequence goes on from JAGKPX010000004.1 coordinate 720,687, forward strand.
CCATCCTGGTAACGAAGTTGACGTCAAAAATGGCGCAATTCTGCAATCTACGGTGTTCCGCCTCCGCGGCCCACTGCAAACGGTTGAAGACCGTTTGCTCGACGAGGCAGTGACGCGACTAGCACTTAGCAAGGCTGTGCTAGACCAAAACGACAATGATAGACTCACTCTCGACAACACATACGCTACCCTGAAGGCGTCTAACGAAGCCATGAAAGCAGACTTCGCAGCCGCACAGCGTTGTCACGCCGCTCCAGGAGAGTGTGGGCTCTGCGGTGTTGCGGATAGCCAGGTTGACAGCGACGACGAGGATGACTTGGACGAAGAGCCCACCTTCCATGTCGCCACGGCCGTACCCTTCATGCGGGTCACACCCGGTATGGTCAAGCTTATCGACATTCCGCCTAAGAGGAAGAAACCAGCTGTACCTCTGGCACCGCCTGCACCACCCACACGAGTCGCACCGGTTGCCCCACCTAACCCACTGCCCCTGCTAGCCCTATCTAGTCAGCTCAAGGCCCCCTTCAAACCTACCTACTACTTTCAACATGACGAAAAGATCAGTCCATTCAACGAGCGCAGTGAGCATGTGGAGGTGCGTAAGTATCTCTCAACTACTACAGATGCAACTAACAGAGTCCAGCCTACCGTAATGCATGGCCCTCTTTCCGCTAGCGAGTTCAACCGCCTCGACAAAGACAAGAGAGTGAAGCTTCCCCGCGACGAGTCACGTCTTCTAGTCCAAGACTGGATGTCTGACTACGACCACACCAAACAACGCCCTCTTTCTGAGCGTCTCGACCTCGACGTTCTTGCTGACCAGCAGATCCCCCCTGCCCCATTTCCCAAAGAAGATCACGCTACACCTCCCCTCCCGCCCAGCTCGTCATCCAAAGAGCACTACTGTCTCAAGAACGGCCACATCTTCCACCCCATCAACTTCAAAACTGTACCCGACGAGGTCGCCATCAACAGCTTGGAAGTCCGACCGTACCTGCATACCGCTTTTGGCTACAAACAGCATGTCTCCGTCCCTGTTTTCTGCCACCGTTGCGACGAAGATGTCAAAGAAGAGCTCTGGGAATGCGACATTGATGTCTGCCGTATGGGAGTCTGCAAGCAGTGCGCAGAGGATATGGAGCATGAGTGGCAGGAACGTGTTGCTGATGCTTGGACTCGCTGAGGGTCGCACTGTCATGATCTTCGCGACAAGTCACGACGTGTATATTGAAAGATTGGATTGGAGGCGGATGTAATGATATGAAGGGGTGTGTAAAAGTAATGAGCAGATGAGGAACCGAGGAGCTTAGCAAACGATGTAAATACCCGACGATCACCGTAGATAAGGTATGATGGAGTAATGACTCTATGATCGATACGCCAACTTTTCCTTGCCTAAAAATCATAGTTGGCCTAAGCCGTGCGCTTTTGAATACCTCCAATATCAAACCCGCCCACCGAACTTTTCCTATCGTCCCAGAAGATTTCCGCTGAAGAACAGAAGAGTGCACCCGTTCAGACACGAGTCTCCTTCGTCTCACCCAAAACTTTCATCTCATCACTTTCCTCCTCCTTGATAAGCACCACATCCCCATCCAACCTCCAACCACTTCCACCCTTCTCCTTCTCCTTCTCCTTTCCCCTCACAACTTCCCGCCTATCACCCATAACCCCCACTGCGACCGGTGCAGGTGCCGAACTAGCGAAATACGCCCCCACAGCACCCAATTGCCCCACACCCGCCTGCAACCCATGGATAAACTCGTTTCTCAAATCCTCGTGCTCATTAAACAGCCTGTCCCATGCGTCCTTCAGACCCGTCGAGAAATGGCCTTGTCCGTGCGACACAGACAACGAGCGCAAGATGATGGCGTTGGGGTTCTGCTGCGGGCCCGGCTGCGACCAGTATGATGTCAGGGTGTGGAGGAGGAGGTTGCGGAGGGGGGACGGTGTTAGAATCGTTGATATGGGAGATGAGGAGGGTGTTGTCTCCCGCCATACGTGGTCGATGAGCGTGGGTGTGAGGGCGAAGTGACGGCCTATACCGGAGTATATGTGTTGGATGGTGTGATTCATGAAGGAGAGGGCGCCGAGGCGTTGGGCGAGGAGCCAGGCGTGGATTGAGGGGGGGATGGGTTGGGGTGAGGTTATATTGTGGGGGATGGGAGGGGGTGGCATGGTTGTTCGGGTTGGGGTTTGAGCGGGGGTGAGTGGGTGGTTGGGCTGGAAGTGAGACGGTGTCTGAGTGGGTGGTTGCTGAGGTGCTACGGGAGGTGCTGGAACGGAAACTGTCCTGTTTGCGCTGGCTGTCCTCGGATAGATAGGGGCGTGGTGCGGGAGAGTCCTCGCGTCGACGTTGGATGGGTATGTGTCCTTGTAGATGAACTTGAGGAAGAGGCCGAAGATGGCGGGATCAACGTCTGGCAACCTGATGGTTCTCTCTTCGTTTTCTGTGTCCTCTGTCTTGTCTTCCTCTATGGCAAGCTCTCCATCCTCCTCCTTGATCACCACCACGTCATCGTTGGAAGTGGAGAGTTTGCGCTTCTTGCTAGCTGTGTGATCCTTCAACACCGTGGCGTTGATACGAGTGATTTGGTCGCGGAAATAGATGGAGTGGACACAGAGAAGAGCGACAGGGAGGGTGTAGGTCCGAGATGATGGGTATTGACCGACAATGACTGTGATGGAGCTGCCCTGAATCCTTTCTTGACATTAGAGGAGTCGCTTCAGACTGCGACATCACCTGCTTACATATCGAGGAACATGTCGGAGTAAGTAACCTTCTGTGGGGCTGCCATTGGTGGAGGTTGCGCTGGCTGTAGAGTTGCTGGGTGCTGCGTGGTGGCGCCCATTTTGGACTTTTAAGTTGCGTGTGAGCGAATTATGCTGAAAGAATCGACCTTTGGGGTAGAAGCAGGTTGGTGGAGGATGGAAGAAGCCTCTACCGCAATGGACAGCTTGTATATACGCCGGACCTGAAAGAGGTCAGCCAACGAGAGTGGCGAGAAAACGTGGCTGTGGGCAATGAGAAGTGAGAGACAACTTCACCTGGGGTCAGGTAAGACTGGGTTGCTAAGACGATATTGCGGCACGGGTGTATCATAGAGTCGATGCTATAATGAGTCGTTGGTCGACAGGTAGTGCTGCTGTCTTTGGAGCTTCATGACTTGATTACAACATCCACATCGTAGCAACAGTCAACCGCATGGTGAACGCGTTGTGGGGTATATTATGTCGTTATTTCATTCGTTATATAGTAAGCGATTGCCTTTACGGTACACTACCTGGGTATCAACACTGACTGCGACAATCGCCCTGGCAGCCCGAGTTATTTCGGCTCTTGCTGCCCTCCGAGTACAACGTAGCATCATCCATGATGTCTTCCAATTCCAATTCCACATCGTCTTTCCTTGTCCTGCGGAAGCTAGCCTTGGCGGGGCATGTGACGACCGAAGAATGCTTGTCGCTGTTCGCCATCGAGCCACTCTCCTCCATCTTTGTGAATCCGCCACGGTTGCTCGAGCTGTACGTCCTCTTATTGTCCGTCCACCTTTCCACATCATGGCAACGTGTAGCGCCATCGCCGAAGAGGTTCTTGTGTTGCAGAAGATTGACAAGACGATTGAGGACAGAGAACTCAATCTTGAGCTTGATGCTGTAGATTGCCGTCTTGTATGTGGTTTGGATTTCGTAGTGACCGGAGAATTGGACTGCGATAAGCGTGATGTCGAATGCCAGGACTGCGACATTGACGATGATCAAGTGGATGAAAAGCTTTCGTAGAGATCCACGTCGTCGACCACAATCTCCACGGAGCATCTTCACTGTTCGGAAGATGTAGATAACCGATATGGCCATCTCTGCAGGCGTACAAAGTCAGTGTCTGTCTCACACGCGGCTCGGATGGAAACACTTACCCTGGACTGAAATAGCAACAATCTGGACCTTGTCGTAGATCTCGAATCCCGGGAGAAACTTGAGCGAATCTTTGGAGTTCGCGCCCATGGCGAAAGTGAATAGAGGGACGCCGAGAGCGATCGTGGTGAAGATGATCATGTAGAGTACCCATCTGATCTTCCTGGCGTCCGCGACAACAAGATGCAGGCGTGAGTACAGTACAAGGGACTGTCCCGGGCACATCGTGACCCAGCCCACACCGATGATGGCGCTCGAAAGCAAGTCGAGCTTCGTGACTTGGAAGAACTTGAGGATGAACCCAATGGCGTGAGGGGCGATTCCTCCTGCGGCGATGAGCATACTCCAGAAGTACAACCCGCGGCGTTGTTTGAAGACGGCAAAGATGAGGAAGAGAATCTCAATCATGTTGTACATTCCAATGGCGAGGAATGCAGACATGGTCATAAGGATAGGAATGCTGGCCTGTACGCCGCCAGTGACGCCGGACTCTGAGTCTTTGTCCGACATGGTGAAGGTAGTCAGGTGTCTTTCCGTCGACTTCGAAAGTAATGAGATCAATGAGGGTGAGGTAGAGAGCGCATTCGTTGAGATGGCGAACTGGACTGGAGGATCCGATATCCTCGTGAAATCCTGGGGTATTTCAATCAAAGAGAGTGTTGGTGGCCTTGCGGATCGACGCATATGCTGCAAGATGCTGATCAGCGAACATGTTGCAACTTTAATTCAGTGTGGTTGCAGTGGTGGCAGACGGTTCACCATGAGAGGGACGAAGACAGCAGAAGGCGTTGCGGACACTACCCCAGAGACTGACTCGATGCATGGGTGCCTGACGGGTTCGTGGCGTTTGTGGTACACTTGGCCATGTCATGAACCATACAGGTGAAGACGGGGTCACGACGGGGGCGCGGATTTGCGAGCCCCAATGCTAGTCCTTGGTGATCGTTGATTGGGCCCGGGGGACCTAGTGGCGCATGGCATGATCGTGGATTTCCACAACGGGGCGCCGGTTCTGCTTCCCCATCATCGATAACATCGGATCAGCGCGTTTAAGCGAAAAAGCAACCAGTCGGAATCCAACGACCAAGTCAATGCCCTCGTACGTTTAAACTTACGTTGCTGCCCAGTTGGGTTGCACCTGTACCTGAGTGGTTTCTTCGCTTTCGCGTCAAATCGGCGACTCAGCCGAAGCGAAACTCTGTCGGTCGCCCCCATGATGGAAATAAACCCTGGGTAGATTGTCGCCCATCTCCGTGCCGTTCTGCGTTATTTCCAGAAGGGATCACCAGGTATAAGGCGTCCATGCGAAGAACTTTTGGTCGTTTCTTGCATATGCAACGCATACGAAGGTTTTCAGACACACTCGTGCGCTGAACAGCGAACCACTGGTTCTCGTTCCTGCAATAACCTTGCCTCAGCATTCGTCGAGAGCAGGAGGTCCGTGGACGGCTGAACACGCTGAGTCGGTTCCGTGCGCCTTAATATCGCCAACATCCTTGGCCGTGGTGTTGCGACATCTTGGGCTTGCGCAATCCTGCATCCGCAATGGGAATCGCTGATAACGATGGAATTTGGTTCACACAGCCCCTGCATGGACGCGAAACGCAGTATCGCATCACCAAGACAATGCGGCTCTTTTTCGGCGCTTTTACCTTCCAAGACGGACTATAATCGCTTCGCACTTGTAGCCCGAACCTATCACTTGTAGTCAACTAAGCTACATGTGTAGGCTTTCCGTGATTAGTGAAAGCTGTTGACACTCTATGCCCGGATAGTAAGGTACGATTGCGGGAATAGAAGATTAGTGAATGGATTCATGGACTATGCTACGTGGCTGTCCGTGTTAGATAACTTGAAGTCACTCAGGAAGAGTCGTAAACCACGTCATCGGCGATGGTCGTAACTCTATAACCGAATGCAACCCAACAAACCGCTGGAAAGCCGATCTGGTCCCAGTAACCAGGAATCAGAGATGGCGAAACACAACACTCGTCATTCCATCAACGATGTCGCTAAAGATGTCCGTTTAGACCTTGGGCTCAGCGTGGACATTCTCGACATGACCGTGGTCGTGGCCGTGACGTCCGACCTTGAGGTTACCGGCCTCAATGTCGCGGGTGACACGGTCGAGACGCGACTCAACCTTGCCAGCCTTCCAGGCAGGAAGACCAGAGTCGAAAACGTCGTCCATCTCTTCAAGGGTCTTGCCCTTAGTTTCCGGGGCAGTCAGGAACATGTGGATGAAGGCAACGGCGTTGAAAGTTCCGAAGATCATGTACATCTTCCAGTTGATGGACCACAGAAGAGGGGGAACGGCAAAAGCGAGAATGCAGTTCCAGCTCCAATTGGCGGCGGTAGCGAGCGACACGGCCTTCGCACGAACCTTGGCAGGGAAGATCTACAGAGGTAGAACAAGTCAGTATGCGTTTCACATGCATCCCTCACAGTAGGAACTTACCTCGGACGGATATGTCCATGACGTTGGGCCCCACGTGGTCGCGAACGTGGCTACGAAGAGGTATGAGCAAGCGACAATGCCCTTGGAAACGGCGCTGTGCTCGCGAGGCACCACCCAGGAGATATCTTTGTCGGTAGTGTCCGGGTTAGGAATACCGTAGGAAGCCTGTAGAGCACCTGTGGTGTATAGCCAGACAGCCATCATAAAGGATCCGCAGAGTAGTGCGGGGCGACGGCCAAACTTGTCGAGGTAAAGGATAGCTGGTAGGGTCATGGCGACGTTGATGATGTACTGAATCGATGCAGTAAGGAGCTCGTCGGCGATACCCGCCCCACGCATGATGAAGACGATGTAGTACATCATGATGTTCATACCGCAAAGTTGCGACCACATCTGGATGGACATACCAAGGATGACACGCTTGACAATGCGAGGCTTGACCAGAGCGGCGAAACTAGTCTCAGCAATCTCACGCTCGAATGCAAGCGCCTCTTCGATCTCTTTGTATTCAGCAAGAACCTTGGGGTGGTTGACGTTGCCGGCGCCGTGGAGGTTGGCAAGAACCTGTAGGGCCTCCTCCCAGCGATCCTTAGAGGCCAGCCATCGAGGAGAGCGAGGGAAGAAGAAGAATCCGATGAAGAGGATAGCGCCAGGAACAGCTTGTACACCCCACGGGATCCTAAAGGCCGCAGTGCTCTGGTTCGGGTTGTTGACACCTCCATCGACGAAGGAACAGCCGTATTGGATGAAGTATTGGATCAAGATACCCCAGGTGATGGCCTACGCGGAATTAGCTTGAGGTCTACCCTGTATCGAAGATTGACATACCCATTGTTGCAACGACACCACTCTACCTCGGATTTCTTTGGGCGCAATCTCGGCTTGGTAAACTGGAACGATGGCGGAACAGATACCGATGGCGTACCCGCCAATAAGACGACCAACACAGAGGAGAGCGACGCCGTTGGCAGCAGCCTGCAAAATAGCGCCAACAATCCAAATGAGGGCAGCAATCTGGACAGCGTTCCTACGCGAAAGTCGATCGGCGAGGAAGGAGGACGACAGAGCACCAACGAGAGAACCCGCAGGCATCGATGCAGTGATACCACCTTGGCGAGTACCGCTGGGATTGCCGAAGTAGTTCTTGTAGGCGGGAGTACCCAGCGCACCCGACATCGACGAAATGTCGAACCCGAAGAGGATACCACCAAGCGCGGCGAAGCCGCAGATGGCGTAGACATTGTAGATTTGTGGAAACTGTAGCGCCATTGTCAGCGAGTGCACTCAGGAGCAATTGGGAGAACGATGACCTACCTTCATCTTGCCAAGTCGCTGGGACCAGTATAGGTTGATGAAGTTATGGGGCGATGTGAGTGAGAGGACAGTCAAGAGCTGGGAAGCTGCAGATTTATGGTCCCAAGAGCGCGGAGAGAGCGCGTGATCCTCATGGATGTCGTCTGTGCGGCAGGTCTTGGGGTTTACTATTCACTACAGCACCCTTTACCGCCCGATTGTAGCCTTGCTGACGGGAGACATGGTTGGTTACATGTGAGAGTGTTGTGACCCCGCGGACGGGTGTTGAACCAGGGCTTACGCAGATCCTACAGAAAAACCGGCAACATATCCTGGGGTAGTGCATGGCTGGGTGGCCCCCATAGTGGTTGTGCATAACGGCGTCCAATAGGAGCAAATTCGACGCCGTGTTGGTTTCCAGTGCAATGGCACCTGCCAATACTACTCCGGCCCCGTGCTGTCGCACTGGCAAGGCGTCCAAGTAGTAAAGGCCAGTAATGTTGTGGAATGGAAACCGCCCTGATGTGTGTGGCAATCTGCAGGTATAGAGACAAGGACGCTGGAAACACCAGGTACTGGCTTATGGTCTCGGACCATAATTGAATATGGAAAATGGCCCGCAGATCATAAGCTTCGTGTTCCAACCACACTCAAGGATTAGGTACTCGGTTCCGCTGCAGTCAAACACTCAACCTTCCATGTGCTGCAGGTGGTTTCTGCGTTTGCCATGGCCATGAGCTGTAAAGATAGACCGAAGCGTGAATCCTGCGCTGGCCTCAAGCCTGGGCGAAGCGCGGCATCGCACGATCATCTCACGACTACAGTGAAGGTGGAATCCTGGAGCCATACTTGTCAGTCCAGCTTTTGACGTTAGCGATACGTGCGCAGCAAGCGACAATGCTTTTCATATTCTCGAACATAGAGCGATGCATAGAACGTGCTCGAAGTGCAGTGGTTTTCGAGATGAGATGGCAAGGGAGGCCAGGAGGTTGCGATCGCGACGTAAGAGGCGGGAGGCGCCAAGCATGCAGCGGCGCCGCCAACCGTCGACCCCAGTTCTCGGCTGGCTTTACTCCGCCCTGGAAAATCCAACACCAGCCAACAGTTCGATCAAAACAAAATTGTGGCGTTTCTCTGTAGCGAGTGCCTATACGGACGATCGCATCGAATGCTGTTTCGAGCAGCACAGCCGGCGATGCCATTCGCACACAGTTTCAAGGCCTCTTTGCTGACAGGCGTGCGCAGCATTGTGGCTTGGTTTTGAAATCTGGCGAAGCCAAGATGAGATCCAAGGAGAGCAATCTCACCAAGATGCGGGGCACGGTAAGGACTACTGCATCTTCAAGGTGCCTTAGAGATACCCATGACCGCCGCGCGGATGAGCCTGAGCACAACCAGCAATTCCGTCCATATAGAATGGTAAGAAGCGGCCACTACCTTCTCAATTCTTCTACAGCTTCCGCCCTTGCGAGACGTACGACGCGCCATTGCAGCACAAGCGTGCTCCTTTTGGCGGCAATTCGCATTGATGAGATCTTAGCAGCTCTTGTGTAATTCGGGGCGTTCTCCAGATGATGCCGATTGCTAATTAACGCCGGGTCGTGTATGTTCGCTTTCCGGCATGACATCCGCTGCCGAGCCCACGCCATAAGAGTATACAAGGGGAATAAGAGTTGGGAACAGAACGCGACTGCTGGCTAAGTATACCGAGCATAGCGACGGACGCATGCGAATATTGTCTCGACAGCCTGACGGGATCTAAGGTAGGTCTCGGAGCCTAGCTATTGACTGTCTAGCCTGCACTACATTTCAATACGTTGATGTGGTGTGATAATAAGCTCGCCTCCGTCAGCCATCCTGAGTGGATCCTAGATATTGTTACAATGGTTCCACGATCCCGAGCTTAGCTTAAACCTTGGGGAACAGGGCTTGTCCGACATGGATGGTCTTTCTCGAAGATTCCTGGATGGATTCGTGACCAAACAGATGACACCCGTCGAGCCGATACCTTTCGGTAATCTGAGGGCTGTGCTGCAGGTATCTCATAGCGAAGTCTTGTCACAATGGCGCTACGGACATGAGTTCGGATTGTCGCCACACAATGAAATCGGACGTCTCGCAATATCCAGTCCAATTCGGCTTGAGCCCAGACCACCAGGCTGAAGTTACCCTGAGAATGTAAGCAAGTGGACTCATCCATCACCGTGCAGTAGAAGATGTCGCATCACTTTCGAAAAGAACATCAGAGACTTTGGCTACATAATACGGCCTATCTCGTTGGGTTCAGACTCCGCCATGAAGACCTTCTGTTATCGCATTACCTCCTTAACTGACTCTGAGGAGTCTGGAACACTTGTCAGCACTCTCGAGCAGAACCCCGGCTTCCTGATTGAACCTGCCAACTTCCGCCATCTTCGGCGACATCCACATCCGCTTCGCTTGGCTGCAAAACTCGGACCTCAATATTCATACATCCCTTAAGTTTGCATATTCACCCATGGTCGTCTCCACGCTCATCTCTCAAAAAAGCAACTTGAGTACCTCTCAGGTCTCCAAGTCGGGGCTTCCTCCTTCTATTCGCTGCCCACCGCGAGTAAGCGAACCAGTAGCACGACGCGACAACACACCACCTCCCAATCGCAACGCGCATCACAGTATCGCACACTTATAGCCTCATCACAGACCAACATCATCTTGGAAAACGATGTTTTTGAGTCGTACCGCACCCAGGCCCCATCATTGCTTTCCTAGTTGGGCCTTGACTATTGGGCTGGCAGAGATGGAAGAGTGATACTCCTGCATGAGATCGCGTGGGTGGACCTGCTGACGCGGGCAGCTGCCCTTGCTATAAACATGACAAGATGTCATATGTCTACATGTACTTGTCAGTACGTATTGCGCATCAACACCTCGACTCCGATATGCTCGCTATCAGCTTTCTCGACGTCGAGCCGCCATCAAACCAGCAAAGCGAAAAAGCCAACGTCATTCTTTCATCAACTTGTTGAGGCTTACCGTGGCGAACCGCACAAGACCGTCAGCACGAGTGCAACGGGCCGCAGCTTGTGCTAGTCCCACCAATTATCACGACGTCGGTATCACTGGCCATTTGCATCGGCAAACAGCATATATCCCGCTTCCAAGCTTCCAGCCTGTTGGTGGAGATCGGAAGAGGCAAACAACGAGGACGCATCACGCACTGCCTCATGGGGAAGTAAGCGTGGGGTTTCTGACTGGTATCGCCATCGCCGAGATTCGTCGACAGACTTGGGGACTGGCGGTGAAGTACACCGTGCTCTCACCTGTGAGAACCGCACAGAGAGCGCGAAGGCTGACCCCCGAAACACGAAATATATCACCTATGCAACGGCTGATGATAGATATATCATCCAGTACACTGCGGGACTTTCCATACTCGAATATCCTGATATCTTGACAGCTATCCTCGCCTTCTTCATTCTGCCGTCGGGTCTCTACCGCCGCATAGCCGATAAGATTTCGCTCAGACATATACCATCCCAGTACACTACCTCCGCGAGAAACGTCAAAGCCATCATGCCACACCACATCACCAACAGCGTCTTCGCACGCACAAGCCTAACGACCTGCGACGTCTTCGTCATGGCTCTCGCGCACTTGGGTCCAGGAACAGCGCCATCACCAGAAGAACTAATCGCAGCAGCGAGTCCCTGGTTCCTGGACGCGGAGACAGTCTGGTGGCGCAAGTTCCTCAACGGCACAGGATGAAAGTCAAGTTTCTTGAGGCTATGCCATTGAATGTCATTTACTGTTATTCGAATTGACCAAATTGTCTCCGCTGCCCGGATACATTCGGGTCTAGTACGGCGCCTTCAACACAGCATGCACATACGTCTTCGTGCAATCACTCGCATTGCCCCTCCAGCTCAATACCTCATTACTCAGCGCACCCTCACATATCGTCCAGCCTTCCCTCTGGCCATCCACCGTCAAGAGGTATCCCTCGTCCAACGCGATATTGCCCGCTGGCTGCACCGAAGCGAGGAACTGTAATTCTGATCCCGTTGTCACAACCGTACTGTTGAAACGACTGTATGTGTTACCGAAGGGCGCCAACGCGATGGTGGAAAGCGTTCCGTCTGTCAAGGTGAAGTTGGGCAGGGAGCCGTAACCGGGGCCTGTGAGGCGGAGGAGAAGAGCGGGTTGATGGAACGGGTCCTGTACGGTATTAGATATCGTAACGGCTTATTTCGGAGGGTTACTGTAAGAACTTACGAATAACGAGGTGGCGGATACGGCTTTGAGTTCGGAGGTATTCGCACTAGCATCTATTTGCGAGGTGGTGACGAGCAGGAAGTTGGTCAAATCTGTAGGTAGCGCAGCGCAGATGGATGCGCTCGCAATAGCGAAGGAGAGGAGAGACGAGAAGCGCATGCTTAATTGTAATAGCAGTACCGAAAGATCAGAAGGATACCCAAAAGATGACTTGCAAACGGCAGAAATGTCAACTCAATGTTTCGAAACAAACCCAACAGCGTCCCACCCCTCCTACCTATATACCTCCAACCTCTCACCCACTCCACCGGGACCGAAACCCTGCACGAAGTAAAAAACGACGATCCCACGTCCCACAAAGCCCGCATGCATACCATCATAGGCCACTGCGCGATCTATCAAGCACGTTTACGCGTTAAATGGTGAACCTACACTGAAGCTTTTCAGCCACCCAATCGCCCGCCGTAGCTCGCCACGACCCTGCCGATCAAGTCTATGCGCATCCCTGCATTTACAGCTGGGAAATGCGTTTGTTAAGCTTGAGCTTTCGACGTCAGGGACCAACCAACGGGACGGGGATGGGTGGGGGATGCGAAACACAGGGCTGGCTAGGACTTTGCAAGTCAGATCGGCTGGTTTGCTGACGTATGGAGAAGTGTTATTCGAACCACGAGTTGTGAGATTCGATGGTGGGCTGAGCAAACAATATTGCAATGTCAGACTTGGAATTGGGGAAGGTTGCCTGAGATTGAGGCATGGAAATGCTGTGGCTGGTGGGGGATCTCCACTGCGTCATCGCATTGTCGCGTGACTAGCGTGGCCGTAAGAAGCCTAGTTTTGCCGGTTGTGGTCCACCCAGCACTTGTGGCGACGCGACGAGGCTGTCATAGTCGGGGTTGTCAAGTCCACTGGAATGGATGGGGAAGTAAGGTAGGTACGGAGTACCGTGTGTCAACACTATTATGATAGTCTCGGGATAATACAAGGGCACGTCGGTGATAGTCGAAGGCGAGTAACGCAACATCCGAGTCAAACACTACCAACCAGAAGAGAGCGGATTGGAGAAAGAACATTATCATGTTTTTGTCCTTGTTTGCTACTATCAAAGGTATCATACAGAGTGCTCGACTGAAACTTGGGTATGCCGAGCGCCCGCCAACGCCAAAGTAAATGCCGATTTGAACGAATCGTGACCTGTGTCTTCCGCTGATGCACATTACCCTACTATCCTTATACTATGCCCTATCCTGTGATGACCAGTCCGTCTAAGCAGGAGTTGCGATTGCACCGTCGCCTAGTACCCTCGCGACTAGGATGTATAGCATCATCGCTCCGAGGACCATCCTCCATTTGTTGCGGCTCAGCCAGCCTTGACCTGCATCGCGTGCTATTTGCGCTGCATCCTGGACAACCGTTGCGCTTGTGCCGGGGCGTCGTCGCAGGCCGGAGACGTCGGGCGAGCAGGCTGGCTGCTGCGAAGGGGTTGGTGCTGCCGGCCGTGGTAGGCCCGTGAGGGGGTCGATGCGGTTCTCCTTCATCCACTTGAGATTCTCCTCGTCCACATCCGGCCACTCGTGTCTGAACTTTGCGCCACCATCTCCAGCCCGGATGTTGCCGTTCTGGCGACCACCGGCGTTGTCTGACCCAGATGCTTTGCTGCCGCCGCCTGTGCTGTTCCACCACCGTGTGCGCTTGGCGAAGAGTTTCCGCTCTGCTTCTGATGCCCGGACGCTACCCGTAGTAATCTCGTCGCTGGTCATGAAACTCAGCAGGCCTGTCAGAATCGTGCTGACTTCCCATGCGGGGTTGAAGCTCTTAGGGTGGAAGTCGGAGATGCTGAGGCACAGCCGGCTGCTGGGCTGGAATCGACCGGACGGTGTGTGCATGCGGATTGCGGGCGGCGCAAAGGGATAGTCGGGCGGGAAGTTCAGCGTGCCCCAGTACTGGCCGCCGTGATAGGGTGTGTCTGGTGGGCCGGTGATGATGTAGTGCCATTCTAGGATGTTCCTATCCGAGGGGTGTGCAGTAATGAATGGCGGTGGTGATTTGGAGATGGAAGCGTATTCTCTTGTGAGGCGCTTGGTGGCTGCTGGCGTCGCCATGGTATGTGAATGTGGGGGAAGAGTGAGTGAGTGGGTGGTTGTGGCAGTCGACGTGTTCTTGGGCGGAGATGGTTGACGTCGACTATCGGATGCGCTGTATAGGTGGCCACCAGATAACAGTGCAGAAGGCGTGGCACGTTTTTCAGTGATTACCCCGCGATAGACAAAGGATAAGAGTCACAAAGGCAGGCGCGATAGGTGAACTAGGTCGTTGGTGAAAGAGTTCGGGTCGCACGTCCAGACGACGTTGGAACAGTTGGAGAGTAAGCGCACGTGCATCCGCCGCCCGCGGCGATCCAAAGTTCAAGGTTTCTGAACAACGCCAAGCATCACGCACGCAGACACAGACAGCCCAATGGCTTCGCCGCATGAAGACGATGTGAGTAGGCGTGCATCACGTCAGTAACGGCACATCGCTAATTGGGCCCCAGGTCTTCGAAAGGCTCAAGAACAAGACGGACCTGAACGAGCAGAAGCGCCAGCAGGATGAGCTCAATGCGCGGCTCTACGCCCAGCAGCAGAGGTCGAAGGAGAGGCTGGGAGAGCTGGTATGCATTCTGGATATTCAATTGGGGCTGTTGCTGAGGCTGCGCTAGATTGACGACAACTCGTCGCTACCCGTGACGATATCATCGGTCCGCATCCTTCATGCCAACCGCACACGAAGAAGCTTCCTCGAGCGAGTAGTCGACCCCCTGCTGAGCGCAAACCGGGACCAGCCATACACTCTCGAAGATGCGATAAAGGAAGTTGGCGAAGCTACCGATAAGCTCAATCGTTTTGGTACGTCAGCACGCGACGGAGGGGCTCGCATTTGTTTAACATTGGCTAGGTATCTTTAAGTCGCCAATATCAGTATACCTCGACCGTCCAAACCAGACCATTGCCTCTTCCTCCCCCACGGATGTTGACGTGTACATCTCGGCCCAGGAGCGCGGCAACTATACCATCAAGACCGGAACCGAAGCTGGAGCCTCTGAAGCCGATGCCTACGTCCACGCCGAACTTCGAAACCTGCTTGGTGGAGCCGAGACGTTGAACGCACACGGATCGCTGGGCACGCGAACACGGTCTGCCTACTCCCTCGCCTTCGACAGTCCCATCCTCAGCAACCCCGATCTCAAGTTCCAGGTCAACGGATTCGCGAGTTCGACACTGAAGAGCTGGGCAAGCCATGAGGAAGTCCTCAAGGGAGGAAACTCAAAGCTACTATGGAGGATGAAGAACGGTGCGACACACGAATTTGGCTACTCTGGCATCTGGCGACAGGTGACTAGTCTGGCTGAGAACGCATCGCCCTCTGTTCGCGCAGATGCCGGTGACTCATTCAAGTCGAGCATCTCGCATACCTGGGTCAACGACAAGCGCGACTACCCTCTCCTGCCTAGCAGCGGCTACTTCTTGAAGACCGTATCCGAACTCGCAGGTTGGGGACCGCTGAAGGGCGACACAGCATACTGGAAGTCAGAGGCGGAGTCGCAAGTCGCTCTCCCCTTCGGCAACACAGGCATCACGCTTACTGCTGGTCTACGAGGTGGACTTCTCTACCCCATGGCTTTGGGCGGGGAGAGCCAACCCCAGGCTTCGCGCATCAACGACCGCTTCCAGCTCGGCGGCCCCAATAATGTCCGCGGTTTCCGCATCGCCGGTCTTGGTCCGCGCGACGGTTCTGATGCACTAGGTGGCGACATCTACGCTGCTGGTGGCGCATCGCTCCTCCTCCCCATCCCGCGCGTCGGCAAGGAAACTCCTCTCCGTCTCCAAGCCTTCATCAACGGTGGCCGTCTCCTCGCACTCAAGAACCCCAACTCCAAGAAAGAAGACGGATCATTCGGCAGCTCAAGCGACGTAACTGGCGCGATCCAAAAGTCCTTCTCCAGCCTCACTGCTGAACTCCCCAGTGCGGCAGCTGGTCTGGGCCTTGTATACGCACACCCCGTTGCGAGGTTCGAGATCAACTTCTCTCTACCACTCGTCATGAGGGCCAAGGAGGAAGGCAGGAAAGGACTGAGCTTCGGCGTCGGCATCGAGTTCTTGTAGACACAGATCCAGGTGTGTAAATGTGTATTTGTAGGCCGTATAGACTTTCTTCTCGAGCAAGCAGATCACTTCTTTCTCATTCATTCTCATGTTCATATGTCTCGCATTCAGTTCGAAAACCTACCCCCTACAACTGAAAAGATCTAGCTACCCACCAACTGGGGCCCCTCGAACACCTTCTGTGGATCATACACCCCCTTGATGCCCACCAACCTCTCATAATGCTCCCCCCAATACCTCGAATGCGCATCCGCCTTGGTAAGATTCGTATCCGCATAATTGATATACATGCCAAACTGCTCACCCTCACTAGCCTTCTCAATCGCATCGACCCAGCCATTCAGGAACTCCATCATCTTGGGCGTGTACGTCGCGCTGTCGGGGAAAATGCGGTCGTTGAACTGCATCTTGAAGACGGCGTTGCGGTGCGAGTACGACGTCTCGTCTGCGGGTACTTTGGAGATGGCAGAGCCGGAGCCGCCGTGCATGTCGATGAGGAGGTACCAGGATCGGCCACGGATGTTGCGCGCGGTGGTGAAGTAGTAGTCTGCGAGGGCGGTCATGGCGGCGGGCGAGAGGTACTCCGGCATGAGGGACTTGGCGTAGAAGTTCTCGTGGTAATCGTATATCTCCGGTTGGGGCAGCGGGCCGTTGGAAAAGGAGGTCAAAGTGTCGATCCATTTCTTCGTTGAAACGGTACCCGCGCCGCGTCCCTCAAGAGGGATGTTGAGTTTGGTAAGCAGCGGGTTCATGATGGTGTCAAAGGCGCTGCGGTTGCCGTAGTATACTCCAGTCAGTTGGTTGGGGAGGAACATGCGCATGTTTAGCTCCGGGGGCTGGTCGTGGATGGTGAAGTTTTGGAGGACGGTCAGGATGTTGGCGAGTTGCGATGTGTTGGATGGGGAGAGGTTGTAGGAGAATACGAGGTTGCTCTCTGGTGCGTTGAAGGTCTTGAATTTGAAGTCGGTGACGATGCCGAAGGCGGCGCCTGCGCCTCGCAGGGCCCAGAAGAGGTCTGGATTCGAGGTTGGTGACGCGGTTACTACGCTGCTGTTGTGGAGGACCACGGTCGCGGAGATAAGTTGGTCGAGAGTCAGGCCGTGCAGGCGAGAGGACATGCCGTAGCCTCCGTGAAGAGTGAGGCCGCTTACACCGACGCTGATGAGTGTTAGTACATATATGATGTTGTTGATGAGGAAGGATACCTACCCAGGACATGTTCCGTGACTGATGGCTTGCTTGCCTTGGTCGTAAAGAGCTAGAGCAATGTTGCCCAGTCTACCGCCAGCTCCTACAACAGCTGTGTGTGCTTCTTGGTCAACAGTTACACTGTTGAAGCGGCGCATGTCGACAATCAGATGTCCATCTTCGCCTCCAAGACCATGTGATCCATAGCTGTGGCCTCCGCATTTTGGAGTGACTTGGACACCACTCTCAACTCCGCAAGATACAGCATCTTGGACATGTTTGACGGTCTGTGGTACGACGTAGGAAGCCGGTTTGAATGGTAAACGAAGATTGAAGGGCTTGACTGCCTGAGTGTAGTTCTTGGTGCCTGCAGCATACACAGGAACCTGGCGAGACTCAAGGCACTCGCTCAATGTGGAATTCGCAGCGGTAGTGCAAGAAACGAGAGCGGAGGCTGCAAACAGCCAGGTGTAGTATTCTTTCATCATTCTGGAAGTCGAAAGTGGCTTGGCTGCCCAGGAAAAATTCATCCGCTAACGTCCTCGCGATACTTATGGATTGCTTGAATCCTAGAGGTGGATTCTGATCATGAGATACATATTGACCCAATACACTACGGCTGAAGACCCAGAAAACATATCTGACCAGGAGACATGACTGCGATGAAGGGGTGAGAATGCCCAGAGTGAAAACCTTGCTCTTTCCTTGGATCCTTCGTCGGGACCGTGGAGATTCCAAGAGGATTCGGTACTGGTAATAACAGATCTTGCCTCTATCGCACGACAACTTCCATGCTACGGCTATACCAAGAAGCGGTGGCTTCAGCTTGATTTATCTCTTGGCAAAGATTGGTCGCAGAAAGATTAAGAGATGCCACCTTGTCTATAGCCACACACGTGTCCAGGTGCGCTGCAGCCGCATCCACGTACCGACGTAGGGCAGCGGCGTGGCGGCTGCATTCCCGGTATAAGGCCTGGCCAAGAGATCTTAACATGCGCGTGCCCGAGATGAAAGACCGAAATGCAAGGCTACTGCAATTTCGCCATGTTGATCAACCTGGGGTCGGCAACCGGCTGAAACGTTGTACCCCTGCTCGAAACATGGCTGTAGATTGCTATATATTGTCCGACGTGCGGCCTTTAACCGGCTTGGACAATCGCATTCTCACCGAGGCTGAAGTGGCACCCTCGCTTTCAGCAAAACGCATGATGAGGTCGGTTGTCTAGTCCAAGAGGGTGTAGTCAGGCGTTTCATCGTGGTAGCTCCGAAATGTCGAGTGCGGGCGCGTGACGCAAGGCGGTCTGGTGGAAATGTCGAAGAACACACGTCGAACATACAAAACGATGCTTCTTCCCTGTGCTCCAAAGTCAGTAACAGATACATCCTGACTCGCAAACCATAATCACCATGGTCCATTCGCATTCACTCCTTCTACCGCTGTTCGGCACGGCCGCAAGTGCGGCAAACTTGTGGGCGACGCACTACTCCGGCACCATCAACTACCTGTCGTTCAACAGCAATGCTTTGACTCTTAGTAGTTCGGCCTCTACTGGCAACAAGCTGCCTAGTTGGATTACGTATGACAGTGCTGGAAAGGCGCTCTACATTCCAGATGAGGTCTTCCAGGGCCAAGGGGGAGGAAACTTGGTATCCTTCGCCACGGGTGCGAACGGCAACGTGACCTCAATCGGAAAGGGCTCTACTCCTCAGGGTGTGGTTGCGACAACGCTATATGGTGGCCAGGATGGGAGAAGCTTCATCGCCAATGCCCACTAGTGAGTCAGCAGCCCTGAGAAAACACGAATGTTGCTAATCGACCGAAAGCCAAACTTCGCAGTTGACGACCTTCAAGCTGCCACTGAATGGTGGACAGCCACTTCAGACAATCAAATACACTGGTAAAAGTGTCAACCCTTACCGACAAGAAGCTCCCCACCCGCATCATGCTTTTGTGGACCCGTCTGGCGACTTCTTGATCGTACCTGATCTCGGAACCGATAAGATCAGAATCAACAAGATCGACCAGACAACTGGCAATCTTACAGAGTGCGGTGCTGCTTTGCCGCCACCTGGAACAGGACCAAGGCACGGCGCCTTCTGGGCACCGGCAGGAGCGAACTCGCGCGTTCGTCGGGCTGCAGACGGCACAGTGCTCTTCATCGCCAACGAGCTCTCCAACAGCGTGTCGGCATGGGCGGTGTCATACCCCGCATCGGGAGGCTGCATGTCTCTGACCCTGAAGCAGACGCTCACACCGTACCAAGGCAATGCCACCGCCGTTTCCGGTACCAAGGTCGGTGAGATCAAGGTCAAGGGAAACTTCGTTTACACCAGCAACCGAAACGACAAGAAGTTCAAGCCCAACGACTCAATCACCCAATTCACCATCTCTCCTAACGGAAGCCTGACATGGACTGCCCTCACATCGTCCTACGGCACATACCCGCGTACTTTCGACATCAACAAGGCCGGTGACTTCGTCGCCATTGGCGACCAAACCACTTCGAACGTAGCTATCGTACCAAGAGATCCGGCGACTGGCAAGTTGGGAGAACGCGTTGCGGACCTTAGGATTGGGGCTGCCGGCATTCCGGAGAACGAGGACGGTCTCAGCGCGGTTGTCTGGGCCGAGTAGGCGTCCCCTTGTTGATCATTGGGACTTCTTGTATATACAATAACTTTCGTATAAATCATAGGGTTGCGTAGGTTGATTGCGATTCCACGATGACGCGTTCGTCTGCGATGGAGGTGTGAAGAGGGAAGAGCGCGTGAAGCTTGAGTGTTGCCAAGACGCTAACCTGGGTGCCATTTCCTTGCGCGTCAAGACTCATACCCACGCTTCCTTGTGCATCCAGAACACGTCTTACTAGCTGCCAAAACGAGTCTATCATCAAATCAATCACGAAAATCAAACATCCGCATTACTCACTCGCAATACCAGCCTTTAACCACATCTCATCGAAAGTCCAGTCACACCTGCTGTCCAACAACATGAAGACTGACAATTACCTTAACCTCTGCCTCGAGCAGGCCGCTAAGTCGCCTTTGCGCTATCGTCATGGAGCTATCATTGTTCGTGGTGGTAAAGTCATTGGCCAGGGCTACAATGATCATCGCTCTGGTTTTGACGGTGGTGCCCTGAAGACCGGGCGCCTTCCACTGCGCGCGACCAAGCGAGAGATAAGTGAGCCGAAAGGTCATGTGAATCCGACGTTCACGCCGTTTGAAAGCATGGGTGGAGGAGGAAAGCTCGCCAACACTCCGTTATCCATGCATAGCGAGATGATGGCGATTCACTCAGCTCTCCCGGCTTCTAGCACGCTGGCTTCTAGCGCGGTGTCCTCCGAAAAACCGTGCTTTAAACTATCGGGTGATTCTAAACGGAAATCTCGACTACGAAGGGAAGCAATCAACTCGTACGTCAAAGCCATCTGTGAGGCCGCACTGGCCCAGTCCACCGCGGCCTCTGGCAGTGCCAAATCTGGTGTTCAAGAGTGGCGATTTGAATCGTCTGCATCTGGATCGCGCGAGACTGAATCTTGTGTTTCACGACCAGGAGAAGAACGAGAACGTGGCCTTATCGGAAGCGAACAGTACGGAGAAACACCGCCTGAAGAACGGGAAGAATCATCATCATCACAAGCTTGGCAACAAGCCCAACAATGGACAACACAAACACAGTGGTCGACAACATGTGCGTAAGCAGACCATCGTAGCTCCATGCTACAATCAGTCTCCAACGTCGAGCGGTTCTGAATCGTCTTCGTCGCCGGATGTGTCATCCAATAAGCATGATAAAGCAGGAAAGGTGCGTCGTCCAAGCTCTGTTATCACACATGCTGAAGATCATAGAATGAAAGACAGAATCCACCATCCGCCAGGAGTCAGCCAATGCTCATGCCGAAGGGACAAACTGGACAAAATTCTCGCAATCTCAAAGACAGGACCAAGAGCCCGCGTTTGAATGGAGCCGATCTGTACGTCGTAAGACTGGGCTGGCAATGTGCGCCGAAGGTGTGCTGGGAAGAGCCAGAGGAAGACGCCGCGACGCTACCTCCATCGCGCCCTGCCACAGGTTCATTGCACGACGAGCTCACCAGTCCAGAGCCGGCGAAGCCAGCACACACCAAGCACCCGCCGCCTCCAACAAAGGACGAGAAGCGACCGACCGTCCTGGCTTCCCGACCCTGCTACCGATGCATATCCTACATGGCATCTGTGGGCATCAAACGCGTTTTCTGGACTGATGACAAGGGTGGTTGGGAGGGCGCGAAGGTGCGTGATCTGGTCGATGCGCTCGACAACATGGGGTCGCAGTCGCCTACTGATGCTTCGGTGGCACTTAACAGTGTCTTCGTTACAAAGCACGAGGTTCTGATGCTGCGCAGGATAATGGGGGACAGCTGAATCTGGATGCATTGTAAACTACGATAACAACATACAGTTTCCGATAGCCTCATGTGTGTCTTCATCGCGTTTGTGCTCGAAGCAAGCGCCTTTCAAGATCATTAACTCTGTAGCAAGCTTGTGTTCCATATACATATACCTAAGTGTCGTCCAGCAGACTTGTCACAGTCTGATCAAGCACGATGGTTGAAATTCACAAGATCCAGTTCGTCGACAGCTGTCCCGTTCTTCCCTCGACTGCTCCACGTGAGTACCCTCACATCATCGACCTAGGTTCCCACAAAATAACCGAGGGCGATTTTGTAACAGACCTCCAGATACAAGATGCAGTCGTCACGGTTCTTAATGCGGTCTCCAGCGATACTCTTCTCGATTTCCTCGCGTCTACGGGGACATTCGGAATCGAGTTCAAACCCAAGTCGGACCCTCTCGGTGCTCGTGTCATCGTCATGAAGAAAGGAAACGAGGTTGTGGTAAGCCACGACCCGTCAAAGACTGCAAGAATACACATCACTAACAAATCTTGTTTAGGTCGGTCAGTATACTGTTGATGCATCACGAAACACGTTAGACTTCAGCACAATTATCCGTTTTACTATCGATTTGCACCGAGCCTGGAAGGTAACATATGCAGCTTATCGCGATAGTTTTCCACAGAGTTGGGACGGAGTCTGGGCGGGAAAGACGACCGATGGTGGCTTCTTGGCTGCTCCTCACAGGACTACAGAAGGAGACCCAACGAGGGGACCTTTGCTCAGGAAATTCGCTGATTACTTGTTGGTAAGCAGGTATTGGGACGACAATCAATGGGCTTGTACGATCACTACTTTCTAGAGACATGTTGTTGTCAGTCAAATAACTGAGTGCAAGAGATATCGCGGGCCACATTTTGGATGCCGGGAGCTTCAGTGGGGTCTTACATGACTTCACCGTTTCACGGATCATCCACATTACTTCAGTAAACCGTGATCTTGGGGTATCTCCATATCTGACCGTCTTCAAATTCCTCAGATCAAGCAGTCGCAAATCAGACCGGTGTGTCAATAGAGAGCCCGCGTCTAGCCATACGAGTGTGCCTGCCTAATCGGGTCGCCGAGAAGTTTTCAGCTTACATGACACGAATCTGGCTTCTTTCCATAGTTGACTAAAGGTGGAATCTCCTCGCTCACCTCGTTTTGCGCGTACTGTCACCGCCGTTTGCCTCTCCCATTTGTGGTCCAAGCTTTTGGTACGAATTCAAAACAATCTTGGGCCAAATTTTGCTTCTCACACAACACACATCAACCCCACAAGAACCCATTGCAAACACAATGGACACTGGTACCAGCTCCGACAGCAGTACTGCCGAGTCTACCGACTCCGTGAGTATCTCAGGTCTCACCGACGTCTCTCACGACTCGGACTACGACTACGGCTCGGACTCGGACTCGGACTTTGCTGAGCCGCCACCTATTCCTGCACCGTTCATCTACCACTCCGAGCGTTTTCCTCCAAGCGCACCGTCGAACCATGTACACATCATCGATATGTGTGTATACGATTCCAACATGCTCCGTGAGGGTGAGAGTTACGATCTGAAGATCCAAGATGCAGTCGCCACTCTACTATTCGAAATCTCCGAGGCAGACTTGGAAATTTTCTTCGACAGTAAAATCACCACGTTCAAGCTCGTTCATTCCTTGGAATCGGAGTCCGAGAACATGCAGATGGTTGTTTGGAGACAGGGAGCTCAAGTTCTTGTAAGTTATCACATCAGATCTCAAAGGTCTCACCATTACGCTCACACAATATTTCCGTTCTAGGTGGGTCAGTTCGTCGAGTACCCCGAGAGCAACCTCATACAGTAGGATAGCGTCATTCGTTGCCGTATCAACTACGATGGTTCTTGGGACCTCGATTCTGCCACTTTCGGTAAATACACTCGTCTCGGACTCCACAACATATGGGAAGAATCGTTCATTCGCACGAACGTCAACCGAGAGCGTATCTTTTACGACAAGGAGGGTGAGGAGGTACTTGCGAGCGTCTCGTGTGATTACATTCTCCGCGACTGGTGCTGGACCCGCAACGCGAAGTCTAAGTGGTACATCGAGACCACCAAGGCTACCTGATGTATCCTTATCTCACCTACTGAAGATTGAACTGCACCAGTCTAAGGATCTGAAAAGGAAGAAAGCCCAATCGGACGGTTTTTCGAACATGCTCTTTCACTCACAAGAGCAATCGACATGAATCACAACTTCCTTCTAGTTGGTATATGTCCTTGCCGTAGCCTATACGTTTAGTCAATGCAAACAATGGCTTTGTCGCTAGCATGTAAAGTCTTCAAAGCCACGTTTCAATCATCCACGCTCTTTCATCTCACCATCCCTTTGTCCATGCGCGAACGAAAGTGTGCTTGCTAGCTGTTCCGGTCCTGCAACACTGTCATATCCTCGTCGAATGCTTCTAAATTGCACCTAATGATTACTAGAGCCATGTGCGATAATCGGTATGTCGTCTCTTTCCTCACCGTCGCGCCTTCCATGAGCTCTCACCGACCTCGCCCGCTAGCGCTACTAGTGTGACCCGCATGGCAAACGCCTACACGCTTCACACAGAGCAGCCTCTTCACCCATTATCTTTCATTTCTCCTCGTCAGACTTCATGCTCACCACTCCTCTCTCTTGGATCTCATCGCTCACCAGAAGCTAGCGTGCCCAACTGTTGTACTCATATATCTTGTACCATATGCCGGTAACTACGAGATTCAGACGCTTGCAGCTACAACATTCTAACATTGACACCGATCTCGAACAAGACACACGAGATCACGCGCAACCTATCGGCCGTACCGCTGCAATGACTAGCCATATCGACAGCACTCCCATGGAAATCGACACCGACAGCAGCGGTCTTCCGTCCCCTGCTGGTATCGACATTCAACCCGATTCGCCGGGCAAGAGCGACTCTGGAAATAGCGACAGCAGTGCTCTTTCGTACACAGACGACTTCGAAACCCTACCTTCAAGTGGCCCACCCAGTCATGCTCACATCCTCGATCTTGCTGAGTATGCTGCGCCCATGAAAGAAGACGGCGCACTGAAGCTCCAAGATGCCGTTGTCACCGCTCTATACTGCATTTCGCCGGCGACGCTCAAGTCGTTCGTTAACCCCACGGTCAACACCTTCAAGGCCGTGTTCGGCAAGAAGGACGTTCAGCTAGTCATCTGGCGTAAGGGTCTTGAGTTCTTCGTAAGTCATCGCATACCCTCCAAGCAGACGATCGCTAACACCCCTCTAGATCGGCACATTCGAGCATCATACCTCCATGAAGGCCTACCGTTTCGAGCACGTCGCCGGCTTTCTCATTGGCTACGATGGGTCCTGGCACCTGAAAGTTACGGCAAGCAACGCCTACTCCGCTCCAAAGTGGCCAGATGTCTGGGCTGGGAAGTTCGAATGCCATGGAGGCGTCGCGAAGATGACTATCGAGACGGGGGAGATGGATATGGCGAAGCGTGCCTCTGCTCTGGCAGCTGCGATGATCAGTGGCAGATACTGGGAGCTTAAGACTGATGTCAAGACGACTTGATGTGAGGATAGCATGGGCAAGTTAGATCAGTCGGGGTGAGTTTGAAAGGATATAATCTGGGATCTATTTGGCGCGCAGAGTGTGCGATGTTTCTCGGGTCTGAGGCCTTGTGAGAAGGTAGCAAATGGCTGCAGTATTGCCACGACGGAGATGATGTGAAATATATGAGCTTCACTACTAGACAGTCAGCTCGAGTGGTCTTGACTGAAGGAGGGAGTTTAATGAAGAATGATACACACACCAATAATTCCTTATCTGCTTTTGGTAGTGTGCTGGGGCCCTTCTTCATATCTTCTGTGCTCGACCTTCATCCGCATCTTTGCAAGTCCTCTAATCGCACCTATACCGCTCCAAGTACCCATCCAGCACCCATCTTCCAAACTCCACTTCCCCCCATACCAGGCCCATACTATACCACCCCTCCAACCCCCCACTCCTCCATCATACCCACTCTCAGAGCCCATAGTCCAACGGTAAGACACCCACATCTCAAACCGCGCAGGGCTGCCATCGCATCGTCTCAGCGTGCGAACGAACAAGGCTGAGAAACCGTCTGAGCTTTCGCTAAGTTGTGTTTCGAATCCGTCGGCAGCCTTGCCGAGATTGTGGGGGATCCGCGTTCAAGTCGCGGTGGGCTCATTCGTTTTTGCTACATCTTTGTGTTGAGCGCTGTGGGTTTGGCGTCTTTTTTGCTGTTATTGAGGGATAGATAGGGGCGGTGGCGTGGCGGGCGAGTGATATCGTGGACGGGAATGGTCTACTATGCCGGTCAATGTGACTGGTAATCAAGAAGTGTCCATATAATCAAGTCTTCATTTCCTGTGAGATCTCTATTTGCTTCAGAGAGCTATTAAACTGCCACTTCGTGCAAGAAATTAAATGAACAAGTCTGCAGACCATACTAGGATAAAGTAAGTGAGCTAGAGTCACTTCGCGGTAATGCAGGCTCCATAGGGTTCATTTTCTCCATATATTGACATGTCGTCATGACTATGTACATATCGCGTCATTCGTGAAAACGTCTCACATATCCCATCGTAATACCATGGCACACGTTATCCAGAACTTTCATTTCTTACAGTACCATGCCGCTATCCAAGAGGAGTAGCTAGACCTCCCTAGATAAGCCAGGTAGCAGCCAGTACGCCGAAGAACAAGGCAATGAACGAGGCCCTATTATCTCCAGCCTGACCCTTCTTAGTCTCAGTGGCCGCAGCGTGTGTGGTCTCTGAAGCATGAGTAGTGTCCGAGGCATGGTCAGAGGCATGGCAGGTAACCGTAGAGTAGACAGTCCTCGTGGACTCTTCGTCCCTTGCGTTCAGCGTGGGGAAGATGCCGGGGGTGTAGCTGATAGCGGTACCGTTCGCGAAAGGTGGAGCATGATGACCACCTGACGGTAAACGCGCCATCGAAGACGAGGAAGCAGCCGAAGATGTGGAATCCAACGCAGACGAGGAAGCCGCCGAAGATGCGGAAGCTGACCAAGACGTGGAAGCCACCGAAGACGAGCTGCTAACAGTATGGCTAGGGAATAAACCAACCGACCTGCTCGTGCTGGATGATGGTGGACCGACGGACGACACTATCGATGGTATCTCAGTGCGAGACGCCGACGGCGATCCGCCCGAGACATGGGAGGATTTGACATCGGTAGGGAGGACCGCGGTGAAAGACCAAGTGATGGACGGGGGAGGCAGAAGCGAAGACGTAGAGCTGGGAGCGACCTTGGTGACTGATCTAGTGATGGTAACTTGGACGGTTGACTGAATGATCACGGTCGTGGTAGGCTCCTCTGCGGGAGGACCTCCAACGTCCGAAGTGGCTGAGACGGGTTTGTGGGGGAGAGGCTGCACTGAAGGAGCAGCTCCACCGTCCGAGGTAGGAGCGGGAGTGGGAGCAACGCTAGAGGTCAGGCTCTGATCACCCGTCACAGTGGTTGTCCTGGTGGTGGTGACGGTGACAGTCGAAGGGCCTTCGGTCTTCTCTGGACAGAGATAGGTGAGGGTAGTCTCATAGCCACGTAGCAGTACCGCGTCTGTGCAGAGCTTTGGGAGCTCGGCGCAGTGGTCGTCACGTGCAGCCACAGCATGAGCAAGGACGTGGTTGATGGCGGGACTCCATTGGGCAGACTCCGCGGCAGCTCCTGCTGAGTATGAGTTAGCAAGAGTGGAAGAGTGGGTAAGCGCGCTGGTTGGAGACTGTTTACCGGCAACTGCGACCATGGTGAGTGCGCGTACAGTGTTCATCTTGAAGGGTGAACGTTTGTATCGGAAGGAGCGACTGAGGTTGAGTTGGGTAGAGGGAAGTAGCGAGTGTGAGTAGCAAAAAGAATGTGGAGTTGATCAGATATTTCAACGAGCGTGGTGAGGTGAGTGGAAGCTGATGATTGCAAAAGAAGTAGATGTTTTGTTGTTATGAGAGCGATTGCGGTCAACGGCACTAGCTCCATTGGCCCTTCAGCAGCCAATAGCGTCGAGGGCGATTACTGGGACGAGTGAATGGGAAATTGGTGCGCGTTTGCTCTGCTCTCCACTGCTGCTAGTAACATCGCGCAAGTGACGTCATTTCCATGACCCAATGTCGCCTTATGAAGATGTTTACAGCTAGAGGCTGTTTGGGGTGGTGAACGAACGGATACGGTGAGGAAACAGAACATTTTGTTCTAGGATCAGAAAGTCCGAAGCCCGGCAACCACCCACCGTCAGCACTGGCAGAATACTGATAGTTATGTTGCAATGAAGGGTTTCTGTATTGTGAAGAGATCTCCTCAGTCCCCATACAGCTCCATTAAGTGGTTCAGCATCTTCCGCTGTAATTCGAGGAGCTGCTCTTTTGATATCTTACCGCCCGCCGGTGTCGGCTGCGAGTCGGTGACTTCGGTCGGGTCGTAGCTAGAGCCAACTACCAGATGTGGCTTTACACCAAAGAATGGAACACCCAATACTTTCAGTGATGATGTTTGTGAGTCGACCATAGCTTTAGAAGCTCGATATACCTTGGCGTCATATTGGTCTAGTTCTTCCTTCTCACGCTCTGGTGTCTATGCTGCGTCAGTATTCATTCATTAACACCAGTGTACGAGGACATACACGAAGTGCCGGTGTGTTTTCCAAGAGACCTGGTAATGACCTGTGAACGTTAGTCATGTATCATGAGAAAGATCTTATAACGTACAGCGCAGCTCGATGAGTCCGTTCGTTCTCTCGTTTAAACTTGTGTTCATCAATCAGGTTCTTGCGTCCAGCCTCCCAAGACTTAACATTCGACTCTTGATCTTTCATCAACTGACCATCTCGTAAGCATTGTACGTGGGTTCATAAGAGACATTTGCCTTACCTTGCGAACTGCAGGAGCAAAGTCTGGGTTCTGGGAAGCTATCTTGCTCACACAGCGGAGACCTTGTTTCCATTCCGTGATGGTAGAAGGATCGATGAACGGAGAAGAAACTCTGTCTTGTGGTTTGGGAGGTGGCTGTCGATGTTGAGGAGGCGCGCGACCAGCCAGACGAGGGTCAGCTGGTTGTTGATACGGAGCACTTTGCTGATTTGGATATGTATGTTGGGGCTCCAGGTACCCCTGGTGACTTTGGTAGGGCTCGTATGGCTGTTGTTGATCTTGAACTGGCTGAGCTTCCGGTTTGGGCAGGTTCGCAAGCGTAGCCAAAATCTGTGCCAAATCCAGGTTCTGATTGACGTTTTCCGCCATATCTGCGACAACAGCGTGACTGCGCTATTTTATGGTGTTAAGGAGACTCTCCAATGCTAATATGTCGGAAGGGTGGTGTCAGTTGAAGGCGGGCACGTTGGATCATGGCGTGTTTGCGCTCAGACTCAGATCAAGGACGTTGCAAGGAAAGAAGCAATCTTTGGCCTGCACTGCTCATACTGAATCTTGCTGCCCTCTCGAATTAACGTATCAGCGAGCTCCCGATCTATACACGAAGAAGATCTAATCAGTAGTTCAGCGGTATGATTGACGATGTACGTTAGCGGGCAGATGGGCGGAAATCTCCGCATCGAACCCTAGTCCATCTCGACTTTTGGAAATCATCGAATCATTCGTTCTCCCGCTCCGCCATCTTCACGACATCTTCCTCCCACAACACTTGCCCCCCGAGTGCTCTTCCCACTTCCGCCCAGCATGTCGAAATCACCGAAGGAATCCACGCGATTTACAGCCACCGGAGTATGGGCGCACACAAGACCTGGCGGGCGGGCAACGACGCTGCAATTCGCGGATCCCGCACCGAAAAACGAAACGCCACAGCAGAAGGTCAAGCGGTTACGAGAGGCAGCGAACAGGGCAAAGATGGCGCAGGTGACGAGGTGGGATTATATGTATTTGTACGGCAGAATGGCGGCGGATGCGGCGCATAGATTTACCGTCTACGGCTTGATATTTGCAACGGGTATGTGGGCACCAAGTAGCCAATGGCTGAAGTGGTCATTGGGTAGGAATGATGCTAACTGTCTGAATAGGTTGCGTCGGTGTCCTCGCAGTCTTCTCGATAGGCGACATGATCGTCTACAACCGACGGAAACGAGCAATCTACTTCGCCGAAGAGGAACGAGTCCAAGCCAGGATCCTCGAAGCCGCCCGCAACGCTGTCGCAGCAGGAACAGCCTCACCCGCACAAGCCGCTCTTGTCACAGGTATCGCCGAGGAGCAAGAAGCAATGGAGAGGAAGAAGGCAGAGCGAAAGGCGCCCTCGAAGCTACTGTGGTGGCTGCACGGTGACTGGAAGGAGGACCAAGCAATCGCAGAGCAGAGAAAGCTGGCGGTGGAGGAGATTAAGCGGCAAGAATCCCAAGGCAACTCAAACCTAGGCATCGCTGCTGCGGTACAAGAGGCCAGGGCGAACGACACAACATCCACCTTCACATCATCGACACCAGTAGTCGGAGGCCCGCTCGACAATACAGCAGAGAAGGCAGTGCACAAGGTGGAGGAGACGGGCAAGGGGTGGTTTGGATTCATGAAGGGTGGATCGAAGAAAGAGTAGAGGAAGGACAGCGGAGAGTGAAGCCAGACGCTTCAGTGTACTATATATGACCTCAGCCTGTACATTGCTGTCACATTAGATGTATGCATGATGGAGTTCTTCAGCAGTTATGAAGGAGTCAACGATCATCTTGGGTATCTTCGCTTCGTGTCCATATTGCGCGTTCAATATATGTTCAAACGACTTCATGTCCTGCCACTCGCTAGTTCCCTTGACCAGCCACTGGTATATAGCTTCGACGTTCCCGTGCACGCTGTTTCTAGTCAGTTCCCGATCAAGTCGGCCTCGCTCATCTACACATACCTCTCTCCATCCCTCAACATAAGGCCGCAATGCCGCCCACCCCAAGAGCCCCACTGTCGCTCCAATAAACACAAATACCACCGCTTGGTCTTTGGCAGAGTCCCGCTGGAAGCATGTTGTAAGTACGTTCTCCTCTTTCTCCCCTGCGCAGAAGCCATAACCGAGGCAGAATTGGCGGTTGCAGTCGTTACATGTCTTCTTGGAGGCGCGGGGTTTCAATTCGAGAGCGGCGGGCTTCTTCGTGCTGGGCGCGTCGAGGGCTACAATGGTACTGTTCCCGAAGCAGGTGCATTTGCAGAACGATGTACGCGCTATAACTTGTAAGTAGTTGTCTGGGTATGAAGAGGGGCGGGACGTACAGGCTGCAAGGGACAGGGAGAGGGAAGAGAGAAATGTAAGGAGGAGGAAAAGCAGGTATGGCGGTCTCCGCATCGTGGTGGTGACAACGAGATAAACGTGTTGAGTCTGTACAAGCAATGGATCAATTGCAACGCGAACAAGACGTCAATCTGATGTGGTTCTAGACGTCTATCGCGCGATGAACATGATAATGGTCAGAGTGGAGCTCCAAACCTCCGCCCGCATACACGCTAAGACCAGACAGCTGGGTCCCTTGTCGCGCTAAGCATTTTCCTTTCCCCTCCGGCCCCGACACTTCTACACGACGCTTACAGGCGTCGCTCAAGCTTGCAGCCCGTATTCTTTGCTCTAGACGCCCTGGGGTCTTTGCGCACAGTCATCTCCACCTGTCGCACGCGCGCGAACCTGCCACCCAATGCCAGCAGCACAAGCGCCTAACTCTTCCGAAGCGCAACCCGAAAGCAAGGTCGTCCGCCTGCACATTACGCCTTTCCGCCCCGACCTGCTCAAGGTCTACGTCGCGCCCTCTGTCCTTCCCTCTGCGCAGAATATCTCGTACCATACCGTCGCGACATTCCCCGAAAAAGGTTTCGGCTACGTAGAGCTACCCGAACCCGAAGCTCAAAAGATCAAGAAGAAGCTCAACGGCACAATCTTGAGAGGCGCAAAAGTGCGGATAGAGATGGCGAAACCTGAGAAGCGCAAAGCTCTGGCAGAGGCTGACGCGGCGAAGGAGGTGGCGGATACCGAACGCCCCTCGAAGCGCGCGAAGAAGGAGAAAAAAGAAAAGAAGGAGAAGAAAGAGAAGAAGAAGAGGGAACAGGGCGTGCTGGAAGGTGTAGAGCTGCCAGACGACAGAAAGGTCAAGCGCGGTTGGACTGAGCCGTCGAAGAAGGACAGGAAGGATAAGAAGAATAAGAAAGACAAAAAGGACAAGCGTGACAAGGACGAGAAGAAGGAGCGGAAGCCTTCAAAGTATACCAAAGACGCCGAGCTGCTCTTCAAGGCGAAGCTGACACCCGTGGCTGCGACCGAAGTTGCGCACAAGGACGAGAAGAAGGTGAAGAAGGAGAAAAAGGAAAAGAACAAGTCGAAGATAAATGAAGTGGTGGTTCACGAGTTCGAGAAGAACATCAAGACTCCCAGCTTCCTGAAGCAGCCACAGGTCGCCCTGTCAACGAAGCCTGCAGTCGACTATGTCAATGGTCAGGGCTGGATCGACGAGGACGGTGTCGTTGTTGAGCCTGAGACTGGCAAGGCCAAGGCTAGGCGAGCTCTGGAGCTCGTAGACGCGCCCTCGGAGGCTCAAAGAGCCTGGATCGACGGGACAGCAAAGTCTACGACCACGAAGGACCAGAAGAAGAAGAAAGCTACTCCTCCGCCATCATCGTCCGAATCCGAGGACGAATCATCAGTAGTTTCGTCTTCTTCTGAAGATGAGGACTCTTCCGAGTCCGAGTCGGCATCAGAATCAGAGGCCGAATCATTTGCATCATCTCCCGCTCGACCTGTCGAAAGCAGAAAAACGCCCGAAGTCCAGCCAAGTACATCATCCGAGAAAGAGGTCCACCCCCTCGAAGCACTATTCAAGCGCGCAAAGCCCGCAGATGGCACAACCTCAACTCCTACCAAGAAGCTCACTCCAATCGACACCTCCTTCAGTTTTTTCGACAACAACGAAGACACAATGGAAGTCGACGGCGAGCGCGGCCAGCCCATTGACGAAGCCCCCACTACACCCTTCACCCAACGAGACATTGAATGGCGCGGCCTTCGCAGCGCAGCACCAACGCCCGACACCGCCGGCCTCGGCCGCCGCTTCTCCTTCGACTGGCGCAAGAACAGCCAAGAAGCCGACGATGACGAGGACATGGGCGATGTGGATTCCCTCGCCGAGCAACGCCTATCTCAGAACACGCGCGCAAATGCCAAAGCTAAGCTAGCTGAGGTCGCGGAAGAAGACGAAGAGGACGAGGAAGAGAATGCCGCGGCCGCTGGTGGCAAAGAAGAGAAGCCCGAGAGCGAGTTTAAGAAGTGGTTCTGGGAGAATCGGGGTGATTTGAATCGTGCGTGGAAGAAGAGGAGACGGGATGCGTTGAAGGCGAAGCGGCATAGTGAGAATAGGAAGATGACTGGTAGTAGGAGGGTTTGAAGAGAGGTTTAGGGGACTGTTTATAGCATTGTTATCACGTTTGCGCGCTTCAAGATGTTCATGAATTGGGGTAGCTACGAGAAGGAAAGACAGGAAGGGAATGTTATCCTTTCCATTCGTAAAACCGAGACAGGAAAGAAACGTCTCTCAATCAAGACCTCCACGTTATCTTACAACTATCCCCCTTCAAAGATCCAGTCCCATGTATACGCCTCGAACCAGAACGCCTACCTCATATCTCTCAATATAGCTAAACATCAACCCCCTTAAACAAAACACACCTCCCGCCCTCCCTATCCCCACCAGTCCAACTACTCTTCCTCCCCTCCCCACCACACGCCTCCTCCGCCCTCGTCAGCAACGTCCCCTCCCCAACCACATCTCCCGCTTCAGACTCATGTCCTTGGGTCGACGCCGTAGACGAGTCGCTCGGTATGCTGCAGAAGGGGGCGCCTATCATGCCTTTCTCCGTTGCGGTGATGATATCGGTGGGTATATGTGGGAGAGGCGGTCGTTGTGGCGCGGAGGATATGGTGGAGGGGTTGGAAGATGTAGGTGGGGGTGGGGAGGCGGAAGCACGACGTTGAGGGTGGGTTGGGGGATTATGCTCCGTCGTTGTCGTTGTTGTCGTTATAGGTGTTGTTTCTACTTGCTTCGACGGGAAAGCTAAGTTTCCTGTTAGCCATGTCGATACACAAGTGTTCAAGTCTAGATATTACATCGGCCGGGATATGTTATCCATGTACATACCGTCGCTTCCGGCATCGACGTGTTGGCTACTCCTCCGCCTCTTCTCGAAGCTGCCAGTCAATTTATCGCGTAGGTTGAATAGCCAGTTCATGTTGTACGACGATGGCTCTGAGAGTAGGTGTTCTGTTCCTGATTTCTTAACAAACATGATCGGTCTGGATATCGAGTACAAGTCAAATCGTACCTTGATAGAAGTTGTAGTAACAGCAGCCTTGCGCAATAATATATGTCAATCTCTCAGAATCCGTAAACTCAATAAACCAACCACGAAACGCAACGAAGGTTGATGGTAGCTCCACACTCTCAGTATATATCCCGACCCCGAAATACCCCGACCGATGCAGTCCCGCCCCCATTAAAGGTTGAAAGCTGTTCTGTTCCACCTTCAAACAGATATGACGTACATAAGGCACGGCGGGGCGTTAACGTGCTCTTGCTTGCTCGCTTGCTTTGCTTATCTGCTTACACTTTCACGCCCCCATGCCCTCGCCCGTGCCGTGGCGCCTCGTCCCTTCCACCACATCACGTCACGACACCTCACCACAAAACGAGGCATTAAACACATCCATCCAACCTCTCACAACATCACACCACAAATGTGTCCTGCACTTACGTATGTCACGTATCCCGCGTCGCTGATCTGCCGTCAGAAGGGGACAACGAGATCGACGCTGGGATGCTGTTCCGTTAGGTGCATATCGTGAGGATCAGCGGCGTTAGTCGTCTAGCCCCAGACCCTAGACAGATCTACGGATATCCCGTCATGCCGTGTATGGGGGGAAAGAAGTAAAGTTTGTGATAAGGGGATGGTAATGGGCGGCGTAAAAGAGATTCGGGGGTTGTTATCTTTGCGATCGCATGAAAAGTAGACTTTTGTTTAGTTCGATTGATTGGTTGATTGACTGATGAGAATGGTAGAATTAGAATAAAATGTCCGCCCGTACAGATGCCGATTGGCATAGCATACCATGCCTGATCGCTCAAACTCCATGTCGACAAGTAAAGACATGGCCGGAACACTCCTGTTCCATCCCATCGCACATGCAACGTGAGCCTGGCCTGCGCTATTAACAATCCTTCTCATCAACACCCTACAAACACATCTCCTTCACCCTATTCACAGCTTTATTAGGGGACCCCTGCCGTCTCATTAGCAGGTGCTTGCGCAGTATCAGAAGCATTGCCAACCCCACTGCTCTGCGACTGCGGTGCACCCCTCCGACCCCTCTGACCGTCAGCGGCGTCATTGCCGCCCCTGATCATGCGCTCGAGATCACGAATGCGCTGTTTCAAGGCCTCGTTTTCCTTTTTGACCTCCTCCAGCTCCGCCTTGTGTTGTGCCACCTCTTCGTAGCGTGGGGTGCTGACGACGCTCGAGCTGCGGTGGTCGCGCTGGGCAGGATCGCCCGTCGCGGGCTGCGAGGAGATCGAGTAACGGTGTGGAACGTGGCCTGGTGGTAGGCCGCTGCGGGAGACGCTCGAGGAGCTGCGGTGGCGGCGCGAGGATGTGGGATGCATAGGTCCGGTAGGAGCTTCGGCGTGTGCGACGGAGGAGTCGGCGGCGCTTGACATGGACGTGTTGGAGGCTACAGACGCAGAGTGTGCGCGCAGAGCCGAGAGTTCTCGCGTCAGACGGTTGACGACGGCTTCTTGCTCCTTCTCGAGCTCAAGGTGCAGCTCTGCTTGTGTCATCGGGCGTGGGTGTCTCATCGGAACGCCTGCTGAGTCGACGCTCGCCTGGATGTAGCCGCTCGCGCTGGGGCTGAGAGGCGGGAAGCCATGTACATGATGTGATGCTGACTGGGGCGGTGGTAGGGTTCCGCCAGGCGATGCAAGAGGCAGCGGCGGGGGGCCCATCTGTGATGCCCGCCTAGAGCCTGGCGTAGATGCCTGACGTGACGATGTTTGACGTGACAAGGAGCCTGAAGCTGGCTGCGTGCTCGAAGTGTTGCCTGTGTTGGTCGGCACCTTGTTCAGATCCGGGGCCATTGTGCTTGTCTGGGTGCGAGTCGCGCTGGGTGTGGTGGACGTGGAAGCGTTGATGACCCGTAGGAGACGCGATGTCTTGGAGTGTTTATCGAAGCAGCAGCTGGTAACTAGTCGTGGATGCGAGACTGATCTCAGTTACTGGGCGTTGTTGTGGTGGTTCCGAGGACGTGGATGGGAGGAAAGTGCATCAGCGGAGCGCACGAGCGACCGAGAGGGGCAGGGACATTCACTCCATCGCCATGATCATTCCGGACGCGCTTGCTCCGAACGATGCGCTTTAACCGGAATTGCTTGTCAATGATCGTTTGGATGGTGTTGGTCGGACAGAAGCGAAGATTACGGCAGAGCAGCCATGTCCACTCAATGCGCTAGCATCTACCAGTCTGCTACGAAGGCTGAACCCTTGTTTCCCCACACGATGTGACGATGTCAAGCTAAAGTTAGAAGCATTCACACATCCACGTCGCGTCCACTTATGG
This sequence comes from Alternaria triticina, assembly GCA_022609215.1. Classification (NCBI taxonomy): domain Eukaryota; kingdom Fungi; phylum Ascomycota; class Dothideomycetes; order Pleosporales; family Pleosporaceae; genus Alternaria; species Alternaria triticina. The sequence continues at coordinate 756,953 of JAGKPX010000004.1, forward strand.
ACATGTGTTTGAAATCTGCAAGTTTGTTTGGTATTCTTCAACTCATTGCTCGTTCGCTCATCCTGTCCATCCTCCGGCCCGCTCGTCGCGCACGGCGGGCGGTGTCCAGTCGTTCAAGATCGCGATCTGGACCCTATCTTCGCCTTCCCTATGCCTAAGCGTATCTTTAGATTTTGCAAACACGCTTTTGGATACCCATGAAATCCTCCAACTCCAAGCGCAATGCTCTATTGTGTGGGCCCCGAATGTGAATAGTCGCTCTCAGAAAACACTCGTGATCCTCTAGTACGTCCTGGCCAAGTTGCGGAGGTACCAGTCTACGAGCCTCCTGCCGACCTTTGCCTCTGAAACATGGATGAGGTCCTGGTAATGGTTAGCACATGTCTCTCGTTCCAGATGTGTTGTACTTACACCCTCCATAGCGTAGTCGAGGTCGCTGGCCTGAATGATATCACCATCCAATAGACCACCCTCGGCCCACCTTATTTGCCTGCTCCTCTGCTTGTTGACGAGCAACCAGCACCTGAGCTTCTCTGGCTCAACCTCCAAGAATCCAGCGAGCTTCTTGAGGTCCATGGTTGTGTAGAGCTTGAGGTAGCTCTTGACGGTGGGCGACATCATGTTGTTCTTGACCTCGTCCATGAAGATGCGGAGGTGGTGCTCAACAGGGTCAATGTTGACCTCTGGGTTGTCAAAGTCGGGAGGTGTGGGGCTGATGAACTTGGGGCAGGCGGTGCGGAAGAGCTCCTCAAAGAGGGGAAGAGACTCGGGGCCGCCGCGCTGCAGCCTGTTGAACTGCTCGCCGTACTTCTCCCTCAGAGCAGTGTGGATGGTGTCGTCGAGCCTGGTGGGCTGGAAGGCTACGCAGATGGCGACAAGTGCGTACATTTGGTCGTTCTTCTTGGTAATCGAATCGTACTGCGCGTTCTTCTGGAAGTTCTTTGTCCGCGAGACATAGACGAGGATGTGGCTGAACATGCGGATGGCATCCGAGTATCGTCGCATCATCATGTAGGAGAATCCGACGTAGTAGTATGTGGTGAAGTGGGCGGCCATGACACGGGCGAACATGGCCTTCTTGTTGAGCTCAATGTCGTCGAGCGTCTTGAGCGCGAGGCTGAAGTCTCCGAGCAGGCAGTGCACGCGGAGCAGACCGATGATGGAGAAGTATCCCAGCATCTTGTATAGCGGCCTGTTGCCGTACTCTCCGGCGTACAGACTCGCGTCCTCGCCCCGCTTCATCGCCGCCAGCTGCTCGCTGATCTGTGACCGCTGGATGAGCGAGTACAGGACGTTGAGGACGCTGTAGCAGCCCCATGTGTTTGGGTTCTCGCGCAGGAGCGCAATCTCCTCCTCGTTCTCGTTCTTCTGGGCGACTCGTTGGCGGTAGCTGCAGAAGCTGTTGAACTGGTAGATGAACTCGTCGATGACATCCCACGCCCAGTAGTACTATGCGCAATTAGCCCTGCTATATTCCCCTTTTGTCCGTATTCCTTACGTTTGGCACTTCCAGGTCAACGGGGCCCTCAGAGTTCAGGATGTAGTGGAAGAGGTTGCAGTAGCTGTCGTAACTCGCAAACTTGGTCTCTAGCGTGGCCTGGAATTCGAGGGGGGTGGCCGCGGCCTGCAGTTGCGCGTGGATGTCCTGGTTGCTGTTCATCGAGGGCATGCGGTCGAGGTCCTCCATGCCGTCGTATTGGACCTGCTCGCGGTAGTCGTTCGCCATGGCCTCCTCCTCGACGTCCGAGTCGTCGTCCGGCGCACGCCTGGCAGCGTCGCCATTCTGGTACTGCGGCGGGACACGCTCGCGCAGACTCATGTTGGGTGTTCGTTCGGCGACGGCACGGGTGCTTGTACGGGGGGTGAATGTCGTGTCGTGGTGCTGCTCCCCGCTTTGTCACGAAATTTGGCGTTCTGTGCGTTTGCTAGCGGCAGTCTGCTATCGATAGCGCGCCCAAGCAGAGGGCAGGCGCGACCGGGATCAGCGCTGTGAGGGGCAGTGCGCAGAGGTCCACTCCACTCAATCCTCACGGCCTTCTTGCTGTCTTTGACACGTCCTGATTCGACTCACCGGCCATTTCCTCAGCGCTGGGTGTCGTGACGGTGTTGAGAAAGTATGGCGAGCCCATGTCGTTTACCGGCGCCGGGTCCGTAGTTTCGCCCTAGAGGGCGAGTAGCTGTGTGCATCAATAACGGAGGCTTTAGGCGCGCCCGGTGCCAGTATGATGTCTTCGCATGCACTGTGGCTAATAAACTACAAAAGCCTGCCGTTCCTCTGTCTCTAGACCCTCTGGAAGCCACGCCGCTGTCAAAACCCTACTACTGTCTTTACCACCCACGCTACCCATCTTGTCGCAGTCAAGACCCTCCCTGCCCTCTGACTCGCTTCCCACCCTCCAATATGACGTACACCATCGTCCTCTTCATCACGCGCAACCACGACCTTACCTCGGAAGAGTTCAGAGATCACTATGAGCATACGCACATTCCCCTCGCCCATTCGCTGCTCGCCTCCTGCTGGCCGATCGATTTCAAACGTCGCTATCTCGCGCGGATATCGCGGAAAGGTTTCGGAGGACCGGCAAACCCCGACCGACCGCCGCTCATGCTAAGGGGCGAGATGAACGAGCTGGACTGTGACTGCATTGCAGAAATGACGTTTGACAGCGAAGCCCGCTTCCAAGAATTCTACCGAAAGATCTACGCCCCGGAGAATGCAGCCAAACTAGCAAGAGACGAAGAAAAGTTCCTGGAAAAAGGAAAAACGAGGGTTATTGTCGTTGGCGAGACTTGGAGTACGGACGAACACGGCGTCTCGACGAGAGAAATAGGCTACGTCCGCAAAGACGAGAGGTCCGACAGCGAAGCCAGTGGTAGTGGCCAGAGTTGAGATGAGACGGATGCCGACATGCGACCCGGAGATACCAGTCGACGCCCAGCATGCGATTGAGTCGAGGTATCTGCGTTAGGCGCAGGAGGATGGTGCCATGGTGGTGAATCGAGCTTCTGGCCATAATGATCGGCGTTCAATAGTTTGGGAGAGGGGCTGGCGCTGCGCGCTACTAGGCACCCGTTCGCGCTGCGCGTAGGAGTTCACCGGTTGCTTCCGCGAACTTTTGTCAGATACCATGTCTTTGCGAATTTACGACTTTTGGGCGCATTTGGAGGAGCCCGATGTTGGCCGAGAGTAGATTGAATTGACCAAATGGAATACATTTCGTTTATTGAACTTTACACTCTCGATCGAAACCCGCAGCAAAGAATGTCCAGATTGAGACTAGTGCTTTCCCGAGTATACATCCTACCTATACCTATCGAACATGATGCTGAAGATGATATGAAGATATCATGTTGATGCTCCACATACTCACTCAAGGCTTCCCCTCTCCCGAATGCCTATAAACATAATGCCAATCCCCCCTCGCAATATCAGCCCTAACCTGATAATTACTCTCCGCCTCCTCAAGCACCTGCATATCCAAATCCACAACACACATGCCCTCGCCCGCACCACCCAACTTCCCCAAAGCCCCCACAAAAGGCACAGCAACCTGACTCAACCCCGCATACCCTCCCCCCGGCGGCCCCCCCGCATTCGCAAAAACAACCGCACACGTATTCTCAAACGCGCGTGCCGTCAGCATACTATCCAGAAACAACGCCTCCGCAGCCGGATTCCTCGCCAAACCCTCCTTATTACAATCATTCAGCGTCCAGAAGGTCGGTATGATAACAATCTGCGCGCCTTTGGCAATCAGCTCGCGGAACGCTTCTGGGAAGGCGAGATCCCAGCATATTAGTAGTCCGACTTTTCCGATGGGTGTGTCAATGACTTCGTGGGGGTCGTGGCGGGAGCCGGTGAGGTGGTTGCGTTCGGGGCCCCAGAGGTTCTTTTTGATGTATTTTCCCACGATGGAACCTGAGGGCGAGATGTAGTAGCATACGTTGAGGAGTTTGTCTTCTGCTGCCGAGTTCTCTTTGTGGGATTCTACGATTGTGCCGGGGACGATGGCTAGGGTGGGGGTCATTCAGTATTGGGGATTTGTGTGGAGCATTGTGTGGGGGGATGGTCTTACAGATGTTACATTCTTTGGCTAGGGAGCAGTATTTCTCTAGATAGCCGGAGCATTGTTCGATGCAGTTTAGGAACTCGGGATCATTGGGTTTCCAGCTTGTCAAGTGGTATTCGGGTAGGACGGCAAGTTGTGCGCCCTGAGCTGCTGCTGAGCGGATGAATGACACAGCTTTGTTGAAATTGTGTTCTGGTTGTAGGGGCTAGTTAGTGTTAGCAGCTGATTCTGATGGTTGTGAATGTGGTCGACTATGATGGGTGACCAAGATGATGTGGGGTAAATGAGATACCTCTGGGTAGAGTTGAATAACAGCAATTTTGATCGTTGGCGCCATCTTGATTCAACAAAGTTTGTTGATATAGATCGACTAGGTCAAGATGATGTCTGTGGTGAAGTTGTGATCTACGAAGTGAGGCTAATCAAAGGCGTATGACATAGCTGACGCATGCGCGTCGATACAAGACTAGTGCTCGCTAAAAGTGACAAGCTTTCTGCCAGGGGGTGAGCATGTCTACCATCCCGGCAAAACGCTGATCATGGACGTCTCCTTTGAGCGTGAAGAGATCAACATGTTGTAAATAAAATAATCATATTCCAGAGTAGCCGAGGGGTATCTATATAGGAAAAGAAGCATACTCCAACCAACACCTGTCGAGGGCTGTACGACACGACCTTCTTCTCGTAAACATACCCATGTTATTATTCTGATCGCCATGCTCTCCCTCGTGGCTTCCCCTCTTCGCATGAAGAATGTAGCTGGATAGGTGCAATATTCTTCAGCTTGCTCTGAAACGTACCGTAACACGAAGAAACTTGATAGAACGGAAAGGCCGGATCAAGTTACTGTAACCCCTCGTCGACCCCAGGGAATGGGCCGAGCTCTGACAGGCGATGAACCTCCATGGACACTGTTCATGCTACTACACTGTCAGCCCAATGGTAACCGTCGACTTGCACACCGTTGGTCCTGTACAACTCCTCTTCAGACTCTGACCCATCGTCGGAGCCGGTATCCAGAAGAGCATACTGGTTGACCACAGGTGCAGGCTTCATAGGCATGCGAGCGACGGGAGTGTGGGCCTTTTTGGGCTGAGGTAGCGGTCCAGCGCATTCATCCGGATAGTACTCGATGCGCATGCCCTTGTATACAGTACGCGACATCATGCAGGTTCTGGCGAACAGAGCGTTGTGGATAGAGTTGGTCGAGATATACGCATCGCCATTTTTGAAGTAGGTGTCTACCACGATGAGGTTGTGGATGTGATCGAGATGTTCACGGATCTGATCTGTAGTGACCTTGCCTGCAACACCTCGGACGACAAGGTTACGCGTAGCGCCCCCGGCGATCTTGTTGGACACGTGCGGTGGTACGTGGAATTGTCGGTCGCTCCAACGGAATTCAAGCTGGCATGGTCAGCTCCTTCAATGCCTTGGGGTGGGTGCATATCTTACCCTCTTCATGTGAAGATATATATCATTACGCTTAGCATACGCAAGGAAGTCGGCAGCTCCTTCGATGAAAGATACTGTTGCAGATCTGTCATTGCGGAGGAATATGTCCAGCAGTCTGCCCCCACGGACAATGCTGGCCAGGTCCTTGTGTGTTGTACGCTCGGAAAGGTTGGTGATTAGCACAGTGCGCTGATCATGGACCGGTATACGCTGGGCTGGTCCACGATTCAGATCGTCGTATTCATTGGGTGGGCTGTCGAGGTCGCCTGTAAAAGACTCCGATTCCTCATAGCTGAAGACTCGACGGAATGATGCTGAAGGTCTAGCCTGGGGCCCGTGGCTAGCAGATGTATGGTCGGACTCTCTTGGGTAACGAGCTGAGGTAGGCGCTGCTACAGGAGCAGCCTGTGATCTTGTGTGCGTGTGTTGCGATTCGTAATCGTAACTAGACGGTTCTTCGTTCGAAGCCCCATTCTCGCCCTGTAGCAGTGTATCCAAGGTTTCGTTCGTCAGACCTCCACGGAATAGAGCGCTCTTGAGAAGGTCTAGACACGGTCAGAAACGAATAGTATTGCGCTGAGGCAGGCATGTACGTACGGTACTCTCGAACTGCTTGGGTCTGTGGGCAGATGTATTAGCATTTTCGCAGCTAAAAGCAGACCCAGAGCAAGCTGGAGGACTGGTGGGGGAATTTTGAATGTTCAGAGTGATGTTGGGCGCAACAAAACGTACCATGTACTCATGTTCTGCCTTGCTGATGGTGACATTGTCAGAGAGATCAGTGCCGCAGCTGACAGGCTGGTTGGAGGTATGCTGTTGATAAGAGTCAGCTCTACAGGCGCCAGATGCATAGCTACTGCCTGGGGGCTACCAACAAATTCAGCCCTAAAACTTTAATCAGCAAACAGTCCGGCGCATAACAGTGCAAGATAGTGAGCACTCACTTGCGTAGAAGAGCGTCGAAATAGGATTTGCCTATGGTTACGGTGGCCATGGCATAGGTGAAGAAGAGCGCGGTGCTCGGGGCCGAAGATGGCTTTGCAACGTACCTTCAGGGTGTTGATCAGTGAATTGGGCAGGCTATGGTAGTTATCAGTGACGGGCAGCAGGTCCAAGCTCGCCCTAGCGCTCCACAACTCCACAGGGCTGGGAAGGCGCCATGGAAGGCCTTCCGCGACGCGACCCCGGATTGCTTATGCAGCCCTGTGCATCTGTGTATACAGCATTGTCAACGTCCATGTTTCTTTTTTTGCACCGTTTGCACAACTGCCTGATGGTGTGACGAAAATACGTCCACCAACCTTCCACGTTGCAAACAAGCGCTGTGCGACACCCATCGGTTGCGTGCGACATGGTGATAGGCACGAATGGGCGCGGCGTAGCGGCATCGATCCCCCGCTAGCGTCCATGGCGTATCAAATTTCTGGACAGGCGCGCCTCTCCGCCGCTCATGGAACCGAACACGCCTCAACACCAGCTGGCCAAGCAGATCGCTGCCGGCAATAGCAGCCCGGGTCTCAGCTCTCCCTGGTCGCAAATCACCGACAATCCCTTCTTCACCGCCGTATGATTCACCCTGGGGCCACTGCGTGCTTACTGGACGTGTGCTCACTGATGCCATAGGGCTTCGGTCTCGCAGCGCTTGGGGTTGCGGCGCGGACGGGCCAGAAGGGACTCCAACACGGCGCCGCGTTTGTGCGCCGCCGCATGCTCGTCGATCTCGAAATAACTCGCCATGACGACGCCTATCCCTGGGTCCTCCAATGGATGACCAACTACCACCGCGCACAGCAAGCCGGCACCAGGCCACTCGTGCGCAACGGCGTCCTCTCCAAGGTCCTCAATCGCATCGACCCGCGCATGCACCACCTCCAGGTGCAGACGTACACGCCGCAAGATGGGCCCTCGCACGCCGCCCACTTCTCCTTCGTACCGGGGCCGGGCAAGCACTTCTTGCGCTACAAGAACGCTTTCATCCTCGTCGACCGGCAGCGAGAGCGTAACAGCCTGAACGTCAAGGATGGCGTACCCTTCGAGACGATCAATCTCACGACCCTCTACTCGCACCGGGACGTCTTCGAAGACATCTTCGCCGAGGCGCACCAAATATACCAGCAGTCGCAGGAGGGCAAGACTGTCATATACAATTCCATGGGCACCATGTGGCAGCCCTTTGGCGACGCCAAGCGGAAGCGGCCGCTCGATTCGGTGGTCCTTGAGCGCGGTGTCAAGGAGCGCATTGTAGAGGATATGGAGGCTTTCATCGCATCACGCAAGTGGTACCTAGATCGCGGCATACCATACAGGCGAGGCTACTTGTTGTATGGCCCGCCGGGAACAGGAAAGAGCTCCTTTATCCAGGCTGTTGCAGGTCATCTCGACTTCAACATTGCCATTTTGAATGTCAGCGAGCGTGGGCTCACCGACGATAGGTTGAACCATCTGCTGACCAAAGTCCCGCGACGGACTGTAGTACTGCTGGAAGATGTTGACGTCGCGTTCATGAACCGTAAGACGCCTGGTGCAGACGGATTTGCTAGCGCCTCGGTCACCTTCTCCGGACTGCTCAACGCTCTCGACGGTGTTGCCAGTGCTGAGGAGCGGATCATCTTCCTGACTACAAACCACGTCGAAAGACTAGACGAAGCGCTCATCCGACCTGGGCGCGTGGACATGACGGTAAGACTCGGTGAAGCAACAGAGTTTCAAATCGAGCAGCTTTGGGACCGATTCTATGCAGAGTTCGATGCAGGCGGGCAAGCGAAGCAGAGATTTATGGCTAGAGTGAGGGAGTTGGGCCTCATCGACTCGGTGAGTACTGCAGCGCTACAGGGGTTGTTCCTCTACAACAAGGACGACACCGAGGGCGCTATTGCGATGGTTGAGGGCCTCACCGCTGGTCGCAAAGCCGAAAACCACGTGGGGATACCCGGTCACGTCGACGTGAACGAGGTGACGTCGCGTTGAGCGTTGGGAACCCGTAGAAATATGTAAAACTCCGAATGCAAACGCTGCGGCTCTGTTCGCTCGGACGTGCAGATGTCAATCAGTCTTGGTCTGTAAGGGTGCCGGGATTTTGGAGCATGCAGGCGTGTGATGGTATGCAGGCGGCTCGCGCGCGCGGGAGCGTGCGAGGCTTTTTTCCTGGGAACTCCACATCGTCGCCCGGATCTAACCGCTTACCGTGAAGACACTGCACTCGCCATTGGATGACTCAAGGCATATTCCATCATTGACCTAATTCTGGACCGCTTCCCGCGCTTCCATCTAATCAGATCATCGAAAAGCGTGAGGCCCAACACATGGTGGCCGGTGGATTTATCTGATCATCTGATTCCGTCGTCGCGCGAGGCCGCTTTGGCGCGACAAACGGAGCACTTGCACACGCGCCCCTGGCCACACCCGGGCGCCCACCCATACATATGGCTAACGAGGACGGGTGCGGGTCGTCTTCGTCGCTTGCTCTCTCGCCTGCCCATCCTTCTGGAAACACGCGACACGGCCGTCCTCCCGTCTCTCCAGGCAGCTACGAGTTGCAGCCTCTGCCTGACAAAGCAAAGAAAGCAAGGAACATAGCCACGTCCGAAACCCCTTCTGATGACGATCTTGATTCGCCAGCTGGCCGCCCCGAGACTCCTACACGATCTGTCAAGACAGCAATGTCAAGAGTACCTCTCTTGGTGAGATCGAGCCCGGCGCAGGGAACAGGTACGCAAACTATTCTTCCTTGTCAAGCGCCATGGTCGTCAATCGCCCCTCGGCCTTGGACGGGTGCACAGGAGCAACGATGCACACGGCGCACAGAACCTCATTCGCTACACGTGCTGACCCCAACCTCAGGTTCATATGGCGGCCTACCTATTCTTTCTTCCAGTCCAGAGGAGTCTGATGAAAATAATGTGATTAAAAACTCAAGAAAGAAGAAAGGAAAGAGCAGACTTTCGCATAGTGAGCCCTCACTACTTTCGGATCACCATCAAAATGATTCGACACGCAGTGAGCCAATCCTTTCAGGCGCTACCAAGTCACGACGCAGGACGGGTGACGCCAGTCGTAGCAGCACGACACTCGGTGTAGCCTCTAGTGGCCAGGACTTTGAAGCTAGGTTCAACGCAAGCGGTCTTGATCCTTCTACCGCCGGCGCGCCACTGTTTGACAACTCAACCTCATCGAGCAGTACGCTAGACGATAATGATTCCTCCGAGGACGACGATTTACACGATATGAAGGGTAGCCCGTCCGATAATTCGCCCTACGCTCAAGTGAGGGCATCCGTCGCTGCTACCGACGACCTTTCCCTGTCCATTGATACCCCGCGCATGTGGTTCCTATCGATTCTGTTTTCTATCGCCGGTTCTTCAACCAACTTGTTCTTTTCCCTACGATACCCTAGCGTCAGCCTTACTCCTATTATTGCACTACTACTCGTCCACCCTCTCGGTCTGCTTTGGGACCAACTCTTCAAACGACACGACGATCCTGAAGAGACCTTCGTCGATGGTTGCTCTCAAACAGCATCGCATCCTCCACAGGCAAAAGCCACTTGGAAACGCCGGATACGGCTCTGGCTAGGCCAAGGCCGTTGGAATGAAAAGGAACACTGCTGCGTATACGTCAGCAGCAATGTATCCTTCGGCTTTGCCTTTGCGACAGACGTAAGTATCATCTATGCATCGATGTACGGTATGCTGACGACCCAAGGTCATCGTTGAGCAAGTCAAGTTCTACAAGCAAGACCTTGGCATCATGTACCAAATATTGCTCATCCTCTCCACACAAATACTTGGCTACTCCCTTGCCGGTATCACCAGACGTTACCTGGTCCGACCCAGCGGCATGATCTGGCCGAGCACACTGGTATCAACTGCCATGTTCACTGCGTTACATAAAGATGAAAACAAGCCTGCCGATGGCTGGACCATCGCTCCACGCAAGTTCTTCTCGCGCATATTCCTAGGATCCGTTGCGTTCTACTTCCTACCTGGTCTCCTATTCCCAGCATTGAGTTATTTCAACGTCATCACTTGGTTTGCGCCAAAGAGCGTTGTTGTTGCCAACCTGGTACGTTTGTTGCTTGTCTGAGTAAACAGTGTGTTAACCTGAGCAGTTCGGAATCTCATCTGGTCTTGGATTATTCCCAGTGACTTTCGATTGGGCGCAAATCGCATACATCGGCTCCCCGTTGATTACACCATTTTGGGCTGCTATGAACATCCTCGGAGGCCTTGTAGGCGTGATGTGGATTGCAGCGCCGATCATGTGTAAGTAGTTCCAAGAGGTGAAAATACTAGTGCTAACAAAATGCAGACTACAAAAACGTCCTCTACTCTTCCTACATGCCCATCCTATCATCCGCCGTATGGGATAATCGCGGCAAGCCGTACGACGTCAGCAAGATCTTGACCGAGAACTTCCTCTTTGACGAAGAAGCGTACAAGCAATACAGCCGCGTCTACCTTCCGATTACTTACGTATTGAGCTACGCCTTGCAGTTCGCCGGTCTTACAGCTCTGCTTTCGCACACTGGCCTTTGGTACGGAAAGGACATCTGGAGGCAATGGCGTCGCTCCTGGGCCGAGATCCGAAAAGAATCAGCAGCTGACTACCAGCCACTTGTGAATGGCACCGACAACAATAGCCACCCATCCTCGCCTGCAATGTTGCGACACAGGCCCAGTACGACTTCAGACCCAGACGTGGAAGATTTGCTATCTGCAGAAGATGTGCACAATCGACTCATGCGCAAATACGAGGACGTGCCGATAACTTGGTACCTTTTGACTGGCATCAGTATGGCCGCAGTTGGCATGTTCGTCGTCGAGTACTACCCTGTCCATCTACCCTGGTACGGTCTCTTGCTAGCACTTGGCATCGGCGCAGTCCTCTTCGTCCCCATCGGCATCGTTATGGCCATCACGAACCAACAAAGTAGCATCTATCTCATCTGCCAACTGATATGTGGCGTTGTGTTCCCCGGTCGACCCGTCGCAAACATGGTCTTCACAACCTTTGGCTACATCTCGGCAACCCAAGGCCTGAAGTTTGCTTCCGATCTCAAGCTCGGCCATTACATGAAGATCCCACCTAGAATTCTCTTCAAGCTCCAACTCTCCGTCACCATCATCTCCAGTCTAACACAGATCGGCGTTCTGAACTGGATGCTGAACAACATCCCCGGTATCTGCACACCCTCGGCCATCAACGGCTTCAACTGCCCCATCGCCCGCGTCCACTTCAACGGAAGTATCCTCTGGGGTGTCGTCGGACCAGGAAAGTTCTTCGGCCCCGGCGCACTCTACCAACACTTGATCTGGGCCTTCCCCATCGGCGCCATCGCACCTGTCATACTCTGGTACCTCGCCCGCGGCAGCCGCAAGTCCATCTTGAGCAAAGTCAACCTCGCAGTGGTGTTCGGTAGCTTGAGTTGGATTCCACCGGCTACCGGACTCAACTTCTCCGTTTGGGCGATTGTGTGTTATATCTTCAACTACGAGATTCGCAACCGGAGGAACGCGTGGTGGAAGAAGTACAACATGATGCTTAGCGCGGCCTTGGACTCTGGCCTTGCGTTTGGTGTTGTGGTCATCTTCTTTGGCATTGTGTACCCCGGTTGGATGAGCAACTTCAAGTGGTGGGGTACAGAGGTTTACAAACAGGTAAGGGAATCACATACAAGCTGGGCTATATTGTATACAAAAGCTAACACTATCGATAGGGTTGTGACTGGCAAGCCTGCCCGTACAAGGAGGTACCCAAAGGCGAGACCTTTGGACCTGGGAGTTGGTGATTCCTTGATTAGACACATTGAGCTTGCTTACTCGCATTGGCATATGCATTAGACGACCGGTGTTCACGAGTGGAGTTTGGGATAGACATGCTGTTGGATACACCACGTTGATCGTTTGAGCGGATTGGATACGCTCGCGACTTGCATGTTATTTTTAGGTACTGTCATTGGATACAATGAATCTCATTGCTACCATCTCTTGATGTTCTTGATGAGATTGAACGCTAGATAGGCCCGATCGGATAACTCCAGCGACTTCAAACAGCGAGCTCTCCAGCAGCTTGCACAAGGAAAAGATCAAGCCGTGAAGTGACTTGCTCCAACGTGGGAGTATCTTCTCCGACTACCTGCTGTGCACCGACAGAAATAAGCCACGGGCGATTGCGTGCCTCAGACTCCAAATCATCGAGCTCTTCTAGAGCCTCAATTAGCTTTGATCTTTTCAGTTCGAAAGCTTCGCCGTCAAATGTCCCTGAGCCCCATCCACAATCTTGGTAGATCTTCTGCCACGCTCGGAAACGATTGATCCTCCGTCGCCACCCATCAGCACCATCTGGGCCATGGTGCTGTCTCATATACTGAATCGCGGCGGTCGTCTCAGTAGGAAGACGAATGCCTCCAGGAAAAAGGTTCTGCATGATAATAGGATCTTCCAAGATCTTGCGCGATGGTGGATGGCAAGGGTCGTCATCCTCTGAGGGGTCATAGTATGGAACCCATTCTAGGCTTTGAAACTTTGAGATAATTTCATCGAGCACGGTCTCAGCTGGCCGTCTTGGTGCTTTCTCCCATTCGTTGCGGTCAGGTCCAACGGAAGACCACTCAATTATTGTTTCTGCATTCGGTGAACGTCAAATCCATCTGTTTGCAAGTAATTGACATACGGTCCTGTGTATCATAGATCAAGTCAGTACCAAAGTGCCCGCTATGGGTATCGCCGCTTGTCAACCTCAACATCTGAGGTGGCAGCAGCTTGGTATTCTCGTCGTGGTACCTTTCACCCCACCGCAAATCCTCGACGAAATCTGGGTTACCGGGGTTGTCGAAGTACGTTACGGCTTTTGAGCGGGGGGGTCAGTTCGACACCGAACCACTGCCACCCTTCGACGATCTCGCTGCGCATTGCAGGGATTGATCTGATCAGGTCGATAACCTCAGAATCCAGTCCAATCTTTTCGAAGATGGAAGTTGCGACGGTCTCTGAAGAGTGAGGTGGGCGAATGATATCAGATGGGGATATGTAGCGCATCGCGACGAAGAGGTCGAGAAGTTTCGTCAAGCGTGATATGAAGCCCGCATGCTTCTCAGCGATAGCCTCCATTGTTGCAAGTGTTGTAGAATGATGACGAGCTGGTGGAGGTGATGGATGGTTCTCAGGGCCTGCGGGTCGTGCGCGTACCTAGCTTCGCGATCCAATCACCAGACGCGCGACCGCGACGAACAACCTCCGGCTAGCCTTCACCACCACTCAGACGAGCGGCATCGCCAACGAACCTCTCCCCAGCTACACCCACGGTCGAATTTCGCTACTGTACGACCCTAACACGACTCTTTTAGCATATACTGGTGTGCGCGCACCAGAACCATCTCGCCGACACGACGGCATTGATCGCCTTCGAGATTCAGACACCGCCTACGCTCACGTAACCCTGCGAAGGCTACCGCGACTTCACGATCCTCTCAATTGCCAGACGCATCTGAACAAATCGGCAAGATGGTCGGAAAGAAATCGGGCAGAGCCCAATTGAGGGAAGAGGGTACGGCATCGGGACACCACAGCGCAAACATGGCAACTAACAAGCCTGCAGGTCTGGAGCGAACGGACAACAACATGGACCTCACGACATGGCCCCAGGTCGGCATGATCAACCAAAAGAACTACTACACCGAGTTCCTCAAGCGCGACGAACAGTTCCTCGCCGTACGATACCCCAAGGATGAAGAGAGGGCGCGCATAGTACAGGAAGCTAGGGATAAGGATCGCGCACGCGCGTTGGGTGTACCGGCAACGGAAGGAGCGACACCACAGGTTGCGGACGAGACAATGGAAGATGCCGAGGTTTCCTTCGCATCAAGGACCGACATCTCCAAGCTCATCGTGATACATCCTGGCAGTCAGAACTTGAGGATAGGCCTTGGGTCGGACGCGCTACCGAAGACTGTGCCTATGGTCATCGCGCGCAAATGGAAGGAGAGTGAGGATGAGGAAAACGAGGGAGAGCCCAACCCCAAGCGGATGAAGGTCGAAGGTGCCGTGCCTGCGGATGCCCTCCCTGAGAAGTGGTTTGGAGAGGATGTGAGTATTTAAGTGTTGATTGCACAGACAATGCTAACTTGCGACCAGTTTGCTGACCAGTACATGGCTATGTCATCCGAACTTAGGACGAGGATGCGATCCAACAAGCGACGAGTGCTACCCAACTCGAAAGACCTCGTAATCAACTTCAACCGAAAATCACCCCCAGACATCATCTCCGAACACAATGACATCAACCGCATCGAGTGGACAGAACTACCTGCAGATCCCAAGAAGGCACCGGACTTCTTCACTGGGCATGATGCGCTGCGGATACCCGAGAGATCCAACCCACGATACAAGCTGTTCTGGCCGATACGGAACGGCACGTTCAATGAGAAGGACTATCGCGACCGTAATCAGATCTACCATGATCTCTCCAAGATATTAGAAGAGGCTTTCCGGAATCAACTTGGTATCACCAGGTTAAAAGACCTTGTCAACTACAAGTGCGTCTTTATCATACCAGACCTCTACGAGCGACAGTACGTCACGATGATACTGGACATTCTCATGCGGGATCTTGGCCTTGGAAAGGTCTGCCTGCAGCAAGAGTCGCTTTCGGCTACATTCGGTGCTGGCTACGGTGTTGCCTGCGTAGTCGATATCGGTGCTCAGAAGACATCGATCTGTTGCGTTGACGAGGGCCTTTGTGCCGAGGAGTCCCGTGTCAACCTCAAGATGGGCGGAGCTGATGTGACGGAAACGTTCATCAAGATGATGCTTTACGGGCATTTCCCGTATGCCGACATGAACCTGAAGCGGAGATACGACTTCCTGCTTGCCGAGGAGCTGAAGCAGAAGTTCTGCTCTATGGATGAGGGCTCGGTCACGGTACAAACGTGGGACTTCCATCTTCGCGCTTCGGGCCAAGACACGCGGAAGTACACTTTCAAGACGTACGACGAGACTATGCTTTCTGTCATGGTGAGTAACTCAATGATTGTGTAAGACGGACCTTGCTAACGAATTCAGGGTTTCTTCAAGCCTTCCATCTTCGAGAATGCCCGGAAACTAGAGAACAGGAGAAAGGTCGTGCCGCGCTCAGTCGATCTCTACGACGGCTCACCCAACGACCCCATCTCGCAAGCACAAATCGCCATCATCGAAGCCGCAGCCGGTAAACCCGTGGTCCCCACCATCAACGGCGCCTCAGACGCCGTAAACAGCACAGCACCCGCCTCGACACCCCAACGCCCACAGCCAAACCCCTTCAACCTCCTCGGCCGCCTCAACGACAACGAAGGCACACCCCGCTCCTCCGTCGCAGGCTCACCCGGCCCCGAAGGTAGCAACACGCCCAACCCCGACCGCGACACCCCCATGGGCGACACAGACGGCGCCCCCCTCCTCTTCCGCGACCCCATCCACGAAAAGACCAAGCTAGCCGAAGCCCGCGACGCCATCCTCCCCATCCACTCGCTCGACGCCGCGATCCTCGAATCCCTCTCCCAAGGCGCCCGCGGCGACGACCGCAAACTACGCGACTTCTTCGGCGGCATCATGCTCGTTGGCGGCGCGTCCAAAACACCCGGTCTACGCGAGTTTCTCGAGATGCGACTCCGTGAGTTGCGTCCCGGGTACGGTAAAGAGATTCTTGTGGGGCCGCCGCCGCGTGACTTTGATCCGCAGGTTGTGGCGTGGAAGGGGGGTAGTGTGTTTGGGCGGTTGAGCGGGCATGGCAATGATGGCTGGATTAGTCGGTATGAGTATGATATGTTGGGGGCGAGGCTGTTGAATAATAAGTGCATGTTTGCTTGGTAGGATGGGGTGAATAGGGATGCTGTGGATAGGTCTCGCAAGGAAGGTCGAGATGTTTGATCTGGTGGAGGGTGGGTGTAGATGGGTGGGTTATTGGGTATTGTTAGAGCAGCATGTGGTTGATGTGGGATGGTGAGAGTAGATATTGGTCAAGGGCGCATCCTGGTGGGTTCACCGAGGGTGGTATTTTTTGTTGAATAACAATGTGTTATGAATACAGCTTCCTCAATAGTCTGCTTATGGTCATGTTCCCAAGTCACTACAACGATGTTCTCCATTACATGGATATAGCTCGTAAGTTGTGATTGTATTTCGTCTCATATCGCATATACTAGTGTAACAACAGATGAGAGTCAGACCGCTTCACCGTGTGACTGTCACATCCTGCTCCTGTCATTGCGCCGGCATAGCCGTGGCACCATCTTGCGTATGCATCGCACACACTCCCGAAAACCCTCTTACGTGTGGAAGCCACCAGCTTACAATAAGACATCGGCAGGCTCGCAGACCTTCTTGTGAATCTTCCAGTGCTTCTTCTGGCAAGCAATTGAGCAGTACATGCGCTTCATGCACTTGGAGCATGTAAGCAGGTTCTTGCCCTTCGGCCTGTGATCGACACCACAACCACCGCACTCATCAGGCTTGAGGGCCTGGCTGCGAAGTTCCTTGACGACCAGCGAGGAAGAAAAGTTCGTCCTGCTAGGGCCGAAGAGGAGCGGGTCCGGAACATTCAAGCCTCGGTAACCAAGGCCATTGTCGGGCTCTCCAGGCTCAGAGTTGGCCACTTCCAAGAGAGACTTGGACTCGAAGTCGTAGGGTACTCCGTTCTTGAAGCCGTTGGGACCGAATAGAGCCTTGTGCATCTGGCGCTGGGCGTCTTCCTTGAGACCGCCTTCGGTGTAGACCTTCTTGAGCATGACGAGGAAGGAGGCCGGGAGTTGGCATCCGTGTGTCATGGCACAGGCACCGAGCATGACGTACATGTAGCAGGGGTCGGAGAACCAGTGCTCGCACTGCTCATTCAATGATCCAGTGAGCGGGGCCAGAATCTTCGCCTCCCTCTCAGCGATCATCTTGATAAGATTGCCCGAGTCGAGCCACTTGCGGACCACTTCTTTGTCTGAGCAACCACCGGCATGGATGCTATAGTAGACAGCGTGATCTGCTTCCTCCTCGGTCTTGCCTTGAGCTCGGAGGGCAGCCTTAGCTTCATCCTCGAGTTTGCTGAGTCCAGCGAAGTGTCCCATATCGCTGATGTTGTCAAAGTCCTGGTCCGACTGGAAGAGACCTGGCTTTACGTTAGTCGATGAGATTGTCTATATGTAGCATGTTTGGTACTCACCATATCCCCAATGACCCATCTTGAGAACGTAGTGCTTTTGGGTATGGTAGGTTGTGGGTAGGTTGACTGAGGTAGCGGCGGTGCTGCACTGCTGCGGATGACACTTGACGGTGCTGAGCTTTGCTGTGGAAGGTGAGTGATGAAGTGAAAACGAGAGAGCACGATATGAAGGCAGAGAAGGGTACGCGTCGCGTCACACGTCATACGTGAGGCCAGGCTGCAATGTTCGCTGTGGGGGGAGGAACGACGACGCGTGGTCCCGTGACCCAGGCGCCTTCCTCACATGTCGCCATTGCGCCCTCGAGCAGCAAGGTAAACCACTTTCTGGGTTCGCTTCGCTCACCATCTCTATAATAATACTGTCAGCCTTGTCAACTGCCACTAGAGTATGAAAACTTCTGGCACGTTCCAGATGGACTCACTTCACTCGTTTTCACCGAGGAACCACGCGCTGAATGACTGAAGATCAAAATGTAATATTAACTATTGATTAAACAAGATAACCCAAAACATCTATGCATACGAAAGAGAAAGAAACAAATCGCTCAAAAAACATCAACGACTACTTTTCAAAACGCTCAAGCAGTACCAGCATCCTTCTCCCCACTCCTCTCACCAGGGTGTCCACCCTGCTGCGCCGCCTTCTCAGCACCCTCCTGTGCCTTATCCGCTGTACCCTTCGCCTTCGCACCCTTCTTGTTCTTATGGAAGAAGCTCTTAAACGAGCTAAGCTTAGCAACGCGGAAGAGGTAGTAAGTGAGAACAGCAACAGCAGCGTTGAACCCGATGAAAGCAAAAATAATGCCAAAGTTCCTCCATCTTTCGCCGTAGTAAATCGACGAGCCGGCCAAGAACTGGTCTGCGTTGCTGAGGGAACAGTAGTTGCAGCCTGCAGTCGCGTCTGGGTTCTGGATTGTGCCGCCGGCGACGGCAGCATAGTCGGCGAGGTAGGCGCCGCATGTTTGGCCAGCCGGAGGGTCGAAGACAGATACTTCGCGTTCGCTGCAGACGACTTGGCGGCCGGAGAGCATGGTGGAGACCATGCCGCCGATCCAGTATGTGAAGGGACTGCAGCGGTACATGAAGAGCCAGAAGCCGGGGAGTTGGTCCGGAGGCTGCAGGACACCGTTGAACAGGATGCTCATGAGAGTAAGGAGAGAGACGAGGCCAGACGCTGTCTCGGCGTCGGGAAGCGCTGCGATAGTCATGTCGGCGAAGGTGGATGTGTAGATGAGGAGTTGCATGCAGAACAACAGGACCAAGCCCTGGCGTTCGCTGGATTGGCTCACACCAACGACGGGGTAGTAGAAAGTGACGAACATGAAGACACCCGCGATGATGCCGTAGGGTATCTCCACAACAATGTTGGCGATCATGAAGGCGATCCAGCTGTATGCCTTGGATGGCCTCTCGCGCGATTCGTAGAGAGAGCGTTGGGTGACGAAGAGGGGTTGGATCTGCTGTACAAGCGACGAGAAGATGGTAGTAAGCATGAAGACTGAGAAGATGATCGTCTGCATGCCTGCTAAACTCGTGTTGGCCTTGTAGAAAGAGAAACCGATGAAGAGACCCGCGATGGCACAGAGACCGAATTTAGCCATGACGTAGCCGGGCATGCGCCAGTATTGCTGGAAGGCTCGGTATGTGCATTCGACGATCTGCGTGGTCAATGGCATGGCGAACTCGCCGCCACCAGTCTCCGCTGCAATGTTGAGTTCCTCGCTCTTCTTGGCCTCGTGGAGTTGGTCGATGTCCCTTTGGACGCCCTTGGCTTCTTCGCTTTCTCTCCAGACGTCGTACCAGTCTTGACCGTTGTCGTTCTTGCCTGCGTTGACAATCTCCAGCATGTACTCTGCTGGGTTCTCGTCTTCACCGCACTTGCGCGCACCGTTGTTCTGGAAGTAGTCGAGAAGTGTTTGGGAGTTCTCGCCGAGCTCGCCGAAGTAGACGGTCTTGCCACCGCGGGCAAGGAAGAGGAGACGGTCGAACTCTTGGAAGAGGATAGCGCTGGGCTGATGGATGGTGCAGAGGATGGCTTGGCCAGCTGAGCTGAGCTTGCGGAGAAAGGCAATGATAGACCAGGAACTCTGCGCGGAAGTTAGCAATCATGATCTCACACGGGATAACGCGATGGAACTGACCTGTGAATCAAGACCGGACGTAGGCTCATCGAGGAAAAGCAACAGCTTTGGCTTCGCAGCAAGTTCAACACCAATCGTCAGAAGCTTGCGCTGTTCGACATTCAAACCCTCGCCAGGCACACCAACAACGGCTTCGGCAAAGTCGGACATGTTCAGCATCTTGATGACCTCTTCGACGTATTCGTGCTTTTCCTTCTTGCTAACAGACTTGGGCTGGCGTAACATAGCAGAGAATTGTAGAGCTTCACGAACGGTCGAAGTCTCGAGATGAAGATCCCTGAAATGGTTAGTACTTGTGATAAGACAGACATAAGCTGGAAAACTTACTGTTGTTGCACGTAACCGGTTGAGCGTTGGAAAGCAGGATCGAGAGGCTTGCCGTTCACAAACATGTCTCCAGTGATGACTCCCATTGTGGTCCGCTGAGCCAGAGCATCCAAGAGCGTTGTCTTGCCAGCTCCCGATACACCCATAAGAGCAGTCATTGATCCAGGCTTGACAAAACCAGAGACATGGTCGAGCAGACGACGCGGCTCGCCCTTAATCTCAATGTCGTAGACAACGTCGCGCCACGTGAAGACACCCTTTTGCTCCTCAATAGCGCTAACATCACCAGCACCTTCATGCTCTCCTGTCTGCGTCTCTCCAGACTCCTCATCGAAACCCTTGCCACCAGGCTGCATGTATGCGGGAACATGTCCACGACGGAAGACGAGTTGCTCGGCAGTGTTGGATGTGGAAGAGTTGACCTCAACAGCGACGAAGTAGGTGACCATGAAGAAGATCAGGAAAGCCCAGAGGATACCAAAGTTGCGCCACACATGGCTCCAAGAGTAGGAGTATGATACTTCGATGTAGCTGTCACCGTTGATGAACGTCTGTCCAGCGACTGCGCCCTGTGTGTTGCAAATGAACGAGTCGCCTGTCTGCGCGTATCCGGGTCCTGATGGGATGAAGGCATCGCAAGGGAAGTCGACTCCGTGGAACTCGTTCGCAAGCAAGATCTCGAATGCGTAGAAGATTGGATTGATCCACCTAATCCAGCCAAACCAGTCAGGCATTTCGGGGATGCGAATGACGAAACCAGTGTAGATGACCAAAATGAGGACCAAGACACCGGCGCCTGCCATGGCTTGCGATGCGGTCTTGGTAACAGCAGCAGTCGTTCGGAAGATAGCTGCCATGACGAAGGTTGCCATGTAAGTAACCACGAAGAACAAGAAGAACTGTCCTGCAGTGTACCGCAGTTGAGCCAGGAAGTACAGAATGATGTTGAAGACGACTGCCTGAATAAACTTGACAGGTATATCGGCAACAATACCAGCTATAGCTTCGGTAGACGGATGGTAAAAGGCGTAAGAGTTGTGCTTCTCAACGATAGGCCGCTGGGCGTAGAGACCTGCGATTTCACCGATGGACGTAAGAGCGTTGAAGAGAATGGCCAGGAAAATGACCGCTCCGCGACCTTGGAACGAGCTGGAGCCTGTAGAGTGACCGAAGTAGATGGAACCGACGATGAGAGCGATGACGACATTGAGACCAGCTTGTGTTGCAGTAGACGCAATGTCACCCCAGATGCGTTGGTACGCTCGTCGAGTGTTGAGCTTGATCTGCATCGGGACGCTGATGAGGTAAGGTGACTTGGGACGAGCGTGTTTAGCCTGGATGTAGTTCTTCTGCTGACGTAGTTGCTCGAGAGTGCCGTGCTCGTTGACTGGGTTCTCTGCTTCAAAGTCCTTGATCTCCTCAAGAAGCGACTGGTACTCAGGAGACTCGCGCCAGTACTTCTCAAAGTCTTCCGGTGTGCGAGGCACCTTGTTCTCCATGCCCTCTTTGGCTTGTCTTTCTTGTGGGTTGGTAACGGCTGTGAGGAAGTCTCCAGCGGTTTGACGAGGGGGGCAGTACCTGTTGTGCGTTAGTTGCTTCCATGTGTCTCGGTATATGGGGTTTCTTACCATCCTTGACGCTCAAAGAAGTCCTTGGCTTCATTGGCGGGTCCAAAGTAGATCTGGCGACCTTCGTAAAGAACAGCAGCTTTGTCAAAGCAGTCGTACACGCTTTGACTAGCCTGGTAGATGGCCACCGCAGCAGCACCTCCAGCCAAGTCGGAACCGACCCTCAGAGCTTTGACGAACTTCAACGCAGTAGCTGAGTCCAATCCTCGTGTCGAGTTATCCCATGCCGCAAATGGAGCGCCGGCGAGTAGCATCTCAGCTACGGAGACTCGCTTCCTCTCTCCACCTGACACACCACGAACGAAATCGTTTCCGACCTTGGTGTTGTAGGTGTGACTCAGCCCAAGCACGGCCATGACGACCTTTGCCATGAATTGGGCGAACTCATCGCGGTTCGCTCCGCCGGGTCGGTTCGATGGTGTTCTGACAGCCGCGGCAAATTCCAGTGTCTGACCTACAGTCAGATGGGGAAAGTGCTTGTCGACTTCCTGGTTGTACACTGTCTCTCCCTTGAACTCCTTGCGCATACGCTCCTGGGGAATGCCGTTGTAGTGGATGACCGAGTCATCCATGTCCAAACCATGAAGCTCTCCAGTGAGAGCCTTGAGAAGCGTGGAGCAACCAGAGCCGGGACGACCAAGGACAACACACAGCTCGCCAGCTCGTATGATACCGTCGAAGCTGTGGAGAATCTGCTTGCGCTCCGACTTGCCAAAGAATTCCTTAGCTCGGAAGGGTGCCATGAACATGTCTGAAACAGTGCTCTGAAGCTGCAGAGCCTTGCCCGAACCAAAGACGTCCAGGTTCTTGTACACAACGTTGACTTTCTTCATTTCGATGCCCTCGCCCTCCAGCTGGTTCCGGAACATGTTCAGAAACCTGCTGAGATCAAAGGCCTCGTTGGAGGGGTCCACACGGGGATCGTTTGGCTGCGCAATGCTCATCTGCTGAGTCACTTTTGACTGTGAGGTGAAGATGCGCGCCAACTCCTGCCTGCCGTCGTCGTCGATCTCAGCCCGCGTGACCCGTCGTTGAAGAGTGGCTGGGGCTGCATCTTCGTAAGAGGATGAAGTGCCGGTTCGCTTGACTTTGGGGGCTTGTCCATTAGATCCTAACCGCGTGTCTGAAGAATCCGAGGAGCTCGATGTGTTGACTTTCTCGAGCGGCACGACTTCCTCTTGCCTGTGCTGGGGTTCAGTGCCATCGGTGGAGGAAAACAAGCCTGCGCCGGCTGATGTTTCATGTGCGGTCGACGATTCATGTTCATGCGTGTAGGAGTGTGATGAGAAGACTCCGTGGGTGCCGTGAGCATGGCCATCTGGGAAGTAGGTCGGACGACCAGAAGCAGTTCGCGTGACGCCGTGGGGAGGAGTCTGGGTTCCTGATCCCGATTGGGTGGAAGTGCTGAAATGTGTTTGATGTGACTGCGACGTACTCGACATGAAAGTCTCGCCGTGGGACTGGTGATCAGCCATGGTGATTCTCAACGGCAAGTGATGGCGAGTAACGTCGGCGTCGATGATGTATTGCTGGTGCCCACCTGCGACTATCTAACGTATATCAATTGTTAGCCACGTTTGGACCTATGTTGTCATAGCACCCCGGATAGCGGAATCTCCCCATGGCCGCGGTTAGTCTTGCACCATCTGCCATGGCGTCGGACGAGATGGCTGGGCCTCTGGATTGAGATTCGTCCTTCGCCGCAGTAGATGATTGGGACGTGCGTGCGCTACGCGGGCCGGACTCAAAGTGAGCGGATCCAAGTTCAGCATGCTCGATGCGTATTTGTTCGAGGCCGCAATTAGTGCGACAACACTGGGCGCCGAGACTGCTTTTCTCAATGTTGAATATGACATCACAGCCCGGACGGCCACGGATGAGGGTGTTGCCAAGCAATCCGCCCACCATCACAGTCCGTAATGGAAGCAGACATGCGGTGGCTGTCGTGACGAGGCAGCTTCTGCGCTCGATGCGCAGTCTTTGCGTGATTCTGGTGGTCGTAAAGCAAGATTGCGGCTGCCCGTCGAAAACGCTTATGTTGGTCCGCGATCGACAGCTTACTGCTTTCGGACGAGAGATCGCTCGGGATCCTCCTTACGCCTGCCATGCACTCTCGCGTCTTCGGTACCCGTTATCCTATCGTACAAACCCTTGTCGTCATTTCCAGCCATCCGGACCATCCGAGCAGCGGCTATCTGTTGTACAAATGCCGGTGATTTCCAGTCTGTTGAGGAGCGTCAACTTTCCACTCTCCGCCGGTCGTAATATGGGGCGGTGCACAACGGAACCCTGAACAAGGCCAATCTCGGACGAACGTAATCTCCGTTTGATGTTGGCAGGCGGACGCGTCTCCTTGGTTATGTCAGGCAGCGCTAACGCACTGTCACTTGCTTGTGTCGGCATCGACAGAACCTAATTGCTTTTTGAGGGGAAGCAATACAGCAGGAACCGCCCTACGGGCCCTAAACGTTCGCGCACGGTGGGATCGATGATCAACATCAACGAGCGAAGACACTTGGACAACGTGGACGGAGTCTAGCGATTGAGTTTCAATTCTGCGCTTCCATAGTCAGGATCAGAAACGAATGTACTCGAGGTCTGTCTGGGCGCAGTGACAGCAAGATCTCGAGGCGCGTAACAATACATTGGACGACTGCGCACACACTCGGTCTCAGGACACAGAGCGGCATTGACCATAGCTGTACGTAGATGTTCAAACTCACACCATTACGGTTGAATCAGCCGTAGATCTTGCATGAGGCTGCAAGCCTCATTAGTACCGGCGCTTTTGGGGAGGTGAGACAGCTTTCAGTCAACAACATCCGTTTATGTAATCGGGGTTGCATTGTAAAGGCTATCTTGCTCGAGAGCGGTGAAACCCTCCTACGCTATCCGTCCGAATGCAGACCACATGCAGACCTTATGCCGGCCCCTTGTCTAGGCGGTATGTACTGAGTAGTGATTTGATAATCAGGATCTTGTGTCCAGCTAAGCTTATTGGCGTGTATTCGATGGGAATTCTGGAACGAGAGTATATATCGCCTGGGATTGAGGCCTGTCAGACGGCGGATTCCAGGGACAAGAGGCGTGCTTCCTGGTTGTTCGCGTGATTACTGAACAGGCGATGAGCGAAGGCCTAATCAACGTATGCACCGGTCAGACTGACCTTGGGATTGTCGACGCAGTTTTGGGTCGCCGTTGTGCCTCCGCGCGTTTAGTGCTTTTGGTTTTGGGCTGATGAGTGATGATCAAGGTTCTGTCGAGCCGCGCTTGCTCACTTCAGTTGCAACCCCTCAATCTTCTGCTCCACTATAGGTATATGTTCCGCCAAGCGGTTAGGGTCTCGCATTATCGCAAGCACGTCTTCCTTCCGTCCTGCGAGCTTCTTCCGCACTTCCTCATATTTCTCCTCCCTCGCCGTGTACTCTCTTAGCACCACGTTGTCCCCAAACTCGACAAACACGCGCGTGTCGCGTATCCGGAATACAACATCATCCAGACGCATGAAGAAGCGCACAAGGAGGAGCAAGCGCTGTGGCATGACGCGAATCTTGCAGGATAGCATGGCGATGCCATTGTCTGCTAGCTCGTCTTCGTAGAGCACCAGTTCGTCGAAGAAGTGTATGGGGTCGGGACGCTTGAGAAGGTGGAGTGGTATCGGGGTCTCGGTCGGCTCGAAGGCGGGCGTTGGTGGTGTGGTGCCCTTGTAATCTGTGCTGTAGGACCAGTCGAACGGCTTCACGACTTCTTTGATGTCCTCAAACTGCTTCTGTCTGATCCGAGTCAGCTGCAAGTTCTCTCCGTGCTGCGTCTTTGGTCTCACCTATTTTGCTGCCACTCTTTCGAGTAGGAGACCTTGAACATCTTCTCGCCGGTCTTGTCCACCAGATCAAGCGCATCGAAGGCATTGAACTCAATGTACCAGCCGCTCTGGGCGTGTTCTATCCGCATCATGTTGTCTCCGAATATCATCTCGGGCGGCGCGATCCCGAGCTTCTTGGTCATGTCCTCTATTGGGCCGGCCTTGAGGATGGGCAGCTTGCGCGTGGTGATCTTGAAGCCTTCCTTGGTAATGGATGTGTCGGCGACACCGGGTGCCACAGTGTCGGCGGGCGTGCCATTGAGGGAAGCCATAGCGGGGGAGTTATGCGACGAGACCCTGAACAATGCTGTGTGTATAAATTGTTCGCAGGCACCTGCAGGTGGATCCGATGGCGATGGCGGGGAGCTTCAGCGTGGTGGGGCGCGAACCAGCGCTCCGACCGCCGATGGCCGATGGCTGTTTCCTTGACAACGCACGAAACCCACTTGTTTGTCTGGGTTAACTAGCTGCCATCCGTCCTCGAACCCTGCAAACATCCACACCCACCAACTGTCACCCATCCCATAGTATAATATAGCTATCAGCGGTCTTCTGTGGCCCTATTGCTTGCTTCCTGTCGCTCCAGCCTGCATCCAGACATCGCCATGGCCGACGTCGCAAACCTCGAAGCCGCCTTTGAGCGCACCACCATCCACGACGAGAACGATGAGCACGTCACTTCTACATCCACTTACCACAAGGTGAAGGTGTGTACTACCGGCTCTCTTATGAGGGGCATTCTCTAACAACACCCAGCCATCTGCATCCACAACCGTCACGGTAGCTGGCCTATCGTCCTCCCAATCAGCTGCAAACCGCATGAAGCTGCCCCATCAGACACTACAGAAGCTTGCTACGCAAAACGCAAAGACAGCAAACATTGCCAAGGTTACCATCTCAGCAAGCTCCAGCCGACCCTCAGAACAGCACCAATCACATCGCCGTACGCTCACCGACTCCGCCATCTACACCGTTCCCTCAAACCCTGCAACACCCAAACAATGGCATCTGGGCATGTTTGACATCGGCAAGCCTCTCGGAAAGGGAAAGTTCGGTCGCGTCTACCTTGCCAAGGAGCGCTCATCAGGCTTCGTGTGTGCCTTGAAGGTGCTCCACAAGTCTGAGATCCAGCAAGGCAAAGTCGAGAAGCAGGTCCGACGAGAGATTGAGATCCAATCACATCTCACGCACCCCAATATCCTCAAGCTCTTTGGCCACTTCCACGACGCAAAGCGCATCTTCCTCATCCTCGAGTTCGCTGGTAAAGGAGAACTATACAAGCACCTCCGCAAGGAGCAACGCTTCCCCGAATGGAAGGCAGCACAATATGTAGCCCAGATGGCCGCAGCACTCAAGTACCTACACAAGAAGCACGTCATGCACCGCGATATCAAGCCCGAAAACATCCTCGTCGGCATCCACGGCGAAATCAAGATTTCCGACTTTGGTTGGTCGGTACACGCACCCAACAACCGCCGCAACACCATGTGCGGAACTCTCGACTACCTGCCCCCGGAGATGCTTCGCGGTGGCGGCAAGGACAACTTCTACTCCGAGAAGGTCGACCTATGGAGTTTGGGTGTCTTGACGTACGAGTTCCTAGTCGGTGAAGCGCCATTCGAGGACACCCAAGTCATGACACAGCGCAAGATTGCGAGGGGAGAGTACACAGTCCCGAGCTTCGTCAGCTCAGAAGCGCGGGATCTTATCAAGAAACTACTCGTGCTTGACCCTGAGAAGCGTATCGCCCTTGAGGATGTCGAGGTACACCCCTGGATCCTCAAGCACTGCAAGGGCAGCTCGCGAGCCTACGAGCGCACATCAGGGGGTAAGGTACGCAGCAGCTCGGAGCAGTCTGAGGAGAGCTACTAAGCTTCGTCTTGGTGGTGTCCAAACTTCACATAATGTCTAACATGTACGACGGCGAAGGGGCGTTCCGCACGGTAGTCACTGAATTTCTTGTCTTTAGTCGCATTGCTCGGCGTCTTGGGTTTGCCGCTGGCGTTGGTTGGTATCGTAATTGGGAATACATCCCACAACTCATTCAATTCAAGAATTTCAAGCTTGACCTGCAATATACCGTCTAATGTGCCATGCTCAGTGCGTCTCGACTCCCTCACCCTTCTTCTCCCCATGCCTAAAATCAGGCGTACTAGGCCTGCTCCTCTCACCCCCAAAGAACGCAATGTTCTCCCTCAACGCCACATACTCACTATCCGCATACCCCAACGCCTCGCTAATCTGCGTAGAATGCAATCCCTTGATCCGTCTAATCTCCGTCGCAGAATAATTCACCACACACCTCCCTATCTCAAACGGCGCAGGGTTGTGCAGTTCGAAATTCGGGGGATGCTGCAGTAGTGTCTGGGAAGAGGACATCGAGTACGAAGACGAGGACGAGTGCGTGAGTGGTGTTCGGATAGGAATTGGGGCGTGGACACCGTGGGCTAGGGCGCCGGGGGTATTGGGCGGCTGGGGCGTTGTGGGTGTTTGAGTCGTCGGTTTGGGGGAGTGGGGTGGGTTGGAGAGGCGTTTGACGACTACAATGCGTACGGCTTCTTGTTGGGCGAAGTGGCCGTCTACTTCTACGATGCCGACGGGGAGGAGACCCGCTTTGTCGCTTAGGGCTGCCCACGCGCCTTGGTCGATGTAGATTGTGCCGTGGGGTGCGAGACCGTGGAGAATCCAGAAGTAGCGGTCCCGGATCGGGTTGGATATGGGCAGGAAACGGGTGTGGAGGGGGACGGGCTCTTCTGGTTTGGGCGAGGAGAGGCCGGTGAGTTGTTGGTTGTCTAGTGTGGATGTGGATGTTGAGAGATCGTGGTTGGAGTCTTGCGATGCTGCTTGCGCGAGTGGTGCGCCTTCGTCTTGGAAGTTGGTGACGGAGTTTCGACTTGACATTCGTGACTTTCTTTGCTTCTCGGCGTGCGCGATTATGCCTGAGATGTTGCCTGGTTTACTGCTCTTTGTGATGACTGTTGTGACACCTGCGCTTGTTGCTAGCCTCGCTGCTACGATCTTTGTGCTCATACCGCCTGTTCCCAGTGAACTACCTGCCGAACTGACGTCTGCTGCCAGCTCCGCAATGTCTTCTACGACAGGTATGGACTTGGCATCTGGATTTGTACGAGGGTTCTTGTCATACAGACAGTCCACATCTGTCATGAGGAAGAGATAATCCGCCTGGACCATGGCCGATGTAATGGCGCTCAGCGTATCGTTGTCACCAAACTTGATCTCAGTAACCGCCAAAGTATCGTTCTCATTCACAATCGGAATGACACCCATGCTCAGCAGCTCAATAAATGTGTTCTGCGCATTCTGATACTGCGTCCGGTCCGCAATGTCGTTCCGTGTCAACAGGATCTGCGCGATCGGCTGCTCCAAGTGGCCAAACAGCTGGTCCCATAGTGACATTAGTCTACTCTGTCCGATGGCAGCGAGCGCTTGAACTTGTGGGAGGTGTTTTGGACGACGTGGAAGGTTCATGCGCCGTAGGCCGACACCAATGGCGCCCGAAGACACGATTACGACGCGGTGGCCGGCGGCGCGCAGACTGCATGCTGTCTCGACGATGAGGGAGAGGATGGAGAGGAGGGGTTGGTGGGTTTTCTCGTCGACTATGGATGAGGTTCCTGGGCGTGTCGGTTAGGTGCTCTCTTCTTGTCGATGTGGCATATGTACGGTTGTGTATTTACCGAGTTTTATTACCACGGTGAGCTGGCCGGGCTGCTTGCGCATGTGGACGGCCATTGCGACGGAGGAGTGACGAGGGGATCTAGGTGGTGATGGCTATAAGTCTTGGACGGGAGGAGACGGTGAGATGTGTACAACACGTCGTGTACTATATGAACACGCAGCTCGTGTGTTGTCGCGCAATGGATGACTGTAAGCTGCCCAAGTTTCCTCGCAAGCGATCTTCGGCTTCCCTTGTACGCGGTGACGTCTTCGCTCCGATTGGCTCCCCGCGCTACCAGCTGCATCGACATCTCCACCTAAACTTTTCGCGACGGGAATCATGAACATGCCACGCCCTACACCAAACATCTATACGCCACGCGACACCTGCACGCCCAACGCTTGATCCCCCCGTAATTCAACTCGAACGTCACCCCACGCCCTGCCACCATGGCAAATTCCGAGACAGCGCCCGACGGCGCATCCCTCTCCGCAATGGCCCAACCGCCGCCCCAAAAGATCGACCCTGTATACTACACCTGGAGCAGCACCTTCAACATAATGCTCGGCCGCATGACCGGCTCCCGCGACGTCGAACTAGAGAAAGGCTACTTCAACGAAATGGACAAGATAAAAGCCGACTCGATATGCAAGCGCTGCGAGTCCAACAAGGAATACCTCTTGAAATACAGCCCCATCATACGCTTCATGTCGGACGAAGTATACAAACTCGGCGGCGATCTAAACAAAGATAACATACTCTGTCGCATGTGCACGAACGAGCAATCCGGCGGTTTCTCCCTCGACCACGGCATCCTCCTCTGCGCAAACAAATTCCGTAAT
Organism: Alternaria triticina; assembly: GCA_022609215.1. Lineage (NCBI taxonomy): Eukaryota > Fungi > Ascomycota > Dothideomycetes > Pleosporales > Pleosporaceae > Alternaria > Alternaria triticina. The sequence continues at coordinate 787,143 of JAGKPX010000004.1, forward strand.
CGCGGGCACCAGGAAGACACCATGGCGCATGAGATGGTTCACGCGTGGGACCATCTAAAGTTTAAAGTCGAACCTGAGAACCTGCGCCACCAGGCTTGTCTAGAGATTCGCGCATCTACACTCAGCGGCGAATGCCGTTTCTCGAGAGAGTTCTTCACGAGGAATCAATGGAACATCATGGAGCAGTTACAATCTTGTGTTAGGAGGAGGGCGACGCTGAGTATGATGGCGAGGCCGGGCATAAAGGATCAAGAGCATGCTGGGAAAGTAGTGAATGAGGTGTGGGAAAGTTGTTTCCGGGATACCAGGCCGTTTGACGAGGTTTATCGATGATCGTGAGAGGAAGGAGATGTGGTTGGTCGGTTCGTTTGAACACACATGATCTTGATCGTCGTACGTTGCTGTGTTGATGGATCATCTCATTTTGATCTATTAATACGGCAACGTACGATGATCAAGTTCATGTGTCGTTTGAACATGTGACTGAAGCGGTGGGTTGTCGGTGTATTATTACCCTTGTGTTTGCATAGCGATGGCGTTTCTAAGAAAGATCTCAGAGGGCGCAGTAACGCGCACATCTCCTCTCTGTTCGGTCTGAGAGTAATCAGAGCACATCCTCTTCAAGTTTTTGGAAATATCGGAGGTTGGTGTATTTGGCCCCCAAGTTTTGAAATTACGGATCAAGCCATGGCGTGCATCGCCCGAATCGCGGGGCTGCAGGGCGTATTTTCCACCCTTGATTTTCGTTGCTGCGCCGCAACAACAATAGGCGACTAGCACAACACTGCCCATGAAGTCTGGGCGCCTTGAAACCCACATACATCATGGGCGCATATATACAACGTGTGGATATTTCGCGATGCTTGTCTTCCTTCCATCTAGTCTCGTTGCTTCAACACACCGTCATCACATCCAAACTCAAGTCATTCTAAATCTGTCATAATGTTACCACACACCCTCCTATACACCCTCTTCGTCGCAACATGCTCAGCAGCATTCATCCCCCCACCGCGTATCCCCAACCCCCCGAAACCCCAAATCATCGAGCCCATCGCACCCGCACCAGCAGCACCCAACCCATACCGGCCAGCCGACCGACCAGACCCTGAAGCGACACCAGGCTTTGACGCACCTGAAATGACCGGAGGCTTCCAAGCACCTAAACCGACTGGAGGCTTTGAAGTGCCTGATGTGCCCCTACCTGACGATCAAGATGAGACTGCGTCGAAAGTCGCGTCAAGGCCGTATGGAAATCCAGCGAAGACTTTGTCGCCCGCACAGGTGGCGGCTTCTCTTGCTGCTTCGAAGTCAACTATGACTCAATCAACTGCGACTCCTACGACAGGAATGACGGTGCCGGCTTCGACTGGTGGTGCGGCGAGGATCGAGGATGTGGGGTTGGGTATGAGTCTGGTCGGCTTGGTAAGTTTCCTTGTAGTGATTTCTAAGATTGGTAGCTGATTGCGAATAGGTTGTTGTACCGTTAGCGGCAGTCATCCTCTGAGCTTTGCGATATTGATGAACGAACATACCATGCCGGTGCTCAGGTCTGCTGATGCTCTCGATACATGCTCGAGCGAAATCGACAAAATCGCGTTTGATGGGATCTACGCATCCGCCTGTCCTCATGTCCCTCAGGGTCCAGAGATGCTTGGATCATGCTGATTCGGCTTCTCGCTGGAAACAAATCTGAATGTTTGATCGGGCACCGAAAAAGAACACGGTACGAATCATGAGCTATGATGATGGAGCGGGTGAGCCTCCAGACTTCCATCGATGTGCGAGAGCGATCTTTGAGGGAAATCTTTCGAAAGATCTGGTATAAGGAGGCGATATGCGTCTGAGCTCCTTCGGCGAGATCAAGAAGCTTTGATCGCCAGAAGTGGATATCCATCGCTATCTTGAAGAGAGATCTCCAGATGTGTACTGGCCTCCAGGTGTAAATAAAGCGACTTTCGCTCACCATCAAGATCCTTCAACTCAATGACCTCCTAACTTCTCCAATCGACCAGAATATGCTTTGATATTCATCATGTTGTGTCGTTTGTTTGGCTTGCCATCTCTTTGCGCGATCGGAAGAGATCATCATGAGTTGCATGTGCGCCGTCAATTTCGGTCCGAGAGTCGCGAAATGATGTGAAGATACACCTATGTGACCTTTGCGCGGCGTTGGATTTCGTGGGACTGATCGCAGCCATGGAGCTTGACTCTGAAGACGTAGATGACTAAACATCTGATTCAACCTGGTGTTCTTACCTCTTCGGCGTGGAAGTCTGCCTCATGTAGATGTGAGGCGGCGCGGAATTCATAGAATCTCTCTCAGCACCCCTTTCCATATTCCGCTGTTTAAATACTGAATTTGGAGATGATGTGGGCGGTGTGTTCATGTGAGGGCTACTGGGCCTTGAAGATGAGGAGCTACAAGGTTGGGCACGTATCGATCTAGGTGCCAAGCCGCTAGTCATCTAGCCCTTTCCTAGATCACTTTCCAATGCGCATGCCTGCTCTAACAGCTCAGCCGTCATTGCAGGTACAACCCGATATTTGTTTGCATACCGGCTCTTTTTCGTATCCGAAGATGCAATTCTCTCAACACTCTTCTTTGATTGCGCGTAAGCTTGTGGATTAGTATAGCATCCGCAGATGCCGTCGACTTCAATCATTTCCGTGATCACTCATCCCGTCATCTACACTTCCAAGTAGCCGCGCCGTTGGACGGAACCCATTTTTTCCGCACAGTCGCTCCGCATCTCCACTACGGCTATGGTGGCATTCCGGATGAATGTTTCAAGTTGTACATCTGCAATACTCGGCCAAACAGAACACGACTTAGACCTTTTGCCACTGACCGGCCAGTCGCACCCCCTGTTCTTCCGAGCCGTTCCCCATGATAGCACGCTTCCGGATGCAGATTTGTGGATCAAATGCCTCTTTTCGCATAGCACTGCTGTCAAGCATCGTCTGGACTTGGCTTTGGTGCTTGAAGTGCTTGTGCTTTGGGGTCGGAAATGACGAGGCTGCAGTTTTTCTACCACTACAGCGGCCGAGCGCAAGATTATGTGGCGACTAGTCGGTAATATGCAGGTGGCTCTTCAACAGATTATCTGGGGACCCCAAGGCCCTGCATACGTTTATATAGCGTCGTCGATATCCCGTATACTCATCTTCACCTAACGCTCACGTCAGATTCAAACCTTCAGCATGCGATTCCACGGTACTAATAGCACTTTGCAGCTTAGACCATTTCTGTACTGACGAACTTATAGCTGCATCATCATTGGCTCTTGCCACTGCGGGAACTGTATCTGCCGTACCTTCACCTTCTGCAACTGGGACCGATGCCTGCTACGTGACGAAGTACGCCGATATCCCGGCTGCAGTCGCAGCTTGTACTTGCATAACCCTTGATGGCATCACCGTCCCTGGAAACTCAAGCATCGATCTTTCGAAGCTGAAGACTGGAACCAAGGTCACATTCAAAGGAAGAACCTTCTGGGAGTACGCCGATGCGAACTATGCCTTCATCAAGGTGGCAGGTACCAATGTTGAGATCACTGCCGAAGAAAACGCAGTACTTGATGGCAATGGTCAGGCTTGGTGGGATGGCCTTGGTAGCAACGGAGGCGTTACCAAGCCAAACCACTTCATTGAGGTGAAGGTGCTTGGAAAGAGTTCAGTACACGACATCTACATCAAGAACTATCCGGTGCACTGCTTCAGTATCAGCAACAGCGCTGGTCTGGACGTCCACCACATTACGCTGGACAACAGCGACGGATACGCGCCCAACAATCGCTCCAACGGTCTTCCTGCAGCACACAACAGCGATGGATTTGGTCTGAGTAGCACCAATCATACCAAGGTTCGCGACAGTGTCGTTATCAACCAGGATGATTGTGTAGCTGTCACTAGTGGAGACAACATCCACGTCAGCAACATGTACTGCAACGGCAGCCACGGTCTCTCCATCGGATCTGTGGGTGGAAAGTCAAGTATGTCATCCCATCGCCCATCGTGTTGTAGTCATGCTTTACTAACCACATTTTTCTAGACAACAATGTGACGAACATTTCGTTCACCAACTCTGTCGTTCTGAACGCTGAGAACGGAGCCCGCATCAAGTCGAATTCCAACACCACCGGTTTCATCTCCAACATCCACTACGAGAACATCCGCGTTGAAAACATCTCCATCTACGGAATTGACATTCAACAAGACTACTTGAACGGTGGACCAACCGGCAACCCCACGAACGGCGTCATCATCCAAAACATCACCATGAAGAACATCTTTGGCACGGCAACAGAGGAGGGAAAGAACTACTACATCCTCTGTGGAGAAGGAAGCTGTAGCGACATCAAGATCGACAACGTTCGCATCACCGGAGGCGGAAAACAGAGTTCATGCAATTTCAAGACGGAGGGCAACTTTGACTGCGATGGACACTTTGTATGAGCTGGCTATCTTTGTACACCCATAATTCGTTCGCAGAGTGCGGAAGCATGCCGCGTGTCAACAGAATTGAATAGTCGTTCCATCTACCGCGCGCTTTGATGGTTTCACAGACAATCCCTAGCAATATCGTTTGCAGTTTCTGAGGACCAGAGTTCAAGCGATAAGTTCTACTATGTGGGTCGAATGGATGGGGCCCCAGAGCGATGTAACACCAATGTTGTCAGAATCGAACTACGCCGTACGTTCGGGTCATGGTGCTTCTTGACTTGCCTGCGCAAGTACCGTGTGAACTGCGCGCACGCGCCACGTGACGTAAAATTCAACGTTGACCGGGCGTCGCGCCAACCACCTCGCGCCGCATCCAAGGTTCAATCCGTTCCTGACTCTCGCCCAAACTTTGCTCGTCGTTTTGAGCAAACCGTTCGCGGTCTGGACGTCCTCGAGAGTGCCGCGGCGGTTCGGGTCCCGAACGGCGCCGTCGCCTTCCAGGGCCACGCCATTATGGATACGCGCTCACGACGACATGGAAGAGGCGCGATGGAGTTAATTACAGTACGTCTTCGTGATTAACGCTTCGTCCGAATTCACATACCAAGCAACCAAACGCTCTAGCTAAGGCTGTTATCTCGAACTACTGCAATTTATCCGGCCACTTCCTGCCCGTTATGGTAGAGTCCCGTCTCCTTACATTACCCTACACTAGTCGATAATTCCTTTGATCGCGCGTGGTTACGCGATGACCTCGAGCTACAAGGGCATCCTCAGCGATGACGGACTGCAGTGCGGCAGCCCAATTGTTACAATCACAGTCCCAAAGCGTTCATTCGCTGCTATCGTTTATGCATGGGGTACGTGCTCCTGCCGTCAGCACTCCATTCTGTCAGCCACCGCGTCTCAAGTAAGTCGTCGTGGGTAGGGCATTCGAGTGCTGATTGACGTGCGCGCGCTGTGAGGGAGTCCTTCCTCAATGTACAATGGCTGCTGTGCTACCTCGTCCAACGCCCGACCGGCTGTCGAGCTGCGATAGCTGCGTCTGCGTTAAGCGAAGGCGTGATGCCGAAGTTCGGCGTGCAGGAATGAATCCTGTCAGGTCCCACCAAAAATGTCACTCATCACGGCACCAACACACTTCGAGAAGTTACCAGCGGTGCGTCATCCAGGTACCGCGCGCTGCATGCCCCTTACAGGGCCTAGTGTTCGGATGGATTCGTTGCGGATGGCCTGTTGCGTTTCTGCGATAGGTGCGTGTTGCTGCACACCATGTCTGTGCGAATCATCGCCTCGCGCAGCCACCTTGTCCGGCCACGTCTCGACCCGGCTCGAAAACTGCCTTCAGACGGCGCTGAAAGAGACTTGAGCAGTCGATGCGCGCACTATCTCTTTCATTCTCGTCGCTTGCCCTCGTGCTCTCCCAGCCCCTACTACGGTTCCTTGCGGCCACCTCAAACACGCTACATATTGGCATGCCTGTCGTAGCCTCAGCCTTGCCCCAGCTTTGAGGCCAAACCAGGGCAGTGGTCATGTCGATGTTGCGCACGAGCGCCCCCGCGAGCAGCCCTCAATTAGCTTCTTCTACAATCCTTCCATACGCCTTCTAGAAGCGTGCCATTTCCGCATCCCCCGCTGCACCTTTGCGTGAGGTGATCCCACTTGTATATCAACTGTCGCACCAACAGCAGCTGATGCCTGCTCGGATACACGATTATCCACTCCTTGGCCCCTAGTCTTACCGCGACACCTGGATACCCTTCCCCACCCTCTTTTGCACCTCCGCCTGTCGTTCGTTCTAGTTTTCAGTCGTTTGGGTTGTCGCAAGGTCTTCATGGTCGGCATGTTGGAGTAGTCTTCTGTTGCGCGATTTGAACTGAGCATACGGCTCTCCCCTCGCCACAATGGAGGACAACCTAGACATACCGGAGGAGTCTATGCGACACATTGAGGCCCTGCTGGCGAGGCATCCTCCACATTTGATCCAGAGAATGTTTTCTCAAGCGATAGATTCGCGTACGTTTCTCGTTGTATTGTTTTGTGTGTACGTGCTCACCAAGTCTAGGCCGCAACTCTACAGCCTCGTCATTCATGTCTACCAGCACCGCGAGTTCATCTACAACATCCTCGTCAGGGTCATCATGGCGGTCTCGGCTTTCTATGGCATCGACATTCTCTTCATCTACAGGGAGCAGCGATACGCGAAGTTCCATTGCTTCCTCTTCGTCATCGCGCTCCAGGATGAGGAGGGCGGAGCCGCGTTCCTACCCAGCTGGTCTTGATCCGACACGTCCGGTGCCGGCTTCCATGCCTGTGGTGGACACTGAGAGTCCACTCGACCTCAAGATTGAACCGAGCTACACACCGACAGACGACATTAGTGTTGCTTCTCCATCGCTGAACCCGGATGATGACAAGTCACAGAGTCAGTCGGGCGAGCCATTCATGTTCTGTACGTATTGTGCCGAACAGAAGAGCCAGAAGACGTTCAAAGCAAAGTCTGACTGGAAGAAACATGAGATGAGGATGCACGAGACTGGAGAAGACTGGCCATGTGTCGTCAACGGTTGCAACCGCATTTTTGACCGACAGAAAGATTTCATCAAGCATCATCAACGCTACCATGCCGGTCGACCCCTGCCATCGCTGACAGACATTGGCATCACATTATTGCCGCGAAGAGTGTTTGGTTGCGGGTTCGACAAGTGTAAAGAAGTCAGCATCGGTTGGGATGAGCGATGCGACCACGTCGCGAAGCACATGAAGAATGGCGCGACGATGGACCAATGGAAATACTCTAATGTCATCAGGAACCTAATACGACAGGAAGCTCTCCACGACACATGGAAAGAGCTTATCGGTTGCTTGGACGAGAGATTGCGAGAGAGTCGGTCGCAGATTAGTTGGTGTCCCGACAACTCGCGAATCCTCCGACAGAAGCTCCAGTGCTGTGACCTTCGACCGAGTCGGGAAGAGGTTTTGATTACCGCCTTGAGTCTACGCGCTGATATACCCCTGGACCCTGTGCATCAACAGCTACCCACCGGCTTCGTCACACCCTCGAGAGATTCCGTCCCGCATGTTGAGAAGCTGTCGCGCGAGCAGCGAATGCACATACTCATCGGAAACTCCAACCCACATCACTCAAGAGCGCGGCTCGCGAGCATCAACGCAGCTTTGCTGCGCATTTGTAGTTCGTTGGCGCACGTGCCTGACTATGATTGCGGCTCGTCTCCATTTGTGGAGCCGCAGACGCCTGGTGCGCCCGCAGTGGATACGGCCAGCCGCCGTATCAGTTATATGGACGTGGACCCTGGAGATTACCTGGACGTAGCGCAACCGGCTATTCCTGAACTCCCACCGGCTATGACGACATCCACAATGCATACACCCCATGAACACCCCACGCCAGTCATGGATCACGAGCAGCACACACAGTTGTACCAACAGGAGTACATGGACCAAGTCAAGGTTACACCCAACCCACTGGAATCACTGTATCCCAACTACTTCGGTGCTGCTCCCCAGTTCGAAGAGTCACAATACTACGACCGCCCGTCGTTCGGTCAAATGATATCGAAGCCGCTCCACAAGATAGGCAGTCGGATAAGCAGCTCAAGAGGCAGCTCTTCGAATCAGAGACCATCATCGCAGATGAGTCAAGCTTCGTCAGAGATGCTTCCTGACTACAGTGTTGCCGCAATGGGCATGCGTCACCCTCATCAGCATCAGCAGCCCCAGCATCACATCCCACAACACCATCAGCATTCTCAACATCCTCAACACCCTCAACATCACCTGATGCCTCAGCAGCATCAACCCTACCGCGACACTACATCGCAAATGCATGACCACATACACATGTACACCACACAAAGCTGAAGAGCTCACGTGCAACGAAGTCTTCATGTCCCAGTACTTTCATCAACGCCCCCTTTAGTCCTTTCAAGCGAGCATTTAGAGTTTTATTTGTTACCTCATTTTTTTCTTTGATACCCCGTGCTTTCGAGCACATCTGATAGACTTGTACTATAAAGCATATTCATAGTATAGAGATGTTATTCGTGTGACGTCACTCAGCCTCTCGTCTTGCGCTTCATGCGATTGCGTGGTGAACATGATATCTTGTTGCTGAGAATGTGGCTTCGTTTGGTATCGTCCGCGTGTAGCCATCCCGTTCGCATGAACCCAACGGTGTTGTTCACCGTGAGACACAATGTCGGCAAGCTCCTGTCTCAGCCTATGCCCAGTCACCACGGCGTTCCCATATACCAACAGGACTATCGCCCCTTCTTTTTTCTTTCGTTCTAAGTGGACTTGATTCATGCGCTCAGCCGCGCATGTTTGCTCTTTCCTCGTTCACCTCGCTTATCGACGCCACTGCCTATTACAGCCACCTTGGCAAGACCCTCACTCACCTCTTCCTACTTTCAATCCCTCTCTCCACACTGCACCACTCTCACTTGCTTCAAGCTACTAATATGCAACTGCTCGATCTGCCACCGGAGCTCTTCGAGAGGGTTGTCGCCGCCCTTGCGCGTGCAGCGCCCTTCCATGAGCTCATTCGACTGCGCGCCGTGTCCCGTACACATTGATATTCGTGACAGTTATGGACGGTGAAGCTAATTGGAACAGGGACATTTGCCGGCGACATCGACAACGAACTTCTTGCGAACACGTCTGTTGCGGACTTCCATGATCGGTACCATCAACGTCAGCCGATCCCTGTTAGTCTTGATATCCACAACCCTCTACCTCCTCTGCATCAGCTACATATTATATCGCTTTATAACAAGGATTATGATGCCGACTCGATGGGTACGCTCCCATCTGACATCAAGGGCTACCTTTTGAGCAACATCGAGACCTATCTTCTCAATCACATCGAAGACAACGATATCATAGCCTCTGGACTGCCGAACTTTATACACAAGGTCACGGATAGGCTCATGGAGTTTGCTACCACAGGCACAGACCATTCCGTTTTACGAAAGGACTATCTGAACGCACTTATCTATGGTCTAGTCCTTACAAACGAAGTCGCTCCACGGACTATGTTCGAAACAAAGCCATTCACGTTGGACTCCGTGTTTACAACAATCTTCAGACCTGGTTCGCGCAGCATAGCGGAAAGGGAATGGGACCATCTCAACTCTGCACAAGAAAACGTCAACGATATGCTGGCAGCAGCAGCTACAGTAGGGAGTCTCGCAGCTGTTCGTCACTACATTTCGCAATCTGCTGAGGTCATTGACTGGTTCCCCAAATACTTTGCTGGCTTCGGTAACTCTGTAACAGCTGCAGCCTGCAGTGGAAATGTCGAAATTCTTGAGAGTCTGCTTATAGAAGTCAACAATGAGCTCACAAAGCGGCGTTTCGCTCGGATACAGCACGGCCGTACCACCCGTTGCGGTCCACTCACTGAGACTATCACTTCCGCAATCAAGTCTGCAGTTCGGACCGGAAAGCTGGAGGCCGTGATCACACTTTTTAATTTCTTGCCAAGATGCCGCGTTGAAATACCAGCGCATATGAAGTCTCGGTCACACTACCTTGCCGATGCCATGAGGTGGGGACAGATGGACGTGTTCATATGGCTCATGGACCAATGGAATCCTCTAATCGCCGACCTGCCCTATTGGAATGCCCTGACTGCAGGCTTACGCCTTGCGGTCAAATATGGCCATGCCAACATCGTGCGATACGTCTTCGACAAAGGGTTGATGAATCCACATGATACGGATGTCAACATCGTGCTCATCGCTGCGACACATGGTCATCGCGCTATCATCCAACTGGCTCTCAACCATGGCGTTCAGCTCACGATACAGGACCTCATCGCGGCGCTGAATGGATCACTCCCATTGCTCATCACTCAGTATCTTTTGCTTCACAACGTTCCACTCACGTCTGTGACCAACGCGGAAGATGGAAGGTTCATCACTACTTCCGTCGTTCCTATGGTCGAAGCGCTCTGTCGAGAATCTATCCACATTCCTTTCGGCGATTACAACGAGGTTCGGGGCAAGGAAAAGGCGCTGGCGCTCATACTCTTGGCGAGCGAGATGAGACGACAAATTCCAGAGCTTACGTTGGACAACTGTGTTGAGCTCAAGAAGGTGTTCGATAGGCTGGTCAGAGAGTGTCTGGGCTTGCCAAGGGGGTCAGTTCCGTATCTTGAGATGGCTGAAGAGCTGCACAGCTGGATGGAGTGGGGAGACGGACGAGAGTGGGCAGATTGTGAAGTCTAGCGCAGAAGCATACGAAAGACACACCCCAGACAAGGAAAGACCTAAACAGGTTTGCAGACTACACTATTCCAGGACAGGCAAATTGGAAGACTCGGCGACAATATAGGCTCCAGAGTATTCGGTGTTTTCCTTGCATGAAGTGGGTATGCTGGGGAGCCTGAGAAGGAAGTGGACCGTTCTAAAACGTACAATCATATTCCTTCAGTGGGGAGACAGAGGCAATTAATAAGTGTGGCACCTCCGAGTTAGATTCGTACTAACTGTCTTGGTTCGTGACACTTCACTGACCCCTGCTGGCTAAGATTCCTGCAAGTAACGGCAGACGGCGACAAGCGGGTCTAAACTCGTGTACCATGGGTCTGGGACACTGGTAGCGGACATACAGTATGCAGGGAGAATTTGCGGGCTTCTATGCATGATTAGGGACGACATGGATTAATGGGAAAACAGTGGACTTTTGCAGAGTGCCTGACTGTCCAACTTGCCCCCGGCAGACCGGGGCTCGCCGAGTGGTCGAAACCAATAACGATACAAGATTATGCCATGCAGTCCTTGAATGTAAGGAAGTGAACTGACTGAAAATAGACGCGAGAGGGAGACATGTCGACGGACCGATTGCGCCTATATGTGGCTTACCTAACACGGCGCCTATCCGACCATCGTCATACACGGTCCCATGTACCAGGCGCGTGTGTATGTCACCGTTAGCCTTCAGCTCACAGTTCTTTTTCGGTAGACCCTGATCATATTCGATCATCATCTCCTCGCGAAGTCATGACACCCACTCGGTCAGCCCGAATGCCTTATTTCTTTGCATGTCCAGACGGGCATTGCTAGACGACAGGGCACATGTCTTCAATGGAAGGCTTGGACTGGCTGTCAAGACTTTGCCTCAAGACATGGCAACCACCGAAGCTCGACGAAGGTTGCCTCGGCAATCCTTGCAAGGCTTACTTAGGCGGACGGGAACGCGGTTATGCGGCACCGTAGTTCGTGAATACCGATACCACGCTCTGCTATCCGCAATCTTGTAGCTCGCTGTGAGGGCGTGGTTTTACCACGAGGTAAAACGGCGTAATGTGATTGGATGCAGAATTAGCGGCGTTCGCAGTGGAGAGAGCGATCTGGGGTTATCAGAGATTTCGCAGGATGGAGGACCAGCTTGGCGTGGGGCTGGGCGGACTGGGCGCCAAGGGAACGTGGTACAGCGTCGAACGCTCGTTCGTTCACCTTGACTTGGTTACACCAAGGCGATGGCGAAGACCCGCGACAAGACACAGTGGAGACTTAACGCGACACCAACATGCCATGCGGGTGGATCGAGCCCTGGGGGTTCCGTAGACCAATCACATGTCTCGTGCACCCGAACGCTCACCCCGGAGCGACGCTGAGGGTCCAGAAAATAGGTGCTGTTGGGCATTTGGACCACGGCCAGAGCCGAATAGCATGATATTGTGGCTTCGATGATCCACCGCGCCTCGAACAGGCAGGCAACACCGTCTGACGTCCACAAAAGTCCACTTGCAGTGAAATGTCATCTGCGCCGCCAAGATCCCACGCCTCCGTTTGTATGCTGTGTACTTAAACTCCCCTGCACTCGTTCAACCAAACAGTCAGGACACCTCACAACACCTCAGCTTCTCAGTCAACCGGCGCTACTGCTCGCCACTCTTCACCCACAATGGCTCCCGCCTTGAAGAAGTACGACTGGATCCTAGCGATCACCACCATCGCCTTTATCGCCTCGTCTGCATCCAACGGTGCCAACGATGTCGCCAACTCCTACGCCACGTCCGTGGCTGCGAGGACCTTGAAGATGTGGCAGGCTGGTATTCTGGCCTGCTTCACTGAGTTCCTCGGTGCTGTCGCTCTTGGATCTCGCGTCACTGGAACTATCAAGAGCGGTATCTTCGCCCTCGACACCTTCAAGCCTGTACCCGGTACCCTCATGCTCGCCATGGGTTGCGCCGAGGTAGGATCCGCCGTCTTCCTCACTGTCGCTACCATCGCTGGTATGCCCGTCTCGACTACCCAGACCGTCGTTGGTGCTCTCGCTGGTGCCGGTATTGCTGCTCAATCTCCTCTCAGCTGGGGCTGGAAGAAGGGATCCATCTCCCAGATCGCCGCCTCATGGGTCATTGCGCCTTTCCTGTCCGCCGCTTTCGCTGCCGTCCTGTTCTTGACCATCAAGTTCGGTGTCCACAACCGCAAGGACCCCTTCAAGTGGGCTATGCGCCTGATTCCCTTTTACCTGGCTTTCACCGCTGGTGTCCTCGCTCTCTTCATCATCGACGAGCTGCCAAATGGCGAGTCGCTTGAGGAGATGGGCGCTGGCAAGGCCTGTGGTATTATCCTTGGTGTCTTCTTCGGCATGCTTGCCATCTCTTACATCTTCTTCATCCCTTACTTCACCCGCCGCCTTGTCAAGGGTGACACCAGGCTGAGGGCGTGGCACATTCCTCTCGGTCCCCTTCTGTACCGCGAGAACCCTCCCATTTACTTCCCCGGCAAGGGCGACCAGGTCGTCACCGACTACTACGCGAAGGCTGCCCCTGTCCCGATCCAAGAGAGCGATGGACTCAAGGGCGAGAAGGCTGTTGGCCACTCTACTTCCCTCGACAACAAGTCTTCTGACAGCGACAACATTGACGTCGAAGGTGGCCGCGGCCTCTCCCGTCCTCTTCCCCGCGATGGCGCCGTAGCTCACATTGTCCCTGCCACCCCTGAGCCTGAGGAGCGCTGGTTGAAGCCCGTCGAGCACCTTCCCTTCTACTCTCCCAAGAAGATCGCCAACTGGACCAAGTTTATCCTTCTCCAGGGTGTCTCCCGCGATGTCGTTACCCAGAAGGATCTCGCCGATGTCCACTCCCGCGCTATTGTCTACGACAACCGCGTCGAGCATCTCTGGACCTACGCCCAAGTTGCCTCCGCCATGATGATGTCCATTGCCCACGGTTCCAACGATGGTAAGCTATAATTTCTGAAATCCTCACTTCTACACACATGCTAATCCCCCTTCGCAGTTGCCAACGCAGTCGGCCCCTGGGTCGGTTCTTACAACACCTATACCACTGGTGTCGTAACCAAGGAAGCCGACACCCCCATCTGGATCCTCGTCGTCGCCGGTCTCCTCCTCGGTCTCGGATTCTGGTTCTACGGCTACCACATTGTGCGCGCGCTCGGCAACAAGATCACCCAAGTCTCGCCCACGCGTGGTTTCAGCATGGAGCTCGGCGCCGCCATCACCGTGCTCCTCGCCTCGCGTCTCGCTCTCCCCGTCTCCACCACGCAATGTCTCACTGGTGCCACCATTGGCGTTGCGCTCTGCAACTTTGATCTCAAGGCTGTCAACTGGAAGCAGGTTGGCTTCATCTTCTCCGGATGGATTATCACCCTGCCCGGTGCTGGTCTTATCTCTGGTCTTCTTATGGTTATGGCGCTCAACACGCCCCATTTCTAGATGTCAGCTAGATCTTTCTCTTCCTTTGGCCAGTTTGATCGGGTCCCTTTTTTTATGCGATGAATGCGCGGATGGGGCATGATATGGAGTATGATACCAATCGTTTAATGTACCAGATTGTAATCTATAGAGTTACATACTATTAGTCTCCCGAGAATTTCGCATGTGATGAGTGATTGTCGTGAATATCCAGCTCGAGGGAAGTAGGCGTTCTGCTTGCAATCCCAGAGCTGGATCAAGAGGTGTCGTTTCAATGCCAACATCCGCTCGGCGATTTACTCGGCCGCAGTGGATTACTAAACGCCCTTTGCAATTTCGCACCGTACAAACCCGAGCAGACTCAGCAACGACATGCGCAGAGAGATCAAGGAACACACGCAACAATACTGATCGCAGGCAAAACCGAAGGTCTCACTCAACTCGCGCAAAGATATAAGGGTGGAAGCAGCTCGAAGCCACCGAAAACATTGGTATTCCCCTAAAGCAGCACAGCACAGCGCAGCACAGAACCCTGTCGGGGGAGGCTACAAATACGGTCCAGTCTACCGTGACCCGTTCATTGCATTGGAAATAAAAAACGTGGTAAGTGTGTCAATGACACACAAACTCCATACGCCCAGCACAGTTAAAACACCGCCGGCCCGAGCGAATAAAAGACAGGCTTCAGGGCCTATCTATGCATTACATCATGAAGCGAGGCTAGAAAAGGATGGCTGAGAAGCGAATTAAAATAGCGATAAAGAGCTGATGAGGAGGAGATGAGCAGACGCGACGGGGGGTATGTGAGTATCGGTGTGGGCCTATGCGGTCTGCTTGCTGGACGATTGCTGGAGTTCGTTGACAAAAGCGTCGTAATCTGCGGCGGAGGAACCTGAGCCTACTATGCTGGTAAGCCATGGATCGGACCGGCTGCTTCTTCATCTTCAATAAGCGTCTGGGTTGGGGTAGAAAGAGGACGGCGAAGGGTGCTGCTGACCTTGCGGTGGCTCGTCGACCTTTTGGCGCTTCTCGGCGTAGTCGTACGAACCTTCAGAGCTGGTGTGCTTGTTGCCTGATGCGCTGTGTTGGGCGGCTGCTGCTGCTTGCGCTGCCATTTGCAGTTCGCCGATTTGGTGCTCCGAGAGTCCTCCATTGTTGTTGTTCGAGCCCTGCTGTTGCTGCTGTGGTTGCTCGGGCTGTTGGGGCGGCTGTGGTGGGTTCGGTTGTTGGTGCATGTTTGGCTGTTCGTGGGGCCGGTTGAGATCTACACCGGCCGGCGCAGGTGGTATCTCGCCCTGGGTTTCGAGTAGTCGCGATTGCAGATTGATGATGTAATCGCGCAATTGGTAATTCTCGGTTTGAAGCGTCTTGTACAGCTCGCATAGTTGCTCGAACTCCTTGACCTGGTCTTTCAGCTGCTTGATGTACTCTTCCTTACGCTGACGGAATGCGCGCTGGTGGTGTTAGCTTGTGCCATTGGAATGCGCGCGCTGTATGTACCTGGGCAGCGCGATTCTGTGCGGCACGCTTAGAGGTCGACAGCTCTCTCCGTCCCTTGGAGCGACCCTCGCTCGTGTTCCCGTCGTCGGGGCCGCCAGCGCTCATGTCGTAGGCGGAGCCCCCAATGGCCGGGTCGATGGCGTGTGGTGGGCCAGCAGTGTGCGGGTGCTGGGGATGCTGGGCGTGGGGGGAATGCTGAGGGAGAGGCTGCACGCCGGGCTGTCCAGCGCCAGCAGCGAGCAGATGTTCTCTTAAGCCTGCGCGACGATGCGTGTTAGTAATCGGCAGGAGGGTAGGGATGCGCGGGGCACTAACTCATCTCTATGGTCGGCTTGGATTGATCCTGAAGCGGCGTGTCAGCAGCGCAACGGGCCTGAATAGTCAGCGCAGCTTACCTGAGCGGCAGATGCCTGCATGTTATAGCCAGTGCTAGCTTGGATCGCAGGATCCAGAGTTTGGCTCATTCAAGGCGCGTCGCACGGGAGCACCGCAGCGAGGGTGTTGTGGCGTTGATTAGACAGCAGCGTGGGAATTGCGGCGGCAGCAGACGGGGTGGCAGCAGCGGTCCTCGGGCGCGGTCCGGCGGCGGTGGTGACGTCGCGACAAGGTGGTGGTGCGAGAGGGCAGGCTGCCGTGCGTGAAGAGAGCGCGCCGGTGCTGTGAGAGTCAGCTTCAGCGCTCGCCAGCGCCAAGACAGGCGCGCAGTGTTGCGACGGCATTTTGGTTGCGCGTCTCGGGTTGTAGGACGCTGGGGCAGCTCACCTGTATCGTGACGATGCAGTTGGTCGAGTGGATTACGCAGCTTTGACTAAGAAGAGGGCGATGCGCGCTATATACAAAGCAGGGCGGCAAGGTCGGCCTCGGGAACGCTCAAGCAGCGCAGCAGGACAATGCAATCCATGGCACACGCTCCCCTCATGCCATCACCACTCGCCCCATCTCACGCTGCGCAAATCAGCGCCCTGTCGCCCTTCTCTGTCTGGCTTCGGCTGCCATCCGACGACCTGCCTACTGCATCCCACCAGCGACCTGCTTTTTGCGCGCTGATGCTGACCAATTCCCCGACTCCGACCCTCTGGTACCCGTCAAACACACCTTAATCCTCTACGGGCTAGTCTCTCGCGTTTGATTACAGAGTGTATATCGGATGTATGTGTCTCCAGATCCGAAGCTCCCGTAAGGACCGAATGCAGTGTTTGTTGCGCTCTGAGATAGGTTAATCGCTGCTTCAGTACGCCTTCCTTTAATGTCTCCACGCTGATGACTTGCCGCGCGGATCAGCCGTTGCTATTCCCATCTGTCCATCTGCCCATCTAAGCGTATGCGCACCATCAGCCGATGGCTGTCAAGGAGAACCTTGTGATACTCATTCCATCCCATCTAGTTCCATGCACGAGTCTTGTCATTACACAAATGTCATTGTCTTTTTCAAAGTCTTGGTTAGATACATGGCCGTTGGGTACTCAGTAATCTTCGAGACCCTTGGTCCATGCGCGTTTGCAAGGCGTATCGTGGTAGCTAGTTCTCACTCCAACTCCGCTCCTCACTATGCATCGCCTTTGCATCTGTTGTGCAACTCGCAACTAATCATCCTTCTTTCGTCGTGCGATCCAAATCATTAATCCCAGACTACTTCCAAACGAAGATAGCATCATTGATCAATATTGGCTGGCATCTGAACCCCTCATCACCACCAAAATCCATCTACATCATGACAAGGCCCCCAAATCTCTTACGGGCTCTCCCGTAAGTCCACAAACTAGTTCCCCCAAGACCCCAAGGACCAACAAACAAGCCACTCCCTCGTCTGACCCTCGCCCCTCGCACACTGCCATGATGACTCAGAACCCAAACCCATTCTAACCATCAAATCACAGCCCATCGTACATCGCATCGTGCCAGCATCACTGTCGCACCAAAACGTCTTTGCTGACCCGCTTCCAAACACAAATGCCGCCGCTGCAACAAGCTACCTCCCTACCTTATGCGGGATACGCAAGCGCACGTACGGGGTTCCGGTCACTATCCACTGGCTCTCGTCCGTCATCTAGTCCGGCAGCGCAGCCGAAACAAGACGCAGCATATGACATGATCTACGCTGCCAACCAACCCACTGACTTACCCGAACGCGTGTCCAGCCTCTCTCCTGCATGGCAAATCAACACCTCACGTAAAAGCCTCACGCGCACCTTCACATTCCCCAGTTTCTCCAAAGCTTGGCACTTCATGTCGCTCATCGCAGAAGAATGCAAGGTCAAGAAGCATCATCCGAGTTGGTCGAATCTGTTCAACAGGGTCGAGATTGAGTGGACTACGCATAAGCCCGAGGGACTGAGTATCAAGGATGTGGACATGGCCGAGTTCTGCGACCGGAAGGCGGCGGAGATTGGACTGAAGGAACCGGAGTGATTGAAGTGTTTGGAGATCGCGGTTGATCGACGATCGGGTAATAGTTAATACTTCTGGGTAGAGTACTGCAGCTACCAAATCCAACCGCTAGCGCGAAGTCTTTTAGTAAGATACTCGGTCTCGCCTCTGTGGATATCATAGCTCCGTATCTTTCTCCTTGTCTCTGGTTGTTCAAGTTCACTCGGAAGTGGCTGCTCCTCGAAAACACTTTTATTCATCTTAGCCCTTGGCAAATCATCAACTATGCCGGGTTTCTCTCCACTCAACCTGACCTGATCGCTTGATTCATGCTACTCATTGCCGCTCGCCTAGCATCCGACCATCACACCAACATCGTCAACAGCCACTCTCCAGCCTTCCTCATCGTCAACGCCATCGCCCTGCACACTGATGGCAACCGAATGACCAACGCCTCCAGGTACATCTTGCACTTGAACTTTTCCTCCAACCTTCGTCCAGCCTTCTTGTCCAGCCCCCATATGAAGTGCTTCTCCACAGCTGACTTGATCCAGAAAGATCTCAACGCGCGTTTGCCCATTCGGTCTCCTTCCGGTAACCCATGCGTAGCAATCGACCGTCGCACCGACAGGAAGATCAATGTAGGATTGCGATAAAGTGAGTGTAGCTTGGACCGCTGAGCTATTCGATGTCGCGGCATAGAGATTACTACCGGAGTGTCCGCCTGTAGGGGAGGTGGATATTCCACGAGAGTACCACGAACCGGTTACCATATCCATCCACGGAGACAGCACAGGGATCTCGAATGAGGGATTGGCAACGGCGTTCGTGCAGCGCTTGGCAGAAGGCGCCTGCTGCGGTGACGATAGTGGACTGGCTTGCGCGGTCGCGAAGGTGAGAATGGCGCACATAACAAGGAGTAAGAATTCCCGGAGAGACATGATGACGTATTATCGATATTCGGTGAGTCGCACAACTGTGAGGTTTTGCAGACTTTGTGTCGCGTTTTGAATGAGATCAAAACTGATGGAATGTTCAGCTCCGTGTATGCTGCAGGTAGCTGAAGCAGCTGAGCCGAGGCGGTCACGAGTGAGACCTGACGAGAAGCCGCGTGTGACGTGAGCTAGAGGTTGCTACCAGCGCACTTCGACTTGAAATGTTCCAAGTCGGTAGGATTGGTCTTTGGACGGTGATGTGGAAATTTCGTGTATGTTGTGTATGACGTGGACGGGCATGTGAGCTCGCAATATTACTGGTAGATACTGGAGGAATGTGGACACCGGTTCTCTCGAAGCGCAACCGACCAAGGTGAAGGTGAAAGTGAAGGTAAGAGATTCCGCAAAGAACATCGACCCCTACCGTAACCATATACAATCGCAGGCTCGCGTTGCATAGTTCAACGCAAAAAGCACACTCCAGGCTGTGATCATGTCGAACAAGCTTCAGCTGTCAGGGTCAAAACCTGATCGAAAGGAGCTAACCCACCGCGCCACATTGTTATCGACTGGAATGCGCAATGGTAAACACGTAGAAGCTGTCCTTGGTGTTGTTGTTGACAGGGTTGGACGGTTGGTAAGAGGCAAAGGTGGCGTACGCATAAGCGAAATTCACGGGGCCGTTGCGCATCGACTTGGCACCACTCCCTATCGCAGTACGGTTCAATTCGACTGTCGCGCCATGTTACAAGCCAGAAGTTGCTCCAGATGTCGGACATTTAATAACGAATGATAGACATGCGGCTGATTATTGGCGAGTGTGAGAAGCATAGGTCAGGATTCTCCGAGCCTATGGGACCGTCATCCACCGTTTTCTGACAGGGACTGGGTTGTTAGAAGCGAAACGGAAAGGAGATCTAGATTGCAAAAGAAGGAAAGGAGGAGCAGTGAACTTTGTCTGAACTTTGTCGGATTTATGTGATTGGATCTTTGTTAGCCCATGGAGATTTCATGCTCCTGGGCCCTGCTCATAGCGGCGTACTTTTGGGGTATATAGCGAGCCATCGAAATCAACCTGTGCGGTTGTCGAAGGGGAGCTGGTACGCTTCTGTCGCATACTGATGCAGTTGTAATGTCCGCCTCAAACGCCGACCGTGCAAACCGTAGCCTCATGTCGTCATACTATAAATCGTATCGCTCATGCGGGCTGTTCGTATGCCCTCTTGATGACCCTCGCAAATTCTGATAGGCTTGTTAGCAGCGACTCGACGTTTGTGGTACTAGTGTACTTACGATCGAACTTGACGTTCTCACGGACAACGGTGCCCTTAGCCTCGTTGTCCTTGTTGATGGGCACCTTGATCTTGGCACCATCGATGTTCCACCCGCAAACGCTTCCGACGAAGTTGTCGAACTCGCTTCCAGAGAGGTTCAACCACGACTCGAGGATGCTGCGGTCAACCTCGCGCACCGCCTGGCTGACGGTTGCAGCGATGCGTACGCGCATCAGCTCCTCGAACCCTGAGACATCGGCAATCAAGTCGGCGTACAGGTCGTCGGAGTCTAGTGTGGACCAGAAGGTAGAGTAGTCGGCACCCTCGAGCAGGTTCCTCAGCTCGTTGAGCTTCTGGACAGCTTCTGATAGCGGCGCGTCGCCAGCAGCTGGGTTGTGTAATGAAGATGAAAGAGGAGCGAGGACGTGTGGAGGGAGGAGGGAGAGGCCCAGGGAGAAGTCGGGGCTGGGGAAGACGGTGAGAGCCTTGACGAGGATGTTGGTGATGGTCTCGTCACGGGCAAGGTGTGGGTTGAATTGGTAGCTGGAGCATCGTGGTTAGCAGATGTAACGATGGTGCTTGAGGTGCAATGGTAGTCAGGAGAAAGCTGTCAGATAGAGCTAATAATAAACTTCAGCGGGGGAGTGATTCATGCTCCATCCCTCGGGTAATAGGAAACGTTGTGGTTGTTTATTCATCTTGTAGCATAGGAGGAAGAGTCGGGGGGACACGTACAGCTTCAACAGGGCGAGGTTGGCGTAGCAGTCGTACGTCTGGTTCTCGCACTGCTGCATGACATAGTCCTGGAAGACACCCGTCGTCTCTGGGTTGTAGCGATCCAGTCCATCGAGGATCTGCTGCATGTGATCCGGCCGCTCAGGCGCGAAGTCGAAAGGGGCGCCCATGGTGGTTGTGTGGATGAGCGACGAAGAGTTGGTGTTGCAGGCTTGGTCAAATTCGCTCAGTGCGACAAAAGGCGCATTGGCCACCGAGCAGACCCGCGTCATATTCAAAAAAGTTAGACCCCGCCAAACAACCAACTGTGGAAATATACACAAGAACAACCAGAATGGCGCCCTATGACAGTGATTCCTCAGACGATGGAGGCGAATACACCGAGACGAATGTTCTGTTAGGATATGCAGCGAGAGAAGCAACGGGCGACGCGATTTCCCACATTGGAGGCGCACCGGTACGCACATCATCAACAACGCCGAGCGTCTTTCTGACGATTATAGTAGAGCTGGATAGATGAGAAGACAGCCCCTTCTGGCGCCTTGGCAAAATGTAAAGTCTGCAATGGCTACCTCAGCCTCCTCCTCGAACTCAACGGCGATCTTCCCGACAACTTTCCTGGCCACGAGCGGCGACTTTACATCTGGACATGCCGGCGCAAGCCGTGTAGAAGAAAAGAGGGCAGTGTAAGGGGCATTCGCGGAGTGCGCATCGCAAAAGGCGTCAACAACAAGGCGAACGCCCCCAGGGCCGAGAAAAAGGAAGTCAAGGAGGAAGAGAAACTGCAGCCCAAGATTGGCGAGTCGCTGTTCGGAGTGAAGAACGGGACAGGCGCATCGACATCCGCGAATCCCTTCTCGAACCCGTTTTCGTCCAACCCGAATGGCGCAGCGTCATCAAACCCCTTCTCCAAACCAGGCGCCAATCCCTTCGGCGCATCGACTCCCGCGCCCGCGGTGCAAGTGAGCGAGCCTCAAGAGAAGAAAGACGAAGCCTCTACGACCCTCCCCGAGACGTTCGCGTCCAAAGTTCGTCTCTCGTCACCACCTCCCTCCGAACAACAGCCCCCGCGTCCACATGAGCCATGGCCAGCAGACTCAGCCTTCCCTACGCCATTCCCTCACTATCACCTCGACGCCGAATACGAGACATTAGACGCCCCTTCAACACCCTCGATCCCAGCGAATGTGCGGATGGATACAGATAATGAAGGCAGCGGTAGCGGTGGTGGAAAAGAAGACAAGGAGGTGTTCGAGTCATCCATGGACAGGACGTTCCAGAAGTTTGCAGATCGCATCGGAGAGAATGCAGAGCAGGTGCTACGATATGAGTACAAAGGCAAGCCGCTCCTGTACAGCGACAACGATGCTATCGGCAAGCTTCTCGGTCCACACTCAGAGAATGGTCCTTCTTCGAATGCAAAGGTCAAGACAGCAGGCTCACGAAGTGGCGCTGGGTTCCCTCGATGTTCGACCTGTGGCGCGGACAGGGTCTTCGAGGTTCAACTAACGCCACATGCGATCACCGAGCTTGAGGCTGATGAGATGAGTCTCGACGGCATGGAATGGGGCACTATTATCATGGCAGTATGCAGCAAAGACTGCAAACCCAACGATGTTCAGGAAGGAGAAGTTGGATATGTGGAGGAATGGGTTGGAGTACAGTGGGAGGAGGTGCCTTCGAACAAGTAGGATGAGGAGTATATACGATACCAGAGTTGTTCGATTGGAATAAACGATTCAATACTCGACTTCATATTGTTCAGGCTGCTGTGGCTGCCGTAGCTGGCGCAGCTACCCTCGTGATCTGATCACCAGCCCCAACAACACCGAGCCCTTTGGTATCTCTGGTGTCTTTCTCACCACCTGTTTTCCAAACTTCAACTTCCTGTCCGCCTCGCAATATCCCAACACGCATTGTCGACAGCAAATTATGTGCCGCGTTCGAATGTTCATATACCCCACCGTTGAACACCGCAGTAGCATCCTTCCCAATCGCGCTCTTAATCAGCGTCTTACCGCCCGGATGATCAGCGATAAACGGCGAAACATCATGTATCACTCCAGCAATAGCCACCAAAGCAGCACCCTTGGCTGAAGCCTGAGTCTGGAAGTCGTCCCAACTAATCACCGGCAACTGAGCAAGTGGCACACCCCAGTCAAGCATCGACCGCTTCTTGTCGAGAGCCTTTTGTTGCTGCTGGAGTCGACCTTTCTCAATCTCATTCGAGCGGAAAGTCTTCAAGTCGTATGTTAGTGGGAAGACCGGGATCTTCGACATGATACAGATGAGCCATTTAGTAGGATCGTATTGGTACCAGGCAATGGCATTCCCTTTCTATCATCAGTATTATCATAGCTTCCATAGCTCAAAAGAAGCAGCAACTTACGGTAATCAGACGGAAACTCATGATGGAAGTTATGATACCCCTCCCCCATCGTCACCAACGCAGTAAACACGTGATCCCTCGGACTCCTCCGATCATCAAACGGCTGCTCGCCAATCCAGTGCGCAAGACTATTCACACAAAACGTAGCCTGCTGCACAAAACACGCCCGTATAATCCCTGCATACACAAAACCGCCCCAGTAATCGCCCCAGCCCAGGCCAGCAACCATGGCAGGAAAGATCCAGGCTGTGAACAGGAGCAGTTTACCGTAATGCTTATGTTGGAACACGACGATGGGATCGCTGTCCAGATCAGAAATATCCGTTCGTCCTTTAACTTTCGGATCGTTGTTCAACACCATCCATCCGATGTGCGAGAATAAGAGTCCGCGCATGACGGAATACGGATCTTTCATCGTATCCGTCCACCGGTGGTGAGCGCGGTGATTAGCGCTCCACCACCGTATGCTTCCCTGAATCGCTCCTGCTCCTGTAAACGCGAGGAACAAGCGTAGGGGAAGGCGTGCGGAATAGCATCTGTGGCTCCACAGCCTATGGTATCCGCCTGTGATACCGAAGGCGGTTGTGGCGTAATAGACAATACTCCATAGAAACGTTGGGAGGGTGAGGGGTGTGGAGCGGGCAAGGTAGAGACCGTAGCTTGGGATCAGGATGACGAGGGTCGTGTTGAGCCAGTTAATCTTCTTGTACCAGTTCGTCCAGGTGATGGGTTGGGAGGATATGTGCGGTTCCTTTTCTGGTGGGGTGCTGGTAGCAGCCATCGTAGCGTCCTGGTAGTTGAATACCCCCCCACACACACGAAAGCAGGTAAGAAAGTCGAAATTGATGAAGCGGTTCACTACCTCAAAGTACTATAGCCGAGTATATGTACCTCCACCCACGTTCCCATCCGGAACATACCGAATACACCAGTACCGCACCACCGCCTGTCAGCCTAACAGAAAAACGCAGGGCCACCTGCGCCTTGCATGCCCAGGTGCTTGCTAGAAGAGTAAACGTGGTTCTAACGTGGTTCTCGCGCCTTTCAGCCCCATCATCGGCAAAAACAAACGTGCGTAACGGCGAGACGGTCGTGCCAAACCCTCCGACCCGGATTCCTCGGGCGTCGTGCGCACATCAGCGTAGTGCGCGTGATTGGTTGTATAGGTTAGTAGTGGGTGGTTGATGAAGTTTACAATGCCGGGTTCGGTTTAGTGGCATGCAGGAACCTGGTGGTTCTTCGGTGGTTTGATGACTAACCTGGTTTGGGCGAGGGATGCGAGTTCGGGGGTGGGATGCGAGCGGCTTGGCGGAGACGACAGGACACATTTCGAGAGTTTGGAAGGGGAGATGCTGATGCCTGTTTGGAGCGTGCGTGTGGTTGCTATGCTGAAACCTGTGTGTGCTTGCGATTTTTGTTCTATGGCGACTGAATACACTACTCATGGGGCTCACGTTTGCTGGCCTTGCGAATGCGTCTGACACCCGCTTGAGTAGTTGTGCGTAAGTTCATTACATTTTTAAATACCCTTCAACTGTTCTAGAATGCACGCCGCATCTATTTGACAACCCGTTCTTTGAGGTCGCGTAGAGATCTTGGTCTGAACGCTCGAATGACCCCAGCCAGTACCGACGACCCTTCTAGGCCAGATCCACACTTCCGTACCATCGATCCATGTTCTTCCGCATCAGAAATTCTGTTCAATCCTCCAGGCTCTCGTCTCCAGTATCATCACCTTCGTCAACATTTTCGTCGTCCTGTTCGATATGACCAGCAGTTCTCATGATGTCCCAGACTTGTTTGTTATTGCGAGCTTTCGTCTTATCCAATATACTCAAGAGAATGTCCTCCTGAATGATGTTCCGCGGGAGATCTCGCTTTATCTTAAACGTGTTGTGGAATATGTTTTTGTGCGTGGCGATATGTAGGTCGATAAACATCCTTCGAAGACCCGAGAAACCAGGTGTGTCATTGTATACACGATCGATGAGATTTTGGCGAGAGACGTCCGAGGCGTTGAGGTAGCAGCTGATGATGGCGCGACGCACGACTTGTACAAAATCGCTGTCTTTTACGAAGTCGCCCACGATATGCGCGTTGATCAGCCGGATGCAACGAAGTTCATCGTCTCCTTGATCCTCGCTATAGGTTGGGAGGCTGGATCCGTAGAGCCACTGAGCCCACATATCGAACCCATCGGCACTGAGATCTTCAAGAACCATGTAATCCAAGTGGAAAGGTGCGACCCACTTCGTGCAACATGTAGGGCACGTGGGTTTGGTCTGGGACCATTTGCCCAAGCAGTCTTCATGAAGGTTGTTCCCACATCTCTCGCAGTATGTTAGGTTCGCGGCGACCGCATCGAGCTTCTCGTGGCATATGACACAATCGCCTTCAATATCTTTCCTTGCTTTCTGGATTTTGTTCTTGAAAAAGGTAGATCGCTCGCAAAGCATGTCTGTGTGCACCGAGAATGTGCGGTGCGATGAGCCTGCGGATACACGGAGGGTTCTGTGACCTAACCTTTGCAATGTGTTAGCTCTCGTTGGAAGTAGGTGGGTACGAGCTGCCTACGAAAGGGGTTGCCGCGTCTTCGCCTTTCTGGCAGCGCCGCGATTTTTAGTGACGGTCATCGGTTATTGCGTCGTGAGATATTGGTCGATCGAGACAGCAGCTTCGCAACTTGAGCAGAGATCATAAGTGTTCGGAAGCCGTTAAAATGCTGCAAAGCTCGTAATATTGGGCCAAGGGGGAGGTCGTCGTTGCAAAGAAATAAGGGTGAGGGATGGCGAGGTCAAATTCGGCCTGCGCCAGTGGTCGATACCGGAAGTCTCTGATGGTCGCGACATATTTCGTTCGGATGTACCTCTGTATAGGTAATGATTGTGTATAGTTGGATCGTGAGTGGCTCGCCGCTCGGTTCGGGATGTCGCATTACCAGTAGATGAAGTGGACGGAACCAAGGAACGGTTTCGCACCCATATGCGAGTCAACCGACGAGTAATACATACCGTGCTTAATAACCCATCCAAGTCACAGGTTGTAAAATATTGTCTGCATTTGTGCTCAGATTTTTGGAGAGCTCAATCACACACTCTCAGTTACATGCAGATGTGCACACCAACCAAGCACGCCTGCTGCACGTTGGACTATCTCTTTATGTTCGAGCCGAATACATCGAGTGTACATCGTCTGGGCTGAAGTACGGATAGATCGTGTATTCGCACTGGAAGCCTGGCAGCAGGAGGAACTTTCCACCCACGGCGCTTTTGCGGACATCAGTCTGCCAGTCTTCACGAATGTGGTAATGGTCTTCGGCAAGTTTTCGCCGGCAGCTACAATTTTGTTACAGTGCCGCGAAAGAAGCTCCTTTGCTAGCGATAGTGAACTCTAGGCGCATTAGTCTTGGATTCATTACAACGCGAAAAGGTCGAAGTGGACACTATGACTGTATTTACACAGCAATACGAGCATGACATGCTGACAGCCGCGTGTGCTTGGCGCCACCACAAAGTGAGGCGCATGCATGTTCGCGCGTCTGAAGACATGTAGGTACCCCACCATTCGCTCGCAAGAAAAGCTGTTTCGATAGTAGCTTAGCGCCAGGGCTGATGACGACTGCTGTCTCATCGCGAACTCGGTGTCGCAGTGGCAAACATCATGGTGAAGAATTGAAGAAGAGTTGATACCGCTAAGGGCGACCAAGAGCGGCGATCACAAGTTGCGCACGTCTCACAGCGGGGCGAAGCAGTGCAATAGCTGCCGTGATAGCCGTCTCGTGTGCGTGATGCAATTGCGGACGGTTCCTGGAGATGGCGTCCCAGGGTCCGATCGGCGACTGCAGGGTGCCTTCACCCATCGAATGCGATGTCGACGCAGCGAGTGGCAGTGGACGAAACATGGGATGCGTCGTAGAGATGCGTATTGCGTATAGCAGAAGCGCTAATAGAGGTTCGACTCGGGGTGGGCACGGACTTCTCCACCTCCCGTTAGTGTGAGGGTCTCTAGCACAGCCCGGTGGTATGGCTGCAGGTGCCGGGCAGCCGTGCTCCCAGTGACGCGGGCCTCAGTACAATCACTTTCTCACGTCGCTCAATTGTTCATCACCATCAGGCCATGTTGAGCGCTGCTTGTCGCGACTACTTGTTCCCCCCACCGCTGTAAAGAAAAGCGACGAAGAATGCGGCGGTCATGGACAGGAAGGCCCTCTTCTTCCCGTGGTAAGCACAGTCCTAGGCTACCAGCAGCACACCAGCTGACAAGACAATAGCGGCCTCGTCCTAGCATCCGGGTACCTGAGCACTGCAACCCCCGTCGACTACTCCTTCGCCTTGGACAAGCCGCTGCACACCGTCGCCATCGTCCTGCTGCTGACTGGCCTCGCCGTGGTCGCAATTGAAGCCTGGTCGTCGCGCAGTGCACAGCCGCAACCGCACACAAGATATATCGCCATAGCCCTGAACCAGGTGCAGAGTCGACCTGCTGCCGAAGAGATATGGACAGAGGCAGGCCAGCCAGGCCGGCGGAGAGGATGGAGCGTCCGGGCTGTCGGCGCGCTGTTGGCCGTCCTGCTGTTCGCGATATGCGGGCGTATAGCCATCTTCTACCGCGTCACCAAGGACGTCGAGTGCAGCGGCCCCTCTGCATTGGTGCGCAAACCTCTCCCATTCTTCCAACAGTACTGACCGATCTAGTCATTTCTTCCCCTCGTCGCTGCCCTCTACCACAGCATTCGGCACCCCAGTCAGCGACAATACCCCGCCTGGAGTGCTGACACGCGCCCACGTACCCAGCTCGACCGCGTCTACAGCTTCATCTTCGACGGCTCTACGCGATACATCATTCCCTCGTTCCTGCTCTCGGTCAGCAGCTTCCTTGTCATCATCAAGTCCAGCTCGCTGCGCTCCAACTACATCTGTCCCACCGCAGACTCGACTGCAACCGCCATACCTTTCCTCCAGTTCCTCGGCTTCTTGCTGGACTGCGTCATCGTCCAGATAGCATACCGTCTGATCGACGATGGCATCTCTGAGGCGGATGACTGGACGATCCACCTTGCAGATGGCACGTCGAATCACCTCTTAGTCGGCTTGACACTTACTGTACGTCAATCGCCTTCATGCACCATACACATCTGACCCTGAACAGGCATCTTCTTTGGTCCTTCTCGTCGCCGGCATTATCATATACCCCGCAATGCCTGAGCATCGCGAATGGATGCTCTCGTTTTCGTCTGAATATCTCCTTGGTCTTTTGCGTTTATCGTTGATGATACCCTTTATGACGTTATGTTTCCTCAAATCGGTACGTTACTACATCCCGTCTGGTACTCTGTCGCTGACCTCCTAGGCTCGATTGTATGGCGTTATGAGCGCTTTGCTCCTTGGTGCATTTTCCTCTGCATACATTGGCGTTCTCCGTGCTCTGGGCACCGGCGTGTCCTATTCGTTCCCACCAAAATCCACCGTCGGACTTGTTTTGTGTTTGACTCTGCTCACCATTGCGCTCATCCTCTACCTCGTCACAGACACCAGCATCGAAACCCGCATACGATCCAAAGTACCCATCCGCCTGGGCAGGAACCAGTCGGCTGGATTTATCGTACTTCTCATCGCCTTCTCCATCGGTGTTGTCGTATATCGTCGGCACGGTCCCGTTCTCGAACATCCCATCACTACCTTGATCGATATCGCGACAGTCCAGCACGACCGATGGGCATCACAAGCCTACCGGAGCAAATCCCTCTCTGAGGCTGTTGTGCAATATCGGAAACGTTACAACCGCGACCCTCCGCCGAATTTCGACAAGTGGTACCACTTCGCCATTAGCCGGAACTCCATTGTAATCGATGACTACGACAACATCGAACAAGACTTGGCACCCTTCTCGTCCTTCAACGCCGATGATCTCCGCCTACGTACCGCCACTGTCTTGGCTACGCATGAGGGGGTCGGTGGGCTACGCATAAGAAACGGGAAGGTGGAGGTCTTCAACAACGTACCCGGTACGCATCGTTGGATGATGGATGGCGCGGCGGCCATGATTCAGCAGTTCTCCGAGTCGCTTCCGGATATGGATCTTGCTTTGAACCTAAACGATGAGAGTCGCGTGGCTGCACCGTACGAGCGGTTGCGAGATGCGCTCGACAAGCCACAGCAGTATCCCTCCCCCGATTCGTCTCGTCCAGGAAAAGACTTCAGCGCCGACCGCGCAGAAAAATGGCTGGACGTGGACCGCGTACGAACGGACCCGCATTTCTTCGTCGACGCTCGCATCAAGCATTCGTATGAGACTTTCGGTTCTGTCGCATGCCCACCGGACTCGCGCGCACGAAAAGAGCGGCATTGGCAGACGAGGTCCTTCTGTCACACATGTACCCAAGGCCATTCCATGGGCGCATTCGTGGCTAATTGGAGCTTATCATCAGAGCCGTGCCATCAGCCAGATATCGCCAATCTACATGGCATGCATCTCAGTCCTGCTAGTCTCATGGGTACTCATGACATGGTTCCAATCTTCAGCCAGAGTCGTGCTCCCGGTTTCGTCGACATCAGATACCCATCGCCGTGGAATTACTTGGGCAAAAGCAAGTATGGGTTTGATGAAAAGTTCCCGGACCCTCACTTCCAGGACAAGGCAGATGTTCTCTTCTGGCGCGGGACGACTACGGAAGGTGTGACTACCCATGGCACTTGGAAGGGTATGCTCCGTCAACGAATCGTGCATCTCCTGAACAACGAAACATCCCGTCAACCGATCCTTCTTCCGAAACCCGATCATAGTGGCCATTTGGAGTACATGCTGAAGCGCACTAATGACATTAAGAGGCTTCTCGAGACAAAGACTGATGTCCGCCTAGTGGGTCCGATAGCGCGCTGTGCAGGCCAAGATTGCATCGACCAGACACGCGAGTTCGGTTTCGGTGATCCTATCGACTTCAAACAGCACTGGCGCTACCGCTACCTCTTCGACGCAGATGGCGCCGGCTTCTCTGGTCGCTTCCTCCCTTTCCTACAGTCCAACTCCGTGGTCTTCAAAGCCGCCCTCTTTCGCGAATGGTACGAAGGCCGCCTCACTGCCTGGAAACACTTTGTTCCTGTCGATCTCCGCTTACACGACCTCTTCTCTTCGCTCGCTTACTTCGGTGGGTATGGCGTCGAGGCAAGGAACAAGCGTATGATGGAGGGTCATATCAAGGCTGCAGAGAAGATCGCACGAGATGGCAAGGTGTGGACGGAGAAGGTGCTGAGGAAGGAGGACATGGAGGTCTACATGTTTAGGCTGTTGCTTGAGTGGGGTAGACTGACGGATGATGCGAGGACCGAGGTGGGCTTTCGCATGGAGAAGGGGAAGTCAAAGGCTCGTGAGAGGACGGGTAGTGTTGAGCGAGAGGTGGAGGAGCTGTGATATTGTATTAGTGCAAGGCGGTTAGACTATGGCGTTTTGGTACGATAGCATTGCATGGCGCATACTCCAGTCGGAGCACAATTACCTTTTTTCTGTGTCATTGTCGCTTTGGTATGCTTTCTCTGCGATGGGTTGGTGATGGTGATGGTGATGATCATCATCGCGGTCCCCCTGCTGAACAGACCCAGGTATGCGTCCCAAGATTTGTACCAGAGTGGTCTATATAAAGCCTCCTCTCAATCTCTACCTTCTTTCCTTCTTAACAATCACTGTCTTCTAAAACTTTCTCCAAATCGGTACTGGTCTACGACATGTGTCGAGAGGTCCTCCAAAAAAACAGACAGAAGAAGGCGATGTGCGCGGAGTGTGCGACAGTGTCTTCGCAAAACGAAACAACAAAAATCGGGATGTCTTACTGCGATGATCTGTTCGGAGCCTCATGCCTCGATTTACAAAAACGCATCGATCTTTCATTATGTCTGCGAGTTGCGGACCTTGTTCCTACAAAAGATTCTGGGCAATGAAAAGTGACGACAACCTGAACATGGCCAAGTGGCAGCATACAAAAGAACGGAATTTACTATCATGCCTCTCCTACTGTCTATACACTCTTTACGCACGCGACTATCAAAAAACCACGATCTGATCGGTCATGGTGCGAGCAGGAGCGACCCTATACAAAACAAAAGAACAGTTAATCGACTACATGTGTTCTGCTCCTCGCTCGCTGCTTTCCCAAAAGACTACCTACGTCTGCGATGTGCTGGCTCTGTCTTCTGCTTCCTCGGTCTTTACAACGGGGTAGACAATGTCTCGAAAACAGACCACGACCTGTTCGATGTCGGTACTTGTGTTCCAGTGGAGCCGATGTGCACTATTCAGACCTAGCGTACCTTGGCTTGAGGGTGTATAAAGGCTTTGCTGGACTTTGGGCTGCTCTTCTATATTCCACTCTTTTCTGAGAGTATATCAAAATAGCATCACAAGGAGCGTATGTCCTCCTGCGGCGTCTTCTGAGTTTTCCAAAAACATTTTTATCTCTGGCCATGCGTGCTGCTCCTCCTCTTCCGTTCAAAAAAACTCGCATCCACTTTCGGCATGTTCGTTGCGTCCAAGACCAGTCCACTAGCCGCACAAAATATAAAGTACTACTCTTTTACTCCTATGCTTCGCTCATCGACAGCTCTCATTCTATGTTACCAAAACTGAGGCTGACGCGCCATATGGCTCCTTCCTCCTCTTCTTTCGAAAAAGCTCAACGACGTGTCCATGTGTGCGTCTGTTTGGACTTGTGGAAAACCCGTTTTACTGCGAGCGCTGCATATGTCCTGAGTGTCTTGCTTCGACAACAAAAAGAATTCTGTACGCAGTCATGGAGACGTAGGGAGGTTTCGGATATGCTATTCAAAGCGTGGCTAGAGGAAGACATGACTGAGAAGTCTGTGCTTCAGGCTGTATATAAAGCGGCCTGTCCTTCCTGAACATTAAGCATCTTCATAAGCTGTGCGCTCTTTGCGAACTTTCCAAAAACAGTCCAGTTGCAATTATGTGTTCCCCTTCCTCTTCAACAAAATTGCAAGAAAGCGTACACATGCGGTGTCCTTCTTGTGAATATTATTCCAATTTACTTTCTTATCCAGTCGGCACTGCCGAAACGATGTCAGTCAACAACTATGTGTGTTTCGCTCGGGCGGATCTGGTCGGCGGCACTCGCACCCCATTATCTAGACATCTCTATACTCATGTCTGTTTAATATTATGTTATTTCTATGAGTTACTCGAAGCCCACGCTTTCCGCTGAAGCTACATTTTTAGTGTTCTCTTGCACTTTTGCTACACTGCTTAACTTAGACTGCGACCACACAAGGTTTTATGTTTGCCTAGCGCAAGATAGTCGCGGAGCCAAGGAAACGACTACATCTACGAATTACTGGACGAGGGGATGCTTACGTGCAGCGACCTAGCTCTGCACTGCCCCACTCGCGAGCTATGTTGTTCATCTGCCTAGGCTCCAACATCCCATACCTAGTTCGCTTTCATTCACGCCCCAAACGTCAGGATTGCGCAAATTTCTTCGCTTGGTATATGTACATCTACCCAGCGCTGACCTGTTCGACGATGAAAAATCATGACCAACCAAGCTCCGATGACGTATCGCAGCCGCAACCCCCAGCCGGACCTTTCGCGTACGCTCCCCTCGATCATCGCAAAGCATCAATTCGCCTAATCTTGAGAACTTACCTGTCTGACCAACTCGTAACACAGGCTATGGAAGATTGCGCGTGTGCAAAATAGTTGGCGTGTACCATGTGGTTTGGCTCACAGGACGTGGGCTGAGCTCAGGTGTGGCTGTTACCGAGCGCTTAGGTTCAAGCTATTGGACAGGATATGCTTGTCAGCTCTCATGTAGCCTTGCACTGCCCTGCTCATGGCACTCTTGTTACATCTGCTACAGCGGCGTCCTGCACTCCTTCGGTGTCCACACAACATCTTTACCAGAGACGACGAGCCACCCACAACTCCCGCGATGCCAACGACACTGTCAATGCCGAAGATTTCCCATCAAACTATGATCATAGATATGCCAACGAAAAGTTTCCCCCGTGCGGCGACGGACATGCCGGATGATATCCAACAAATCCCCACCACTGTACCGCGGCCGAAACAACGCCTCAAGCGGTTCGTATACGCACCACTTGATCATCAAAAGTCTTCGGTTCGCTTGATCCGAATACTTGAGGCAAAATCCGAGGCAGGACTTGTCCAGTGCGAGATGCGCCACGCCTCCATTCACGACTCGTACATATGCCTCTCTTACGTGTGGGGTGAGAAACTCAAACACTATGAACGCGACATCATTCTCAACAACTCCCAAAGCAAAGTACAGGATAATCTTTTCCGGTTTCTGGAAAGAGCGAGGCAGAAAGAGCGTTTGCTGAATTGTTGGCTATGGGTTGACGCTTTGTGTATCGATCAGTCCAACGTTGAGGAGCGAAATCATCAGGTACAGCAGATGGGTCTCATCTACTCTCACGCTAAGGAAGTTATCTCCTGGTTAGGTGAGAACAACCCCGTTGCTCGCTATTTGGAACGTGGGTCTTGTCCCGGTGTAGCCTTTAGCACCCAGCTCGACGGGTATTTCGACTTCATCAACGACAAGTATTGGCATCGTGCTTGGATCACACAAGAAGTAGCACTTGCACGCCAAGTGACCTTATGTGTCAATGGTCTAGAAATGGATCTCGCTACACTACGCTCCGGGTGCGATTTCCCGCCGGCGATTTCAACGCTGTTACCTGGAGCTACACGAACTCTAAAGGGGCAAAGTCTGATATATTTGCTCGATGCATTCGACTTCAAGGATTCGTGCGATCGCCAAGACCGCGTCTACTCACTGCTTGCCCTTTGTGGCGACGGCTCAGATTTGAAGGTTGACTACAGCCGTTCGATCAAGACACTTGCTCAATCAACGCTGAGATGCTGCAGGTTGTCATTCTGTTTATGCTCCGTGCGGATTGTGGCATTTGCTCTGAATCTACGGAGCCTTCGTCAATCCCTTGACGCACTACCACAGGTAGCTTGCTCTGATCACTTTGCGTACATGACCCTGGGCTTTACTCGGGGCGACCTTCCCTCTATGAGATGCCCTTTCGAGTTCTCTGAGCCGTGTACTTGCGAAGGGACTACGTTGTCGCATACAACGGGCTTTGTTCATCAATATTCAAACAACG
Source organism: Alternaria triticina (assembly GCA_022609215.1). Lineage (NCBI taxonomy): Eukaryota > Fungi > Ascomycota > Dothideomycetes > Pleosporales > Pleosporaceae > Alternaria > Alternaria triticina. Next base: position 821,614 of record JAGKPX010000004.1, read on the forward strand.
ACACATCAACTGTCTATCTCTTCCCTCGAAACCTTTGCGGCTCCTACAGGAGGTTCAGAATCGAGATCACTCTGAGAAAAGACAAGCCCTACCTTACATGGATGGTGATATTTTTGGAACAAGGGGAGGAACGCACATTGGAGAGTGGATGGTATCCGGGCAAAGACGAAATACCAGAGAGTGGCTGCTCCTCAGGCTGTAGTTTGGGTGATCAGGATGGCACTCACTGCAAAGTTTATTTCTCATTCGACTTCCTCGTCATGCTGGTATATCACATGGTGGTCATCAAACCATGCAAACGTGTGGTCTATCAAGGGACTAGGACTTCGCTGCGCGTTCGTCACGAAGGCCTTCAGCTCTGCCCATGATAAGACGTACCAGCCGTCGAGTGGCATGTGATACAAATCTTGTAAGTACATGTACATAGTACCTCCCTTCTCTAAAAGAACTGGGTCCCATGTTCAGCGAGCACGTTATATGAAGCCTAGGCGTAGACGCGCGACAGCTCTTTACTGTCTCCTCTTGTTTACCTATCTTACTGCTTTTCTTATCTCTAGCGGACTACATAGACGTTTCTTGCGTGCAAACAATTGTCTTTATATTTATCCGATATCTTCTACCCTTAAGTACTGATTTCATTAATAGAGTATCGCAGAAAGCCCCGCGACCACATATCCTTAGCTGCTCCAAGAGCGAGTAGATGGAAATGATTTCCGACCGACTTTTATTCTCTATTAACTAATTTCTGGCTTATCCAGTGACTCAGGCCGCACACTCACGGTCTGCTCTTCACTCAAGCCGCTACCACGGCAGCGTAGTTCCATCCCAATTCTGGAAAGTTCCCGAGATCGACCTCTCCGCCTTATCCAGCGTGCTCAGAACCCCCTTCACACTCTCCTCGACAGTAATAGCACCCGCGGCCTTCAGCGCCTCGGGCGAACCCATAGTGTTCCCCATATCTGTCACCACCAAACCAGGATGTGTCACGTACGATGTGAGCCACGGCTCCTCGAAATGCATCCTTGTCACCGCCCAGTTCAATGCGGCTTTGCTAGAGCCATACGGGCTGAAGACTTCTGGGAAGCCTGCCATAGCTGCCTGGGCGCCCATGCTGCCGATGACCGTGGAGATGGCGAGGAAGATGGGGTTGCCGGACTTGCTGGCTTGGAGCAGCGGCTTGACGGCCTGGAAGAGGAGGATGGGGCCGATGGTGTTGACCGCGAAGTGGTCGCGGAGTGCATCAGCGGATGTGTTGGCGATGGTTGTTCCCGAGTGCGCGATTCCGGCGTTGGCAATCACGATGTCGAGAGAAGTGATGCCATGCTCGGATTTGAGCTGAGCGACAGCATTTTTGGGGTCTGCTTCGGCGGATGAGTCGAGTTTGACGATGACGAGCTTAGAACCCGATGCCTTGGGCAAAGACTCCAGTGTTGAAGTGGACTTGGCGACGTCTCGGACTGCGGCGACCACAGTTGTGTTTGGGCGTTGGAGCAGGCTTTCTGTGAAGCCTTTTCCGATGCCGCGGTTGGCTCCGGTGATCAGATAGGTAATGGATGAAGACATGATTCGTTCTGGTGTGGCTACCTAGGTATGATGATGTCGAATGTAAAGGAATTGGTGTAGAGTTGTAAAGCTTCGATACTCACGACACACCTCTTCCTTATGTATGCTCCGATCTGAAATCGAAGAGATGGTAAAACCCGAGGCCGAGCATCATTAACAATCTTTTGTGGGTTTCTTCAGCGCTGGTGCTTGAGAGCAAGACTAACACGAATGACGCAATGTAGCTAGAAGGAGAGTTTGTTCATCCGGTACTGATAGTTGCCTAGGTACAGACGCGTTCTGGTGAAACACTCCAGGCTGATCAATCGATGTAGGCATGCCGCGGTGGGTGATTAGTGAACATTTAGATCTCTGGTAGCCCCGGGGCCGGGCCAATGTTTAGTCCGCATCCTAGATGAGCTAGTCTACCACCTGACATCCTTTGAAATACGCTGTGTGGGACCTTTTTGATACTGGTAGAGGGCTATACCAGACTTGGACACCTTCTTGATGATACCCACCGGCTTGTATATTCGTCTTAACGCTGTGTTGTTCTAGCCATCTCTACCTCTCGATTATACGTCTTGACATCTGTTGGCATGAGGAGTACAAGATACTAAGAGGATCAACATTGCATAATAGTGCATATGGTAAGGCAAAGGCGAACCTTGCGGTCAATCCTCCGCGAACCAGCCCTGGAGGCGTTGTTTCTACCTAGGTATTTTTCAGCAGTATTCGGGGTTACGTCGACCTGCTGATGCTGCACATGATGCAACCCTGGAAACTGTCGCGCACGCAATATCAATGCTTCATGGCGGGGGTTTCTCTGCAGCTATGTTACTTCCCGAGGTCTGCGGTCGTGATGAGATGATTACCTATCTAGATGCGCTAGCAGCTGTGGGTGCCGAGGTTGCCGAATTGAGGTCCGGCCAACTCGAAGTAGTCCATGGTGATTTTAGAAACGCCTTGCTTATATCACTTTGCTTTGTTAACTAGTCATCGACACACATACAACTGATAGACTGCTCTTGCCGCTTATCGATGCGTCGCGGGAACTGCTTGACGTATGCTGCTTCCTCGGACAAACCCGTCATGCCCGCACCTGCCACTAGCCGGGAATAAGTATACACTACACCACGGATTATTCGCAGATGTTTTCATCCTAGAGTCGCTCGAATTGCGAACGAAGATTCGGACGCAGCAATGATGGACGAGGCTGATGGGGAAATGGGCAAGCAGGCTCTACCTAAGACGCCTCAGGCTACACCGAGCAGTCAATTTCTGGCAGCCTCAACGATGAGAATACTTCTATCCTGTTGCGCTTTTATTTTTCACAAAGCTCACAACAAAGGCACAGTCATCCGTTAATAGATAAAAGGAACAATGTTCGACAGAGACTTGATAATTCATTCGTGAATCAACGACCCTCTACCGGCGTTACGAACGAGAGCGGCCAATTTGGATATAATAAAGACTGTACAGAGAAAAGAAAGTCTCGCATCTAAACACGGCAAAGCTTGCCATTCTCATTCGGTAGGCCATCCACGCTCTCCACCTTCCACCTCTCGCTACCGACACCGGTAGTCGCAAAGAAAACATCCTGAGGATCAAGCTTCTTCTTCAATTCCAACAACTTAGGGTAGTTATCACCAAAGAACGCATTACCAAAGTCAGGCTCGAGACGATCAGCCTCAGCAAGGTAGGATCCAGCGCCAGGGCTGATGTCTCTCCAGGCCTGCATGTCGCCTGCCTGGAACTCCTTGCGGATCTTGAGGATCTCCTCGGCGGTGCTGTTGAGAGGCCAGCGCACGGATTGCATGCTGAACGAAACCAACGGGCGCCAATGAGTGTTTACGGCATTGTCGGTGTTGTATGGGTCTTTGGCCTGCATGTTGAAGTGAACTTGCACGCGGTTCTTCTCGCTCGAACGGCGGATGTTCTCGTATACTTCTTGACGCTTCTCGGCTGTCTCGAAATTGGCGCGAGGGAAGAGGCGCGATGCAGTCGCTACGTTGGGCTTCTGAACAGCTTCGAGAGGGAAGGACGACCGCCACGCGTCGTAGTAGTTGTCGAAGTGAGTGATGTTGGGGTCGTACTTGACACCCAAGTCATCGAGCTTGTTGAACCAGGGCTGGAGGAGTGCAGTTGCTTCCTCTACGTTCTTGCCAGGTGCGAAGAAGGGCGAGAAGGCGAACGCGAAGGTGCCGTTCGATGGGATCAGGGTCCAGTATGTGTATGTACCGGCATCGGCGTTGTCGATCCACAGGTCGACGTATGAGCGGATGGCGGCCCAGAACGTCTCGTTGCCTGTGTCCTTGGAGTTGAAGCCAAAGCGGGAGGCTGTAACCTCGAGGTCGGGATGGGCCTTGACGGTCACGGAGGTAACGACGCCAAAGGTACTGCCACCACCACCGCGCAGGGCCCAGAATAGATCGGTGTTGGAGGTAGAGTTTGCGACAACAAACTCGCCATCAGCTCTGACGACCTCCATGGAGAGCACGCTGTCAGCTCCAGTGCCGTACAATCCGGTCAATGGAGAGTGACCACCTCCTTGAATGTATCCTCCCATAACTCCGACAGTCTCTCCTTCGCCACCAACGACGATTCTGCCCTTCTCAGCGGCGGCCTTGTAGATCTCGAAAGCCTGGACACCAACACCGCTCTTGAATGCAGGGCCAGTGTAGTTGAGCTTCTCATCGACGTACTCTTCGATGTACTCGATGTCCTTCATGTTGTGCGTCCAGATACTGAGAGCATCCTTGCCACCACTCTTGCCGAGGAAGTCGTGGCCAGTATTCTTGATGACAAGTCTGACACCCGAGTTACGAGCAAAGTTGACAGCGAGCTGGACGTGCTTGGGCTCAGTCGCGTTGACAACGTACATGGGGAAGCCTCCGCGAGTGCAGCCATGCGAGTCGTAGAGAACCGGTGGGGCACATGTCAGGCCTTGAGCGACTGGGGACATCATCTCAATAGGGTCGATCATATGAATATACGATTTCTGCCATGCTGCCACAGTGTACTCGGAGCATTTTGCAGCGTTGTAGTCTTCACCTGGGTAGCATACTGCTGCCAACGGAGTAGGTGCACTGATGACGCGGTCACCAGTGAGTTTGCTGAACTGGGACCAGGCCTCGTCGGAAGGCCACTGAGGGTCATCGGGGTAGACTTTGCATCTCGAAGAGTTTGTTGGTGTTGTAGCGTCGAGCGAGCCGGGGAGGAAGAGGGACCTGACTGCTGAGGTGACGCCTTGGAGGTCTACATCTACGTTGAGGGTGTTGGTTCCAGCCTTGGCCGATAGGACGGGTGATGCCGTGGTCGATGTCGCAGCCAAAACAGCGAGCCACACAGCGATGGAAGTCATTTTGAATAGTTCGTCGGTGTAAAACGACGACTCAGTGTTTCACCGAGTGTACCAGTCTTTGGCAATTGATCGTCTCCCGTCGAACGGCTGCAGATCTACATGTCTGTCAGAAAGTTTCTTTTTGCCATTGACGGCCGTTACTCACTGTACCTTTCCCCTGGGGCTTGCGGCTGGTCTGCGGATGACGGACCGTTGCGCACTGAGACGAGAAACAAGGCGATAGTCATAATGGTCATCTTACGGACTGACTCGATATAGGAGGCGTTGTCCAATAACCTGTGCTTGGCAGGATGTAGGCTAATGTTCTTTGCCCAGAGTGTGACCGCTGATCTTGGCTGGAAAGATTGTTGACAGCTGAGATAACCGGGGTCGACGACATGGTATTCAAGTAATCACGGCATCGCAACCTATCCAGGCAATTCCTGAGTGTTCATGTATGCAGTTGTTGCGTGGTACGGCGTTTCTCACATGCATATTCCGTATATTGGACCTATCGCAGGGAGCGATCAGCAACGATAATGCGAATTCTGCACTCGTGAGGCAGTCCCTGGAATATCGACTATGCCCACGTGCGCTCGAATATGTCGTTGGGACTAGTCTCAGGCACATCGTTACTCGAGTCGTGAGGCTTGCCGCCCAGGGTCTGCCTGGTTGGTGCCGGCGTAGCTGCCGGTAGTGTAAAGTCTGAGAGTCATGTACGCACGCAAGCGCGAGGCTGCCGCGATTGCCTGACAACGAACCTGCAGCAGTGGACCTTATAAGTCGTTCTAAAACACGCGTTCATGATAACGGCTTGGAATGGTGTTGATTAATTATTCTTGGTCTTCAGTTGCAATTCAGCGCATCGGGGTGGCTACGCGTTTCGTAGGAGCCGCGTCAGACGGGTCGGACAATAAACTAGTCCCGCGGGATCGTCTCCGTTAGCCACATGGCCGCCGACCTCCAAGCCTTCAACGCCAACAACGCCATAATCCTGCAGATCGGCATACTTTCTTCCCCTAAACGCAAGTGCCTCAAAACATCGATTTGCTCACTCTGCAATCGCAATCGCAATCACAAAGCCTAGTGGCAGTGGCTATTGTCCATGGTGGCGTCCAGACCATCGACCAGCCAACATCTGGGCGGACAGGCCTCCAGCCGGAAAATTGCGACCGTGTCCAGGGCTGCCCTTGACATGTCAGCCCAAATTCGGACCGTGAGAAACCGATTTGGACTTCGTGAGACGCTCTAGTCCTCTTTCTGGTCAAGCGAGAGGGGAAGACACGAGCGGGAGTCGACTACTGTTGCCGCGGCTGTGGTGTGCATAATGGACCGCCTCGCTTTGAACGACGCCTCTGGTTCCTGGCAGGTTTTTATCCTTGAGACGACAAGAGTCTAGAGCAGCGGCTGGTCCGAGGCAACCTTCCACCTCGCCGTGCAGTGACAGCATCCTTCTTGGCTCCCAAACATCCGATCCTGACACCAAGGGAGCGTACGTGCGACTTCCCGCGTGGACGCGCGACATATACTAGTCACATAGCGAGGAAAACTCGAAGGCGTCCAGTGCGGGTACATTCGACTTTTCCTTGGGTGGGCCAATAACACCTACAATATCCGTCACACTTCAGATCCTCACTGTTTGCGTCGTTACTCCACGTTCGCTTCTCGGTGCGATCATCCGTCGTGGACCCACGATCTTCGTAAGCCCTCTGGTTCATCCGGTTCGCGATCCACTGACCAGGCCAACATTGAACTCCACGCCGTGGGCTTCAACGCCTACTGCGCACCTACGGACTGAGCGCTCCACAGTCGCACGACGCCGGCGACAAACTCCAGCAGGACTATGGTGGAAAGCCGACAACCCGAGGTCCTGGCCATCATCGGTACTTTCACAGTCGTCGCCTCTCTCACAGTTTTCCTCAGGGTATGGTCGCGGTACCTCGGACGCAACTTTTGCTGGGACGACCACCTTATCTTGATAGCCTTTGTCCTCCTCATACTAGATACTCTGGCAACATGGATGTACATTGTACTGAGCGGCACCGGCTATCATGTCTATGATCTGCCCAAGAAGTCGGTGGAGGAACAGCTCGTTGCGATACGATGGAATTTCGCCGTACAGATGATGTACCACCCACGTACGTATATCGGATCTGCAGGACATTCCGGCATTTTGCTGACATGTGGCGTCTGCTTCTAGTCATGGGATTGATTCGAGCTTCCATCATCATGTTCCTCTTCCGCATGAAGGATAGTCGGCGGCGCGTACGATACCCGTTACACCTTACTTTCTGGTTGAACATCATATACTCCGTCGGGTCGACTATAGTCAATGTCGTGCAGTGCACGCCTCGTGCCTACGCTTGGTCCAGACCTGCCATGGATAGCATCGATGCCGATGGAAATATTGTACCAGGTGGTACTTGTATCGACGCGCGTACCTTTGTACTTGTGTCGTGTGGTTTGTCCATCTTCATGGATCTTATCATCATCCCAATTCCTTCTATCATGGTATGGGGTCTCCAAATGCACCGACGTACGAAGCTCCTAGTCGTTATCGTCATGAGCCTGGGTTGGATTGCGACAGGTGTTTCGATCGGCAGATTCATCGTATACTACTACCGATTTGCTCCTACCAACAAGGATCGTACCTGGGATATTGGCATAGGAATCAGCATCGCCGAACCAGCTGTACACATCATGACGGCATGTGCACCAGCGACCAAGTGCCTCTTCCGAACCCTGTTCCCACAGTATGGCACCGGCCGGAATACCTCTTACTACGAAGACCGTACAGCGGGCACAATGCGACCGAGCACCAAGGTTTTCGGGAACTTCAACTTTGGGCTATCCAACAACCCAGATGACGAGATCACTATCCAGGAACTGGGAGGCGCCCCTAGGACCGCCCCGCTTCCACCCGTGAAGGACGAATGTGAATACGGCTTGAAGGCAATGGGAAGCTTCGAATCTAAGGAGTTCGTTGCAAGAGGATTAGGGAGGAAGAAGAGCTGCTCAAAAACCGCATGCACGGAAGCTAGTGAGCCCGTAGAGGCGGAGCCAGAGCATTGCCTGGGGCAAGCTCGGTGATTGTGCTTTTAGTCTGCGTTGATGAGCGATGATAGCGTTTGAGATACCTGGTGAAGATATTCACACTCCTTTAGCACATAGTAGTAATCGATGACGTCTACGGCCAATTGAGAATTGTGCGTATACTTGTGCCCTCGCATTGTCGTAGCTGGGAGTGGAAGGTGGCGGGGCACGCGTGGGCGCGCTTCCACGTGACGGCCTAGCGCGATTTGGTGGGCGGTACCGAGACCCTTGCCCATGTGAGACGGAACAACAAACATTAGCAGCGACGCCTTTCAGCACGACAGCACATGCAGCCACCATGAGGATTATAGAACTCGTAATCGATGTAGGCTACCCAGACTCTATAGTAGTCGCCTTCTAACACGCGCATAGGGCTACAAGTCATACGCTGTTCGTACCGTCATCTCTGGCTGGTAGGGCTTGTTTACGCTCCCCGCACGCAACGACACGACTGACAGCCGACCAGGGACGAGAGCTTCAACTCAATCACGGGACTGAACGGATCCGGAAAGTCGAACATTCTCGATTCAATATGTTTCGTACTCGGAATCAACAACTTGAGCGTGGTGCGGGCGCAGAACTTGCAGGTGAGTGTGGACAGCAAGAAGTACGCGATACGGGAGCGCTGACAGTACTGCAGGATCTCATCTACAAGCGTGGCCAAGCGGGTGTCACCAAAGCGAGCGTTACCATCGTGTTCGATAACCGCGACAAATCGAAGAGCCCCGTCGGCTTTGAGGAACATGCTCAGATTTCGGTGACAAGGCAGATCGTGCTCGGCGGAGCGAGCAAGTACCTCATCAACGGACACCGCGCGCAACAACAAAGCATACAGAACCTGTTCCAGTCTGTACAGCTGAACATCAACAACCCGAATTTCATGATTGCTCAAGGAAAGGTCATGCAGGTGCTGAACATGAAGGCCAAGGAAATTCTGGCTATGCTGGAAGAGGCTGCTGGAACACGCATGTTCGAGGACAGGCGGGACAAGGCATACAAGACCATGGCTAAGAAAGAAATGAAGGTGCAGGAGATTACGGAGCTACTGCGAGACGAAATCGACCCGAAGCTCGAGAAACTGCGAATGGAGAAGCGGGCATTCCTGGACTTCCAACAGACACAGAGCGAGCTCGAGCGCCTTACGAAGCTGGTCGTCGCTTACGACTACATACGATACAACGAGCGATTACAACAGTCAGCCGAAGACCTCGAAGCCAAGAAGCAAAGGGCGAAAGACCTCGACGCGTCTGCTGTGCGCATGAAGAAGGAGATCGAGAACCTTCAGGAGGACATCAAACAGACAAAGGCGACACGAGAGAAGGAGCTGCGCAAGGGCGGAAAGTTCCAGGCTCTGGAAGAGGAAGTCAAGACACATTCGCACGAGATTGTCCGCCTGACGACAGTGCTAGACCTGAAAACGACGAGCATGGCCGAAGAGGTAGAACGGAAGGAGGGCGTCGAGAAGAGCGTCAAAGAATTGGAGAAGCTACTCCAAGAGAAGAAGCAGACGTACGAGAAGTTACAAGAGAAATACCAGACGGCCCACGCCGAGCTGGCGAAACAGACAGAGGAGGTAGAGAAGAAGGAAGAACTTCTGCAAACTCTACAAACAGGTGTGGCTTCCAAAGAAGGCCAGGAAGGTGGTTACCAGGGCCAACTGCAAGACGCCCGGAATCGCGCAAGCGCAGCCGCGACCGAGCAAGAGCAGAGCAAACTTCGGATATCACATCTTGAGAAGCAGATCAAGGAAGACGAGCCGAAGGCGAAAAAGGCCAAAGAACAGAACTCCGGGCTCCTCAAAGACCTCGAGGCGTTGAAATCCCAAGCTAAGAAGCTAGAAGCGGACCTTGCGAAGCTTGGCTACAACGAAGGCCAGGAGGCCGACATGTATCAGCAAGAGTCGCATCTTCAGGCGCGCATACGCGAACTCCGACAACAGGCAGACGGCATGAGGCGGCAGGTTGCGAACATCGACTTCAGTTACAACGACCCATCCCCCAACTTCGATCGGTCTAAAGTGAAAGGTCTTGTCGCTCAGCTCTTCACCCTAGAAAAGGAGCATACTCGAGCAGGCACCGCTCTGGAGATCTGCGCTGGCGGTCGGCTGTATAATGTTGTTGTGGACTCAGCTGCCACCGGCAAGCAACTTCTCGAGAATGGAAAACTGAAGAAGCGGGTGACAATCATCCCGCTTAACAAGATTGCAGCTTTCAAGGCGTCGGCAGAAAAGATTGGGGCTGCGCAGAAGATCGCGCCAGGAAAGGTCGACTTGGCCTTGTCGTTGATCGGATACGAGCACGAGGTCAACGCCGCCATGGAGTATGTCTTTGGATCCACACTCGTCTGTGAGGACGCCGAGACCGCTAAGCGCGTGACCTTCGATCCTGCAGTTCGCATGAAGAGTGTCACTCTACAAGGTGACACATACGACCCAGCTGGTGTTCTGTCTGGTGGTAGCGCACCTCAGTCTAGCGGAGTTCTCATTACCCTCCAAAAGCTCAATGAGATTACGACAGAGCTGAGTTCGCAAGAAGCCCAGCTTCAGTCGCTACAGGCCACCATGGCCAAAGAGAAGAAGAAGTTGGATGCTGCTCGTAAATCAAAGCAGGAGCTCGACCTCAAGAGGCACGAGATCAAGCTCACTGAGGAGCAGATTGGTAGCAACTCTTCCTCATCGGTAAGTGATGACACCTGTATGCGAACCTGGGGCTTTGCTGATTATGGCCTAGATCATCCAAGCCGTAGAAGAGATGAAGCAGACTATTGCTCAGCTCAAGGAAGACATCAAAGTGGCGAAGACTCGCCAAGACGAGGCCAACAAGGACGTCAAACGTATCGAACGCGACATGAGCGAGTTCAGCAACAACAAGGACAGCAAGCTTGCCGAATTACAGTCATCGCTGGACAAGCTCAAGAAGGCTTTGAACAAGAATAGCGCTTCGATCAAGCCCCTGCAGACCGAGATGCGCGAAGCTATGGTCGAGTCCGAGCAATGTGGGAGCGACCTGGCGGCAGCACAAGAGCAACTTGAAGAGGTTCAGACCAATCTGCAGTCGCAGCAAGCAGAAGTGGACGAGTTGCTAGCTGAGCAATCTCGTGTACAGGTAAGTTTTTTAGACCATCGTCACTTGTCGATGCTAACTTTGCTAGGACGCACATGACTTAGCTGCAGCCCACTTGAGAGACGAACAAGCGAAACTCACTGGGTTCGACGAAGAACTTCGCTCACTTGAAGACGCGATCAGGTCGAAGAACTCATCCATCACTGAAGGTGGTCTTGAACAACAGAAGCTCGGCCATGAGATCGAAAGGTTCCATAAAGAACAAGAAGGCGCAGCTAGCCATGTTAAGGCGCTCGAGAAGGAGTATGAGTTCATCGCGAGCGACTCCGAGCTCTTTGGACGTGCCGGCACAGTCTACGACTTCAAGGGCGTGAACATGGCCGATGCGAAAACCAGGCGGAAGTCATTGGAAGAGCACTTCCAGCAGAAGAAGAACAAGATCAACCCCAAGGTCATGGCTATGATCGACAACGTTGAGAAGAAAGAGGCCAGCCTCAAGCGGAACATGTCGACAGTCATCCGAGACAAATCGAAGATCGAAGAGACCATCGTCAAGCTCGATGAGTACAAGAAAGAGGCGCTGCACAAGACCTGGACAATTGTCAATCGCGATTTCGGTCAAATTTTCAACGAGCTGCTGCCAGGCAGTTTCGCGAAATTAGATCCTCCCGAGGGCAAGACGATTTCTGATGGTCTGGAAGTCAAAGTCATGCTGGGCAAGGTGTGGAAGCAGTCACTGACAGAGCTGAGTGGTGGTCAACGGTATGTGCTCACCCGTACTCGCCCGGATAACATGCGCTAACATTTTCTAGATCACTTATCGCCTTATCCCTCATCATGGCTCTCCTCCAGTTCAAGCCTGCACCCATGTACATTCTGGACGAAGTCGATGCCGCGTTGGACCTGTCGCACACACAAAACATCGGTCGTTTGTTCAAGACCCGTTTCAAGGGATCGCAGTTCATCGTCGTCAGTTTGAAGGACGGCATGTTCCAAAACGCAAACCGCATCTTCCGCACACGGTTTGTCGACGGCACTAGTGTGGTGCAAGCCTCGTCGGGATCATCTGGATAGGTATTGATGTTTGCGTAATGTGTTATGAGGCATGGTTTGGATACCCGGTATGCATGGCTTGGTTTGCGGAGTGGAAAGATATCCGTGTGGTCCTGCATAGAATGGTGTTGGTGGAGTCTTGTTTATGACACTAATGTCCCGGTTGGGAAGTTGGTATGCACATCCGCGGCCCAAACGGCCACTTCCTCGTTAAGATGTCTTGTCGTCCATGTCTCCTTCCTGATGCGGAAACCGAAGATACAAGCTTCCCTTACACCCCAGCTCAGAGCAACACCATGTTTCCTACAATTGCGCGCTACCTATTCTTTCTGCGCATACACCTACGATACACCTACTGACTTCACGAACGGTTTGCTAATCGACATACTGTCCGCTAGATGCATGATCGACTGGGCGCACACGCTTCAAACACGCAACAGCGGCTTTCATCGCCGGTCCGCTCATGCTATCGGCACCACCGACCAGGGCCCACGCAATCGACACCCCCGCGTATGCTTCTATCACACCTTCGGGCATACCAGGGCTGATCGCACCCTCTGCACACGATCTCGGTAGCTTCCTGGGCCCGAGCTCGCCGACGTCTCTCACTAGACACTACACCTCCCTTCAGGACCATGCCGACCAGATCGTTAGCACTGAATCATCAGAGAACGACGAAGGTATCACCCCAAGGCGACATGTCGACAGACGTGAAGGTTTCAGCTGGGATCAACGATCAGGCCTTGGGAATGAGAGCAGGCACAGTCGCAACCCGATGGCGATGGAGCAGGAACGCCCGAAAACACCTCCACCGCTGGAAGAGATAATTCGAAGGACAACCATAGACGATGCGGACCACATTCAGAACAGCAAATTGCAGCATATCGACAGTATGGACTCGTACGCTTCCGAGACTACAGCTCGAACGGGTTCCTTTTCCACAGAGACCAATGATTCTTACGTCCGCGATCACAGAAGGTCATCTATCGCAGCTTTTGCCAAGGGCATCGTACGGCACGTACCAGAATTTAGGATGCTGCACATGCCCGACAGCAAAGATGACCAAGACCGGCGCGATCCCCAGGAAGGAATTCCGCTTAAATTAAACAAGAAGGACCGCATGCTATCATTCGCACCACTTCCTGTTGTCAAGGCAAAGGAGTCCTACGAGCAAGCACCAAAGCCATCCGTTGTTATCGAAGAGCCAACAACACCGACAAAAGATGTAAAGATACCGTCGAGTCCACAGTCTCCAACGCGGAAAGGCGGACTACGGGATCGCAGAAAGGTCAATCTCGATCTTTCCATGCCAACCGTCATTCCCGACTTACCTGCTCGCGGCCGCTCACCCGTCGTTATTATGGCCAACCTCGGTGCTCCACGCGCGCGAAGTCCTAAAACACCGTGGATTCGCAAAGAGCAGCCGAAGTGGGAGCCAATGCCAATGGCCAAAGCTACGCCAATCCTCGAAGAAGACTACATTCGGGACAGCACCTCAGCGCTGAGGAATGACAACAAAGGTGGCATAGGTCTCCTGCCCGATACCGATGCGATCTTCTCGTCGCAATCCCCGAAGTTCGAACGACCGCCACCGAAAGTACGAGATCGGTGTTACATTGAACGTCCGAGATCGAAAAGAACGAGAAGTGGCAGGAGTGAGAAGAGTGGTACGAGTGCCAGCGATTCGACGGTGGCCAAGACACCTGATGGGAGTTGGACCCCAGCAGAAGAGAAGACATACAGAGAACAGCAAGCTCGAACAAAGGCAGAGTTGCAGCAAATAGCGAGCGAATCCAAGGCGACACGTTCGCGCCGCTGGCTATGGCTGAACAAATCGAGCGAAGATGCGCCTCCCTCTCCTGGACCAGCGCAATCGCTCAATCGCCGCTTCTCTTTCAATCCCTTCCGACGCTCAAACCGCATCTCCGACCAAAATGGCACAGAGGCTACCAAACAACAAACTCCATTTTCCTTCTTCCCGGCTCGGGGCAAACAGGTACCTCCAGTAAAGTCTCTCGCACAGATGCATGCACCGCCAGCCTTCATCCCTCCCGGCCTCCAACGCGTACCAACCCCACCCATGTTCGACTCAAACGGCGAAGTCAAAGGCAAGCTAGCAGACTTCTTCTTCGACGTCCACGGCGGCGGCGCGGTCAACACACGCAACAAGCCCAAGTCCAGCCCAGGCGGCTACTGGGATTCCGACGCCCTACTCATGAGCCTAGCAAACGATATCGACAACCCCGAGGATGAAGGGGAAGATGAAGGTCCCGAAGGCCCACGCAGCGACTTCATCAACCCACCCGTTGACTTTGGCCCGAGCAGCGCCCTCACGGCAAGCACAAGCAACGAAATCGGCAACGCAGCAGGCTACCTCGGCGTAAAACCACCAGCCAGTCCCTCCCTAGCCGCCACATCCCCCATGCTGGGCCACGACGTCTGGTCCCGCATCCACCAGTCGCACTACCCGGACACCCCCGACGAACGCACGCTCGCAGCGCTCGCCCGCCAAGAAGCAGAAGAGCGACGCAAGTTTGAATGGCTGGTTCCTGAACACCTTCCTAATAGTCCGCTGTGCCCTCTGCATCCGAAGTATAGGGGGCCCAGCGCGGACTTGTGTTACTGGCATGGACGCAGGTCTGGTAATGAGATTAGGAAGGGGGAGTATGGGGGGTTGGGGGCGAAGGGGGTTTGGAATAGCGCGAGTGGGAGTAGTGGGTATAGCCAGCATGATTATGGTTTTGGGGATAATGGAGTGGCTGGGGGTATGCCTAGGCTCGCGGGGACGCCGAGTAGGGAGGTGAAGAAGAGGAGATTGATTAGCTTGTCTAATTCTTAAGTGCTGGAGTTGTTGTTGATGTCAAGTTGAAAGGCCTCCTTGAGAGGGGTGAAGAGGATTAAACATCACGACTGAGAGAGAAATGATGTTTACATACGGAAAGATGAATTCTAGACATGCAATTACCGTCTACTAAGCCGTCGTACCTCATGAAATGCGCCAGTGAAGAAGCCCGTCTATCGTAATGCGAGTGCGCTCGGCACCATACGCGGTTGTCTATCAAGGCGACTTCTTGTACGCACTAGCAGGCTTCGCTATCTTGCCGGCAGCGCTCCACAGCTGCTCCCTCTCACGGATGATCTGCTGCGCCCATGCCTTGACTTCCTCGCTCTTGATAACATCTGCGACCCACTGGAATTCCCCAAGATCATTCTCACACTTGGACGTGCGCTCGTATTCGACCATCTGAACGAGAAGCTCAATCTTGTCGATGTCGTGCACAAAGTGCGACTCGGCCGTCTCGCTGTCCTCGTATTCCTGCCATAACGCCCTAATGTCCTGGCCGTTGAGTCCACCGTTGAACTTGCCCAGCAGGTTTGTGCAGATGTAGTCCATGGTCTCGGTCTCTCTCCTGCTCTTCTCCTCCTTGGCGATTCCGTCTACAGGTGTAATGTCGCCGACAAGCGCCTCAGCCATGTCGTGGACAACAGCCATGCGACAGCATCGCGCAATGTCGAGCTTGGAGCTTATTGAAGCAGGAGCCATCATGGTGAGGATGCTCATGCGGTACATGTGGTCGGATATAGATTCGCCATCGCCAATTTTGAAACGCTGCCATCCCGCACGCTTGGTCGTCTTTAGACGCTCGAGGAGGTGGAAGAAGGGGAGCGGTGAGTCGGTATTTTCGGCGTACTTAAGTGCGTTCTCTGCAAGGACTTTGGGGTAGGTTAGCGCTATGTTGATGAGAGGTATGAGGGGTAAGAGAGGTGTCGCATACGGACGAGCTATTGCTTGTTCATGACATACCACTCTCGACTGTCCACTTCTTCTGTTCTGCTTTCTTCGCGTCAAGTACACCGGCGTTAGGGTCGGGCACGCCGTTGACCTGGGTTGCTTCGTCGACTGTCATGATTGCTTTGTGTCTCGAATGCGGTTCGGGGTAGGAGGTTTATAGAAGTCCAGTGGGTGCGTGATTGTCTTATAAACGGTGACTGTTTGGCGAGTGAAGAATGGCGGGACAAGTGACGAAAGTCAGACAGGGAACAGAAGGCGCGAACGGACCTATCGATAACACCCGCCTTGGCAAACAACGCAAGGGTCCCGTCACACCGCAACACCACGCATGCACCCCAAGTCTCAGGGACCTTGACCAGGGTCGCCGCGCGAATGTATGCCTTGCAGTCGCGAACATGTCTCGACCGCCCTCAACCGCCTCTACGGCCACCGCGACTACCATGAGCGGCCATGCGCGCACCGCGTCGGTCAAGACAATTCCCAAACCTCAAGCAGTGAACCCAATAGCAGCGCCCGATATCCGCCTTTTCGTAACGAATTTGCGATTGTTGGATTTGGATTTGCGACCGGATTGGCCTGAAATCACAATACAAACTTTCTCGGCAAAGAATGCAGACCAGCGACAGAGAATTGGCGGGGCTGAATGGGCGCTATTTCGACTCTTCGAAATATGGGATCCCAATGAGACAGCACAGGTATGCTGGGATGAAACCTCACGCTGATCTATGTCTGACTCAGCTATAGAAACTCCAACCCTTCTTCCCGCCGCTTGAACCACTCCAATCGTTAAACCTCCGCGCTGCGCTATACCGATGTCTGAACGAACTGAAGAAGAACGGCGCTTTGGGCAGAGAGTCAGTTCTTAGGAAGACAATGCTTGACGAGTGCAAGGGCGAGAAGTTCTACGAGATATTGGCTGTATTTTCGAATGCCGTACTCAAAAAGGTTCTTGCGGCGCAAGACGGAGGTGGCAGAGATGCCGTTGTCGCAAGAAAACTTGCGACAGCGTCAACACTCTCAGTCGAACAGCAACGGTCATTACTGCCCCTAGCTATCGCACACAAGGCAGCGCTCGTCAACGTGCTGAGACAGAAAGAAGAGAAGAGGCTGAAGTACATGGAATTCCATGGTCTTCTGGACAAAAAGGCAGCAGATATCCGGGGTCGCATAGGCAAATGCAAAGAAATCCCTCGAGCGCAAAAGCCAGCGATACCACAGAAAGAAGCAAATGTCATCAAGAAACAGCTCAAGGACAACTGGGTTGGCAACCAACAGTGGCTCGACGTAATGCTACGCGGCGAGAACGTACAGGCGGACGATGCGTTCCTAAACAGCCGTTTCGACAAGGTCTTGCATATGGTGGAGAAAGGCAGAAAGCTAGAAGATGTCGCGCCTGAAACTGGATTACTGGAGAATCTGCAAGCAAGAGTGCAAGAGCAGCAGGAGAGGTTACAAAAGTGGAAGGCTTTCCATGCTGAGCTACAAAACGACGAGTCAGGGAAAGAAACATCGGGAAGCGGACAGACTACGGCGCCAGTAAAGGAGTTCCACTTCGATGATCACTCGCAATATCAATTGCCGTCGGCGAAGCACACCGCAGAATCTGCGAGTGTAAAGAGGCCGACTATACGAACGGAGTTTCAAGACATCCTGTCTGATATGGACAGTGAGCTGGCGCGAGCCGCCAAAGTCAGGGCTAGTACTGCATCTACAATTATACATCATAGAAGTACCTCGACGGCCAAGGCTGCTCGCCCACCACTTCTCACAAGGAAGTCTACTCAGACGGAGACGATACGCAAAGCACCAGTGATTCCAGCTAAGCCTGTCAAATTACAGTCACCATCAAGACCAAACTCGTTAGAACATGTCCCGATCCTACCCCGACCATCTCGGCACGTTCCGACAACTGCCACACCAATCGACTCAGATGCCACACTAATTGGTCAATCATCTGCGTTGAGTAGAGCTACGACTCAGCATGAAGCATCCCCGACGGAGACTGATAACGAGCGCACACCAGTACCGGAGACGAGGCCTGCTGTTTCCGAGCCAATCGTCGACAACTCATCGTCTGGAGCTGCCAAGACACTTGGTAATTACTCAGAGCAAAAAACAGACCTCTCTCCTGAAAAGCTACTTGAGCCATCGCCAGAATACCCCTCTGAACCACCAATCCCAACTTTCGATCCCCCAGAACTAAATGCTGAAGAAGCACTTGCCGACCAGATCATCAACTCCATCGGTAATGCGACCCCATCTCCGATCAAGAAACCTCAACCACGTATGTCCCTTTCGCTCATCGAACGCACACGCATGACAATGGCACGGACAAACTCTTTCGAACCTGTTCCAGAGTCACCTGATCTCCCGTTGCCATCTATGGGACCACCACCTATCCCTTCTATCACTGGAGATGAAGACGGCGACCGACGCGCAACACTGGCCGAACGAACCCGGCTCACTATGGAAGCCATGCAATCCAACCCCCGCCCCTCCGCCACAGCACAGAAGGAACAGCGTAAATCTAGCCGATCATCACTCTTCCCCGTCAATCAATTCGATACACCCCGGACCCGCAAATCGTTCGAACTCCTAGAACAAGCAAAGCTCGAGAGTATCGAGCGTACACCCACCGAGCAGTTGTTCAGCGACGAAGTGGATTACGATAGGGTGTTCAAGTCAAGACCGAAGATTGCCACAAGTCCGGTCTGGAGTCCTGAAGGCGGCGTTGGTGGTCAGGAAGAGTTTGGAAGTGACGGCGAAGATGTGGATGGTGTTACTGGTATTGATCTGGGAGATGTGGATCAGGATGATGACGGAGAGGATAGGTTCAAGGAGAGTTGGATGGATAGTCCGAGTCACAAGAAGGGGGTGAGGAGTATGAGGTATTAGATACGAGGAGGTACAATTGTAAATGACATATCAACGTTAGGACCAGCCCTGTGCGACCATCCATCTTCTCGTCCCGCTCACGACCAATCTTTCACCTCCACATACGTTCTCCGCTCGCCACGCTTATCCACTTCTCCGTCACCAGTCTCAATTCTCGTCTCGTTTTGAGTTGGATCGAAACAAGTCATCTGAACAGTACCGTTACATGCTGGATACAGTTCACGCGTCTTCATATCACAGAACATCTGCTCGGGCTCGGAATAGAAGTCAGGTCCAACACTACCGGTGCTTTGGCAGATCTCCACTGCACTTTGCGTGACGTCTTGGCTCTTGACTAGTACTCCATCGAACTGCCTCTGGAGCGGATGGTCGGGCGAAGTGCGCCGATACTTCGATTTGGGAGTATGGGGAAATGGCCAGTAGGATGAAGAAGATCGCGATCTTAGAAGCGACCGATGCTTTGACGGTCCGGGCGGGCATGAAGGCCTTTCTTCGCATTTATAATACCACCAATCTTCGTTAAGACACATCTGGTCGTACATAACAATGAGATCGTATCGTTCCTGGTACGAGAAACTATCGTCCTCGCAGATGTCAGGGTCTGTCGTGCTGTCTTTCGCAGCTGGTATACATGCCGAGACGGTATTCAAAGGAAGATTTGCACCTTTAGGTGGCGCTGGACTGAAGATCTCTGGGCAGAGCATTGGGTCGAGCCTGTCGTATGAGCCAAATCGCGCCAGCGAGTCGCACATTTGTGAGGGGTCTTCTTGCCATCCATGAAAAGTAGTGTTGTCTAGCTTGAAGTCGGGAAGATGGACTTGAAATCCTTCGTAGTGGGTCGCTGAGTCTCCGTCGTCGTCGGGCTTGTCGATCCACAGGCATTTCGGTCGCCCGTCTTGGGTCTGCCCGGATTCGGACTTGAACTGGATCTGTGTCGCGGATGGGGACCAGGAGTACTTGTAATCTGGGTTGTGCGTGTTGCATATGGCAGCTACCTCGCCGGGGAGGAAAGCGTAGGTGTCGCTGCTAGTGGGGTATGTAACTGCTATAGCTGAGATGCAGATAGCGTCGGTTCCAGATGCGGATACGGTGATGTACTCGGCTTTCTCCGTTTCGCCTGGCTTAATGTAGTCGGCCCAAATGTCGGTTGGGCTGTTCTGGCTAATGACCTGCTTGCATTTCTTGTTTTTGCTGTAGCCAACGCGGTCTCCGTTGGCGTTGAAGAGTGACACTTCCGGTGCGCATCCGCCGTAGCTCAAATTCTCGTAGATCTCGTCCTTCTTGTTCTGTTCATCGGCATCCAACGGCGGCAGACCGACCAGTACGTTGATCTTGGTTTGTGGCTTAGGGTTACCGTTGAGCCAATCGGGGACCATGGGAGCAAGACTGATCATGGTGAAAGCCACACTGAGACCAAGCTCGGCGAAGAAACCTGACATGGCGAGAGTTGATAAGGTGTACAAGTATGAAACTTTGAATAGCAGGAAATTCGATAGTGCAAGATGTCGTTACTGTGATAAGTTTGTTTGAGAGCGTTTGGAATATTTGGAAGTAGTTGAAGATTGTAGCGACAATTGATGTTGATGCTCTCATCGACTGTCGCTTTGCTCGCTTCTTATATCTAATTGTGAGAGGGCATATAAGATGCGTTCTCCACACAAGAGATCGCGACGTGTCCCTTTGGCCTCTCGTGTCCTGATGCAAGACCCTCTGGACCCCATTCTCGTAATGATGGTGTCACCTACACTGCACGCGTCATGCTCGTTCGACTTTCGTGAGCTTGAGATGCAGGATGCCATCACTGTACTCTCGATTACTCCTTATGTGTCCTTGTTTCTGCGTCATCTCACTGCATTTGTGGTGTCGGCAATTACATCGGCCCCGAGTCGCGACACTGAGTACTCCATCTCCTTTCTATGCCGCAGTCCCAACTCCATTAGGATGCGATGAAAACGACCATGGCCCCCTTTTATGACATAGGGTAATCAAATATGGCGCCGTATGTCATCACATCGGTGTGGTAATGGCTCTGCGCCGCCTCAACGTGCGGCGTCTGGACTTGCGGCGTGGCGACCATCGTCACTTACAAGCCGCCCCCGCAAGACCCGGAGGCGACTTAATCTACTGTTAAGTTTCATCTAGAGATATTACCGCCTCTTCAAAGAGCATACGTGACATTCAACACGGCGATCGTGTTCCACATAGTGTCACTGCCGAACTTCGTCACGGGCCGTCCGCAGCACATGGACAAAGAACCCAAACGCTGCCTTTAATAACGAGTAGTTATGACGTAGCATTGAGATGTGAAATCTGGCATGAGGCTAGATGTGCAAATCTGTTGTCTGATTCGAATGTGACCCCAGGAAAGTTCGGTGGGACGAGACACGCAGAGCAACGACGGAGGAAGACATAAGAGCCACGACTCCTGACCCGACGTCCAGCACAACAGTGACCTACTCCCTTCTTCACCCAAAATCTAATATTAAGATCATTCTGCACATTGTATCTTCGTATCGGAACACCTTCGCCACTCAACAACACCATCAACATGCGTCACTCGGTGCCAAAGACAATTGCTCTTGGATTGTTGTCCGCATACATCCTCCAAAGTAGCGGCAAACCAATCATACCGATCGCTCCATGCCAGAACGAAGTCGATTGTAGCCACCCATTCAACAACACGAATTGGCCTCGTCTTTCCCGTACTGATGCTCTCCCGCCCGCACTCGACCGCAGAGCCAGTGGCGGAGGACGACCAGACAGACCCAACGACAACAGTCCAAACGCACCTCATGTAAATCCAGATCAGCAGAACACTCCTTCTGATGCCGGCGATCAGCAGGGTGAGTCTGGGGGTTTCAGTGAGCAGCAAGAGACCTCTGGTGGCTTTTCCAATTCGCAGGAAACCGAGGGAGGATTCAACAACAACGGGGATGATACGGGCGGTCCAGGTTCTAGTTCGCAACCAGCGGCCCCCGACTCGAACCCCAACCCGGCTCCAAATCCCAATCCAGCCCCGAACGCACCCGCGGCTAACAATCCCGGTCAGCCAAACGCCGTTCAGTATCCGCCATCAGCAAGGAACAATCATAACCAGCCAGCAACATCGGCGAACAACCCTTTCAATCCCGCTGCTGCATCTGTTCCAGTCATCAATGTCGCAGCCCGTACGACTCAATTCCGACAAACTATCACTCAGGACGGACTGACCGGTCAACCATGGTTCTTCTACTCTGGATTCGATCGACAAAAGAAGGACTACACCTATAAGCAGAATCTGGAAGACAGACTTCAACTCGGACATGGTCAGATGCCTTCCATGGATAGCGTACTATCAATCAGAGGGGGTGGGGCGAACGCGAATGAGTACCAAGCGTACCAGGCTCGCCCTGGGATTGACCCAGCCAGGGAGAACTACTACTGGGCCGTTAATTCCAAAGCCTATGCTCAAGCAGTAGAAGGAAGGATCTACGTGGTACTTCCCAGCGGCCGCGGTGTGAATCAGCCGTATTCCGATAAGGGTTCGAATTGGTGGACGTTCGAGGTTCCAGAACTTACCCGTAACCCTCGTGTGGACAGTATCACAGTCATGCCCGTGAAGGAAGACACTTCGACACTCTACATAGAATAGGCCGATGCTTTCCACCTTGGCGAAGAAACGATAATCTGGAGGCGGGGGGACGATCCCATTGGCTTCCCAGCAAATGAGCTGGATCCTCTTCAGAGGCCTGACGAGCCATGGGAGACTGTTCAGGATGTATACATTCCAAGTTCTCCATAGGAAGCACTGACGCTGATTGACGGAGGGTTGCGTTGGGCAACGAGGATGTTGGGCGGAGGACGGGGTAGATTGAAGAGCGATGGATATTTCGTATGTTGGGTCCGTCACGATCGCTCACTCCTCCTGTTTTCTTGTTAATCCACTCGTTTCTCTTTTCCGAAATGTGGGCTAGAAATATATTGGCACATCGAAACGTACGAAGCCTTGCTTACAGGGCGTACGTCTCCATCATGTTATTGAGCCGCGCCTCGTTAGTTGTGACTGATTGCATCGTCGTATAGTCGCAATATTAACACATGTGGTGTGCGTGGTCGAGATGACTTACCCACATGTGTTGCCGGCGTGAGGTCAAAGCGAAAGAATATCAAGTGAGCCCCGGGGGCAGGCGTGCCTAGGGATAGTATCAGTCATGATCGCATGCGAGGTTTATGCGATGCCGCAAGCTGTCATGCGGGGTAATCGTTCAGAACGTTAGGTCGCGAAGCCGCAGCTGCCCGGGTGTGGTTTGACGGGAGGTTTACAAGCCCTGAAGACTAGCTTCTAGATGTCGGGCGTGACCCTGAGCTAGCTCGATCGACGTGACCGAGGGGCTAGCGCTCTCGCAAGCTACATAGCCCCTTCTGCAAAGAGAGTCCCACACACAGTACCGATTCATAATCACTTTCGCGTACCACGACTGCTATTGGCGCCTAAGTAATGCGAGGCTTACAACCGATGGCCCCGTCTGTGCCGCAAACCTATTCAAGATACCGTGCCGCAATGGCGAATACCGCAGAGCGCCCCGCCACGCCTCCTCCTTGTCACGAGGGACGCCAACCAACTGGACACAGTAATTCGCTTTCAAAGTGACCGCATCTTCATCACACAGCCATCCTTTGCAGACTTACCAGAGGAGGGTATGCTATCAGAGCACGATGAAGCTCCTTGATCTGCCTAGGGAGCTCTTTGAGGCGATCTTACACCATGCCATCCTTGCTCGGGGAACGAAAAGAGGTCTGCGTCTGAGACTCATAAACCGTATGGAGCACTATCCTTTGTTAAGCTTCAAAGCTAACGACCGCTAGATTATTTCGCGCAAGAGGTGATGCGCGCACTTCGTACCTTCCGGCTACTCGATGGGATCATGTTCAGCCGTTGCTATTCGTGGGAGGTGATATACTTTTATCAGTCCTATCTGGAGTATCGAGTCATGAATGAGCCTCTGAATGGCAATCGGTTCCTAATTGACGTCCGAAACATAGCCGTTCAGATAGCAGCTCTGAGCCACGGCCATAAGCTCGACGATAGTATCATCGCAAACGTGGTCCACACTCTTTTCCCAGTGGAGGCATGGGCAAGCAAGTCGAATAAGCAGCGTTTGAGGGATGATTTCCGACGTACACTCAAGTGGGACTCTGTCGAAACCGAAAAACAGCTTTTTGGTGCCGCGCTTTGCACCAATACGCTATCTTACATCCGGCAGTCCACAAAACTACGAGATGCCATGTTATCAAACCCTAAAAGCCCTGATAACAGCTGTGTATTTGGAGATTATGTTGAGCTCGCCGCAAGGTTTGGCAACGAGGAACTCCTAGAGTATCTCATAACGAGCGAAGCGTCCGATCTCGGCCCAGGGTTAAGATTCCAACTTTTCCAGTCTACAGCAAAAGGATGTCGGATAGACATTGTTCGATTCCTATATAACTTCCGCAGCGAGGACTGGCCGTGGCATTTCGAAAGCTCCACAAATTGGGGCAAGGGCCCACTGTACGACATCCGCGCAAGCGTTCGCGATCCTCAGATATGGGACTTCATTGAGGCCTTGCGCATCGCTCATGGCATGCATCCGACCGGCAGGAAACAGCTTTACGGCAGGATCCGTCATTGCGCAGCACATGGCAGGATGGATATGGTTTCGCATCTAATCCAAGTCGCCGCACATACCAATGAAGATCGGAATCGGCACTCAGTCTGCATGTCTTTCATATCGGACTACGAGGTCTCATGTAAACTGCGAAATGAGGGAGTCAAGCACGCCATCGATCGTGGCTACGTACCTATCGTCGAGCTTCTACTAGACGATGGGGCCGACCCGAATCAAGCTCTTGCGAGCGCTGCTCGCTATGGCCAACACAAAGTCTTGAAACTGCTCTTAGATCGTGGGGTCAACATCAGCGATGCGGTTGTCGAAGTGGGCATGAATGAAAGCCGCACAGTAGTACCCACCAAGCTCTTAGCGAATATGGAAAGAGGGTCTTATCTGGACGTGGTCGGGCTACTTCTTGACGCCGGTGTAGACGTAAAGGAAAGCATCGGCAAGGATAGTCCTCTCGCAGGAGCGATCGCCGCAGAACATACAGCGCTGTTTGAGTTCCTTCTCGAACGAGGAGCGAATCTGCATTCCCCTGGGACAGCAGAGGAGTGCGTACGAAGAGCGAAAAAGGGTGGGCTGGAGTCTATGCTACTGCTGCTCGAAAAGCATGGGGTTGTTGTTAATGTTGAGTTGGAAGAAGGGGTATGATTGAACGATATGACTTCTTTTGCGTAGAAGTAGGAACGACCTATCCGTTGCACTTTCTAGTTGTGCCCCTAGGCGTTTGTCCGATTAATACATATAGCATCAATTCAGAGGCGTTTTTAAAGCAGTCAGTCGTTTTGCCTTAATTTTGCACTAAAGCCGAAACCCGAGACCTGGGGGGTTCGCGAAGTCTCGCCATGCGCGACACCATGGTCTTGAAGCGAACGATCTTAAGAAAGCATCTGCCAGCGATTCTGTAACTTCTAGATCCAACAACATCTTTGGAAACTCAAAAAGATCATCAAGAAAGCATCCGCAACGCAGGATCGTCATAGGTCGACGCTGATTTCGTCCCTACATCAGCTACGCGAACGCACTGCCCGTGGGACCAGCCATAATGGAGTTGGGCGAGCTTGACAAGGAGATCGAAAGAAAGTTTCACTTTGTAGCTGTCTTTGTCAGTGCTCAATCGCAAGGAGCAGTCGTAAGATCGTACGGTAAATTCTTTTCCTTGCCATCGGAGAACGAAACCGGGAACGTGAGCCACTTCACCAAGCCTGACAATAGTAAATGGGTATAGCCCACAGATATTGCGCAGTAAGAGCTGTATCGAAAGCAGCTTACGAGAAGGCGATTTTGTCACGAAGCCTGGTAAATGGCAATACTGTCTACCACCGCATCTTGATTTCCAAGCTTGACATGATTCGCTTGTGCACAAGGCGTGGAGAAAATCCTGTGAAACTATAGAAAGCGTCATCGTTGCGAACAGTTCGAGTCCATCGTCCCGAGTTCCATCGCTTAGATCCGGAGACTTCAGCTGCAGGATGGACGCAACCAAATTGATGGCGCACAAGCAGAAAGACTTCTCGCAAGATCTTACGATATGTTTTGCCACTGTAAGGTCTGTAGCTTCGTAGTTGACCTGTAAATCCTTTCCTTCACCGCAAAGCGCAAGTAATGAATAGACACGATCTCGACAGGTGTGTGCCTCCTTGAGCTTGAATTTGTCCATGAGATAAATAAGACTTCTACCCTTCCAGTTGATAGGAACAGATTGGCGGAGTGGCTCGAGTCGTGAAAGGTAGCCCTCTCCCCGATCTGGAAGTTCTGGGAAGGATGAACCGTCCAGTTCGATGTCAGCGGCCATGAGTGTTGTCTTCCGTGCAAGCACGAGCTCCTGCGTAATCCATGCCCGATCCCAATATTCAGCAACGCAAAGATGGTGAAAGCCCGGCCCAAACTCAGCAAAGTCAGGTTGTTCGAAGTTCGGTGTTTCCTTAACTTTTGCGTGGCCTTCGCTCATAGTACGTAGCCGCAGGTACTGCAAGCATTCGGAGATATTGACGTCATCCCCCAGCCATGATACGACATCGTTCGCTCGGCTGAAAATCACCCCCATTTGCTGCACCTGATGATTTCGTTCTGAAGAGTCGTCCTGGTTGATGCAGAGGGCGTCGATCCAGATACCTGCACTTAGTAGATGCTTGGTCCGTCTTGCCTGTGTAAGGAATCGATGTAGGTTGCGACGCACTTTGAACGGTTTGCCGTCCATGAGAATAGTACAGGGTTCACCCTCATCGCCCCATACGTATGAGAGGCAGGTGTATGAGGCTTCTGTAGTAGCGCATTCAATCTTGCATTGAATGTGACCATCTGCGGAATCTTCGCTTAGGAGCCGTATGAGTCTGATCGAGGAAGTCTGACGGTCCAAAGGCCGGTACTGGAAGGAGCG
Source organism: Alternaria triticina (assembly GCA_022609215.1). Lineage (NCBI taxonomy): Eukaryota > Fungi > Ascomycota > Dothideomycetes > Pleosporales > Pleosporaceae > Alternaria > Alternaria triticina. The sequence continues at coordinate 848,405 of JAGKPX010000004.1, forward strand.
AGACATGCGTATGCCGAAGCTCGAAACCCAATTTTTTGGGTGGCTACTAGTTCGTATGAAAGTCCGCGCAAAGAGAGAAGGTGTCGAGAATGGGGAGCTGGTATTGCTGTAAGTTGGCAGATCCGGGGCGGTTCCAGAATACGACTGACGACTATTTGAGCAGATAGCATATAGGGGCGGTGCATGTGAAAGCCGAGCGGGGCAGTGTGAGGCAGGAGGGCTGCAAGACCATCCTCCATTGGATCATATTGCTTACGCCGACGTTGCAAAAGAGCGCTTCACATTTCAGCGAATGAAGAAGTTGCACCTTCGATCCAGACTGGGGCCTGGCATTTGGGACGCGCTGGTCCGCTACACACTTCTGCAATGTTAATGAGAATCAGAAGGCTCCTGTATGGTCTATGATTATCAACATCAAGCTAGGTAGCGACATGTCATAGCATGCTGAGCAGACAATGTCTAGATACCTACTTGGTCTTGCGGCGCGTTGTACTAACGAGTGGTCTGCAGTGTGCGGAGGCGATATCAAATTATTGCACCGAGTGCAAAGATGGAGAGAGATTGCGATGGCTAAGTTCAGAGCTCTTAGAGAAATTGTGGTTGCAATGAACGAAGGCAGGCTGCCACCGGCGAGCCGGAGCCCCACATCGCCAGGACCGTGCGTTGACACGTTCGCCACCGGAAGACCTCGGGATAGACAACCCTCCACGATCTAGACGACCGCACTTCTCACGAACAACGCTTTGCATGCTTCATTTCACGCGAAATGCAGACCTTATACCGACACCGTAACCGCAGCTTTTGGCCAACGTATGCCGACTTGCAGGCAGATGGCTAACCCGGACGATCGCTAGCTCTGATCGAAATTCATCAGTCAACGACTTCAAGCTAATGGAATGTAGCAAAAGGTCGCATACCTGGATGTGAACAGTTTTGTTACCACTCATGGAGCCGCTTGAGAAGACATGCTCGCATCGCAGCAGCCTCTGACAAACATGGTAAAGTTCCCATTGCCGTCAGTCTTTAGTAATTGTCCAACAATATCCTGTTCACGTCATGTCGTCCCATATCGTCGCACCGCCTAAAGCATCGCACTCCAACGAGGTCTTTGTGTAGTTACAACCTGCAGCGGGCATCGACATCACAGTAAATGTGCTTCTCGAAGCTTTCGACTCATCGAATTTATTTTGTTTGGTTCTCTTGCCATGGATGGAGCAAGGATGTGGAAAGAGCACAGTGGCACTAGATGCTCATCACATGTATCTGTCGATGTGTTGGTCTAATTTTACTTGCAGGTATGCAGCGCCGCTCTGTCACTGTGTCTTGTGCAGTAACATATTAGCTATGTTCTATCCCCGTTGCCCACGCAACAGCAGTTCCTCTGTTCTGAAGCCTCCTTCATTGCGAGCGCGCACGGCCGACTTCGGTTTAGTATATCAGTCTAGCTATGCCCCACCTCCAGGTACTTGGCTACATCCAACTTGCGACGCGACCAGTACACGTTGCCATATCCCTCACCCAATCTCCTTTGCCAATAATGGCGCTTACGCCCTTGCTATTCGATGCGTATCAGAAGTACAAGAGAGGAACCGAAGATCTCGTTCAATGGCTAGCTGAGACAGCCCGCGCCACTGGTACCGTCAACGACGTGTTCAGTGATAGTCAACAACATGGGAAACCGCCTACGGGAGGTAGATTGAAGGGAAACGCCCGGAAAGACGCAAAGAACGCCCCAGCTACGTACCAGATCACGGCTAAATCGTTCGTCACTCTTGCGACAGCTATCGCCAACGATGCGCGTGCACGTGTTCCAACCTCGGTCTTCGGAACCTTGCAGGCTGTCATTCGAGGTCGCAAAGATTGCGCAGTCTGGTACGCAAGCACTTCTGACTGTGCAGACAACGCCGTCAAGGAGAACAACGCGAGCCACCAATACTTCATCAAGACTTTGGAAGACGTCCTCAAAATCCTCAAGGCCGCCAAGAGGCCACCAGTCGAACGTCGGCAGCTCAAGACCACAAAGGCAGAAGCTATACGCACGAGTAACAAGTACGAGCTGCTGGAGAACGAGGCTCTCCCAGAGTCCGACCATATGCCCGAGATTATCGAGGTCCACGCCACACCCGCCAAGTCGAGGGTGACCTACAAGCTCGAAGAGTCTGAAACTGACGTTACCTTCGCCATCTACTGCTTTCTCATGGACGTTACAGATCTCAGAATTGCAGTCAGACGCACTTGGCGTGAGTTCGCGAACGGCGACATTGGTCTCCAGGCCGCCGCGCTAACCATGAATGTCGCTTTGACAATGATAGAGAAGTTGAGCAACGATTTTGAGGAATCTAACCCTCGATTCAAGGGCTCAAATGGTACTGGTGTGCACAGCGAACTCATCGGCTTCTTACAGCGCAGCCGCTCCAAGGTTGAACCAGGCTCGACATTCGTCAATGCAACTAACGATTGTGGGGAGCCTTTTGCTTACAAACAAGAAAAGCAATCATTGAGCTTCAACACTGTCGTATGCAAGCATGTCACAGAGTTGCTCCTCTTCACATTCAGTGATATAACGAAGAACGAAGAATTTCAATACTCCAACGATGAAAAGAGATTCCTCAAGTGTGTTTCACAGCTTGCAGCATCACCTTCGATAGAACCCCGTTTCATGGGTGAATACATGGTGCGAAAGGCTGCATTCGCCATGCTTCGCGAGGGCCGGCTGCAAAGCTGGATTATTTTCTCGCTGCAAATCTTCTGGGACATGCAAAGAGAGCTGGAGCGTCATTTATCTGTCGGTGAGGAGCTTCTCTACAAGATCGGACAGCAGATCATCACAGGATACCAAGCCTACCTCGACGTCAAAGGATTTGAGGAATTAGATGACATCTATACACTCTGTCGTGAAAGCGTTATCGATCGCAAAGAGTTTGCCGAAGCCTTGATTGTCAATAAAAAGGCCCAGATCGGGTTCGATATTGATGAAGAACAATTACCGGTAAAATTCCGGAAGATACCTGGGTTCTCACTATTGAGGTGCGATCCCGCGTTCTGCGGCGTACTCCTTGCCACCCTGTGCAAAGAGTATCACGAAGTAGCCATCGAATGTACCTCAAATGATGGTCAAATCATTGTGATGGCTCATCTGTACAACGCTGCTCAGTGTGCCGGACATTTGCCTAAAGATCTACAATGGGCAGATATGGAATGGTTGATCGAGCAACAAGGTAGCGACTGGATCTTTATGGGCAAAAAACCGCAACAACACCCTGAATTCGGAAAACGAGTCCTGTTGATCATGGGAAATGTGGCCCACGATTTCACCAAAGGTTACAGACCTCGCACCGTAGGCAGCAGCTCAACCTATGTTTCCCGCGTCAGTGGAACACGTCGCCTGAGTTATCATTCCCAGTATCTCGAGTCGTCTGTTGATAGGACGCCACGCGACAAGACGCACCAGAAAGTCAAGACCTTGGAAAAATGGCGTCAACAAAGACAGAAGGGGCCTGTACATGACGACGGACCAAGGAAAGACACGCTCGTCAAATTAGAGTTGCTGATTGGAGACACTCAGAAAAGGTCTCACAATCCGCACAAGCCCCTGTCTTCTCTGGAAAAGCTATGTATCTTCAAGGACGTGGTTAGCAAAGATGAGACGGCTCTCACATTCGACGTGTTGCAGCTGCATATGCGATGCACCCAGGTACTGCTGCAGATCCATAAGTACGCTCGGAAGGTCGCACCGGTCGACTATCCAGCATTCATTTTCCAAGGAGATTCATGGTTGACCATCGCTATCCCCTGTATGCTGTACAACTGGAAGAAGAATCAACCACACCACCCGTGTATCTTTCCGGTAGTAGGTATAATGCTCCGCAAGATGATCGAGAAAGAGGGGGATTCGGCTCTCAAGGGTGCTGCAGCGTTGCAGAAGAGTATGAAGGTCAAGTTCCCAGGATACCGGAGTGTGGATGAACCGAGCTTCGAAACCCCGCTGGAAGACTTGATTCCCGTTCAGCTGCGCACCGAGTTTCCATACTCGATGTATTGGCAAGTGGTGCAGGAACGATCGGGCAACTCTGGATATGGCTCTAGATTCGAGTCGGAGGTGGATTAGGTTGCATCTTGGAAGAGATCATCGACACTTCTAGCTTCGCGCGAAGGGTAGATACTCGGCTCAGCGTCTAGGCTTCCAATACAGATATACGAACACTGAACGACATACCAAAGTCTAGACGCTAAAGCACGATCATTTTCCAAAGGATTGATGAATTAAGTAATTATAGCTAACATCTAGATCCAGAGCATCGCAGTCATGGCGCTGAGCATCAAGAGCCCTCCACCGAGACTCTTACCCACCACAGCACCAGACTCACCCGTCTGCTCGGCCACAGCCGCACTGCCCGTCGCACTTCCCGTCGGCGTCACACTAGCCATACTCGCGCTCCCCGTAACATTGCCCGTCTCCATCGCATGCTCACCACCCACACCCCCATCCACATTAACATTAACCGTCGCACTCGCACTCGCACTAGCACTAGCCTCCGTCTTCACCCCCTCACTACTCGCACTAGAGCTCTTCTCCCCACCATCCTCACTCCCACTCTTCTTAACTTTCCCCTCCCCGCCATCAACAACAATACTCTCAAACGACCCACTCAAATCGCCATATTGATAGCTGGAACCGGGATTCTGGTTCCTCACCTCCACCTTCTCGACCACCATGGTAAAAGGCGCAGCGCTGTAATCCGTTTCGCCGCCTGCCCATTCAATAGTGCCTGGCGCGTTGTTGGGGTCGCCGCCGGCCCATATGCCGATGCGGACGTTCATGGGGGTTTGGGGGTAGTTGGAGCCGCCGTTCGCGTCGGAGTAGGAGAGTGTGCGTTTGGGGGTGCCGTCGACGAGCCAGGTTGTGGAGGTGGAGGTCCAGGCGATGGTGTAGTTGTGCGATGTGGATTGTGTGTCGGGGATGGGCGCGTCGACTTCGCGGTCGTGGGTTGTGGTGTTGCCTTTGCCGAAGTAGTTTGCTGCGGGGTGTCATTAGGAGCGGATTCTTATGTGTAGGGATGTAAAGATGGGGGATAAACTTACTCTGGACATTCCCGGGCTGTCCACCCAGCCACTCCCAATCTACCTCATCCAGATCGTCGCTCTCGAGAATAGCACTGCTGACGACGCCCTTGCCGGGCGCAGCTTTCATGACGAAGCTCACGCTACCGAAGAAGATGTACCAGTTCGATTGGATAGTGGGTGCATCGCCGGCTTTGTTGATGGTGAACTCTGCACCTTTCGATGTGTACTTCACATCGCCAGCAGTAACCTTCCAGTTCTCATCGTCGGCACCGGTGGTGAAGTCGTGGGTGTAGACTGACTCGGAGAGTGCGGTGTCTGCTGGACAGGATTTCTTGGTTGGGTCGCAGTCTGTGGATGTTTGGGCGAGAGTTTGGGTGGCTGAGAAGAGGATGAGGGAGAGGGGGAGTAACGAGACGTTGGGGAGATGCATTATGGAAGGTGTAGGATTAAGTCGCTCTTCTGTTGATGGTGTGAACGAATGACTTTGAAAGAGAGAGAAGACAGAGACAGCGGCAGTAACCTCAACGAAGAGGCGAAGACAAGTCTTGAAGCAAGAGGCTGAAGATAAGCACCCCAAGAACCCGCGTACCCACCTACTTTAATCACAATCTACAAAGCTTGCCATGCTCAACCCTCCGCGTGGCACGCACCTCCCTCCTCGCCGCAACCAAGGGGGTCACCAAACCACACCACTCTCCACAGCCCCCCGTCACTGTGGATCCCTTGAATTACCATCGTCAGACTCCCAGATCACTCCCTGCACCCTCAGATACGGGCCATCGATAGCAAGACACCCACACAACTACCGGGAACGAGAGGGTCAGGAGTGGTTACGCGAATTACAGGTACCAACTCTCGGCCCGTGTTTAAAGCCGCGTGGGTTAATGACGACGCTCGACCCACTTGGCGATCCCGAAACTCAATATATGCGAGCTGGGTCTGTGGCTGGTGTGTCTTGCTAAGTATAGCGAAGCGAACACGATGTTGGGTAGATTTGAGTTTTTGTACGACTTCGGCCTTTGTTAATTGTTAATGGCGCCGTTTGATAGGAGGATTTTGGGTGTTGCTTGTGTCGATTTTACGGAATGTGCGGGTTGTGAGTGGCGCGCTGCGCATCTTCCACCTGCATGTTCGTACGGACGGCGTGTGGGTCATCGCTGTACCGAGGTTCTTTGTACGACAGACACGATGTACATAACAAGTGCGAGGGATGTACGGTGTTGGTGTTGTATTGATTGTTGTGGTGACACGACGATGTCGCATGCGCTTCTCTCGCCGAGAAATCCAACTCCAACTGTTACTCTAACAACGAGCGCGGAAGGAATTAGGGCAGTAGACACATGTACAAGCGTTAATCCTCTTGTGAGGCAACACAGCTTGTGGCACAGCTAGGCATATCGGCTTCCTCCTATGCTCATGCACCGCTATACGGCATGGCATCGACATCGCGCATGACAGAGCTATTCTTGCAGGTCCCCCCCTCATCGCATCACAGACTCCTTTCTTTCACAACTACTACGCTCGATTCAACTCACTCATTAGCATCGCACCGCATCTCGCCTTTCGATTCCTATCCATAGCACGGCGTCGGCGAGACACGAAAGGGCCGGACAAGAATAAGAGCGAGAGCCGAACACGAGATAAAACAGTCGTCGCAGTCGAGTCTCGGCCGGTCGACTTCACATCTTGATCCAATATGACCATATTCGAGAACAGTCCTTATGTTTATACATCGTCGAAGTGATGCACCGGCACATCTCAGACAAATTTAATCCGCATCACAAGTTCGCACAACCACCACCACCACCATGTCCAGAGCATCTTCATGCAAAAGCGCACATCTACGTCTCTCCAGCCAGCTTGCGAACGTGGCACTTAAAAGTGCACTATACAATTGAGTCATAATCGTAATGCTTCTATCGCGGTATCCCATTTCCAACAACAACACATCACCCGCCAACCGTAACGAGCGCAGAGTACTGTTCCATTGCTCAGCAAAACAGGCTAACCAGTGCAGTTTCCATTTCCTCCCGTTCCACCATTCCACGCACAACCCTCTATAGATACGCAGCACTCAGCACCTTCCTCACCGCGTTCTACCGCGTCTTCTTGATTTCCGTCGCCCACCCCTCGATCCCCTCGCCCTTGCTACCAACGGGGATATTCAAATCCACACCCTCCATGCCTTTTGTGTCTTTCAAGAATTCGTGTCCTGCCATTCCGCCCGCGTTTGCGCGGTCGACGGGTAGTAGTTCCAACATGGGTAACAGGAAATCGGCAATCTTCTTACTCTCCTCTGAGCTGAAATGATATTTCTCGTGGAGGACGTCGGGAAGGGCCCAGTGTCGTAATCGGTGAATGTTACGCAGCTCGCCTTTGCGGTTGAATATCTCCTGTGACCATTTTCCCGACATGCAGAGGCCCTTGGGGAAGGTGCCTAGTAGCTCGATGATTTGTGCGATGTGGTCGTCGTCTTTGCCGTACTTTGTGCCAGATTGCGGGTCGAAGAGGTAGTCGCCGGTGATCAATTCGAAGGTCTGGTGTTGTTAGTTCGCGCCTTCCAGGTTTGGTGGCTTTCATACCATCGCGGCCATACTCCAGACATCGGTGCTGGCACCCCATTTGCTACCCAGGATAACTTCTGGTGACCTATATTGCCTGGTCTGGATGTCGTTGGTAAAGTGGTGTCCAACCCAGCAGGCGTTTCCAAGATCCGCAATCTTAACTGATATGGTTTCGAAGGCGTTTTCGACTTGCTGCTCGAGCTCGGATTTGCCGGACGAGCTGCTGGGTTTATCGAGGCTGATACCCGATACCTCCTTAGTAAGGAGATCACTAACAAGATTAGTATACACTCGAACATAGCATGAGATAACTTACGCGGACTTTTCTCGTTGCTTTTGCGCGTCGTCGTCGCTCGACTTTATTCCGAGCCGTTCTGCCATGGACAGGCTGGGGCCGGCAGATGGAGTTGCTAGAGCACCACTCATTACGACACCGTCTGACGAAGAAGGAGGACTCGGGATAGTCGTGGGGGAGTCTTTACCTGTACCCTCGCTCATAACCTTGTTGAGACTTTGTGTGTTGCCGGGGAAGCTGGAGAGCTCGGCGTGGTTGAAGCTCGCGTTGAGCGGGCTGGGGAGCGGCTGACTGCCTGTGATGAGGGTCCTCCGTCTCCGCCTGCCGTTTCTAACGCTGTCTTCGCTGTCCTTCTTCTTCGGCTCGTCTTTTACGTATGTTTTTACGATCTGCTCGACGTCGCCGATTTCGATGAGAACATTCTCAGGCTTCAGGTCGGTGTGGATGATGCCGCATTCGCGATGGAGGTAGTCGAGGCCCAGCAAGACCTGCTTTGTGATCTGCTTGACCAGCGGCATTGGTATACCGCGGTGGTTCCACCTCTTGATCAGGCCCAGTAAATTCTCTCCGAGCACCTCAAACACCATGCAGACGTGGACGCCGTTCGGGCCCTTGTGGTTGAAGGAATCGAGGAGGCTGACGACATGTTTCCGGCCGGGGTGGTTCTCATTCGCGTCGACCACCTTCTTGAGGAGCTTAATCTCGTCGAGGGCGGTCTCTGTGTAGTGCGCAGCGGAGCGCACGACCTTGAGGGCGACGTGCTTGCCGCTGGTGTTATCCCTCGACAGCCAGACGGTCGAGAAGTGGCCCCACCCAAGCTTGCGCACAATCGTGTACTTGCCGTCCTTGTACTCCTCACCGACCTGCACCGGGTGGTAGCCGCCCTTGCAGTAGTCCTCCGAGTCCTCCTCGTCGGCTGTGTTCTCGGCCTCATCGACCGACGACGACGACGAGTCGGGCGAGTGGCTTAATTGGTTTCCGTACATCTTGTGCTGGGCGAGCGGCGAGTTGGCGTTCTGCACACTGCGGGGTTGAGGTCAGTATAAGGTTGCGGCAGTCAGGGCATGTCGGGCGCATTAAAATAAGTGAAAGAGGGGGGCGCAGGCTGGGCGGGCGGGAGGGGTGAGGCTGCAAGCGGTGGTGGAGTGTAGTGGTTGCGGGTGGTGGTGGTGGTGGTGAACGTACTTGTACTGAAAGGAGCCCGTCGAGCCTGCGGGCGAGGCGTTCTGGTTGCCCTGGTTCTCCGTGGTGATGATGGGCTTGAGGTCCTGGCCCTTCCGTCGCTTCTTGCCGCCGTTGCTGTTGGCAGCCTGCGCGACCTGCTTGGCCTTGTTGATGGCCGCCTTCTTCATGTCGGTGCCATTCATGGTGGCTTTCCCCGCCACGCGCTGGGCTGTGGGCGGGACTGAGGCTCGAGGGCTGCTGGGATGTGCGTGTGCGGTTAGGCGCTCCGGACGCGTTGGGCAGCGCTCATGGGCAGACGCGGACTATGTATGGGCTTCAGGTGTATAGCGAGGGCAGTGTGGCTCTTCTGTCGCACTGCCTCGCGATTTCTTCAATTGCTGGACACGGGCTTAGCGCTCCCCTCGCCAGCCTATCGATGTCGGGGCTCTGATTGGTGCTCTGGTGGGGGTTTGCACGGGTGCGCGATGCTGCGACAACCACGGGAGATGACTCGCTGGGAGAGATGCGTGATTAATCAAGTCCGACTCGCTTCTCGGAGAATTCGATGCGACTTGGGATGATGATAGAGATGGTGACGGATGGCTGGAGCGCGTCAAGGCCGGAGGAAGCGGTAAGGAAGCAGGCCAGACGAATTATGACATCAGTCGACGCCTACAAATAGTCGCCTGCTACCACATTAGTTCGACCACGCAAGCCAGTTTTGCCCAAAGCCTTGCGTCTTGTTTATTAGCGCGGCGAGCACCTTGCCTAGACATACCGGGCCGGTAGCAAGTTAGCAATGTGGTAGGCTTGAACCAGCAATGCTTGTTGTTGCGACCCGATCTGCAGCACACGTGGGATGTCAACATCACGCATACCGACCGGCGACAGCACTTGAAAGGTCCCTGCGCTGCATCATCTGTATCTTCCGATCAAGAGATCATGCCCGGCGTTTCTCTCCAGCTATGCATCGCAGTAAATGCCTCCACCACCCCTCCTCCTCCCCTCCGCCTCCCCCACCCACCCATTGTCAACATCAGCATACCGACTGCACCTGAGACCCTGGACCACATCATACCACATCTGTACCTTCCAATTCATCATTAATACCGCGCCTAGGATGCGTCATAACTTCCTATTGAGCAGCTAATGCTAAGCTTTCGCGATGAAAGCGCCTATTCGAGAAAGAGCTGTTTGCAGTTGCTCAGCCCAACCTTCAAAGCAGGAAAGAGCCATCACAACCCACCGCTATATAATACATCCGCGCCCAAACCATGACCTGCGGAGAAGAAACCGCTATGCAAAACTATAAATGTCCCATATCCTACATTCGCGCGCCATCCATTAGCAGCCCTGTAACACCTGACCAGCGCGTCACGCTCAAAGCATGCATCTCGTATATCCCTCACTGCGGAGAGCCGCATCCCACCACCACCACCACCACCACCATCATCATCACCACTACATTCACTTCGCACTCACAGCAGCCATCCACTTCTGCTCATCCTGCTTATCAAAATGCAACAGCATGCCCAGCACAGGAATAAGCTGTTGCTGATACTTCTTGTCTCGTTGCTCCAAAAACTGGAGGAGCACATTCTTCAGGTACACGTAGTCGATTGCTTCTTGGATTGCTCCACCGCCCCTGGGACGCGGTGAAGCTAGTTGCGACCGTGAGGACTCGACTGAGGAGCGTGAAGATTGCGGGACGGGGGTGGAGCTGGAACCGCGGGTTTTTAGAGTGCGTAGCTCGTCGGACATTGTCTGTGGGGTGGTAAGTAGGTTGTATGTTGGGTATTGTGGAAGTACGTACCTTGCTGGACTTTTGGAGCTTCTCAAGCCGGCTCTGTGTCTCGTCGAATGCTCGTCGCAGATCGCTTTTTTCTTTTTCCAGCTCGTGGGCTTGTTTCTCGCTTTCGTCCAGTGCATCCCGGAGTTGGCTCATCGCGAGCCTGACTTCAGAGGCCTCTTCGCTAGCTTGGGCGGCCCGTTTCTCGAGATCCTCCGTCTGCTTGCGGAGCGCTCCTTCGGAAGCGACCAGATCTTCTTTGTCTTCCACAGCGCGTGCTTGTGCGCGTTCGGCGTCGCGCACCTTTTGTTTCAGTTCTTCGAGCTCCCGAGCGCGTCGGCGGCTGAATGTGCTAGCTTGCTCTTCTGCACGTTCGCGTTCCTCGACGGCAAGGTCGAGGCGCTCTTGCATCTCTCGTACCCGCGTATCAGCTCGTCCCTGCGCATCGTTCAACAGCCTCCTCATTGTCTCAGCCTCGCGTCCACGTTCGCTGAGTAAGCGATGCGCATCGGCAAGCTCTTCTTCTAGGCTTTCGCTTCGGGCGCGAACCTCTTTCATTTGAGTGCTCATCTCTTGTACCTGGTCCTGCATGCTGCTGACAAAGTCCTGCGCGCTCGCAGATTGCGCCGACTTCATCTGGATCTCTTCACGTAGGCTGCCCACCTCCCGCATGAGCTTTGCAACTTCCTCTTCCAGATCGTGAACCTTCTGACGTGATGCCTTGAGCTCGTCTTGTGCCTTTTTGGCATCTTTCGTCAACTTGTCCCGCGTTTCGATGACATCCTTCCGCTCCGTCTCCGAGTTTTGGAGATCCCGCTGGATCTTCTTGTTAGTCTCTTCCAGCGCAAGTCTCTGGCTAGTTTCTTGTTTGATTTTGTCGTTGAGTGTCTTAATATCGCTCTCCTTGCTCGACAACTGAGACTTGTATTCAGTAATCTCCGATCTGAGGTCTTTCTCGCGGTTTTCCAGCCGACGGACTTCTGTAGTCTTGGTGGAAAGCTCGTCCTTGGTGCTACGCAGCTCCGCCACCTCCTTGCGCAATGATGTCAGCTCCGGTTGCGCCTTCTGCAGCACCTCTCGCATTTCGGTGAGCTCTTTGAAGCGGGATGCCGCGAGCTTTTCTGCAACCGAAAGATCCGTCTGCAATGTCTCCGCCTTTGTCTTGAGCTCCGTAAACTCGGCGGTCAGCGCCTCTCTTTCTTGTTGCGACGACTCGTTCGATGCTTTGCTGGTCTTCAACTCAGCGATCTCGGCCTCAAGTTTGCTGAGGTTCTCTTGCAGCGCCGCCTTCTCAGCTTGCAGTTCCTTGACCTTATCTTTGGCCTCGGTGTGTTCAAGGCCATAGTCAAGAAGGTCTTGACGCAGGGTATCAATCTCTTCTTGCATGTCTTCTTGGTCCTTTGCCCTCTTGTTGAGGCGGTCGATCGTCGACGCCTTCTCTGCGACCTCGGTTTGCAGGGTTTCGATCGCTGCAACCTTCTCTTCAAGGTCAAATTTGAGCTGCGCGACATCCTTCAAGGCGTCTTCAAGTTGGGACGGCGAGAATTCAGCATCACGAGGGCTAAGAAGGCCTTCAGCATCTCCAGCTTCACTGGGTGTTGCTTCAGGTGTTAACGTTCCACTGGCCTCAGGTCCCTTTCCGCCCTTCTTGTTCTTCTTGTTCTCCTTGGCGCGTGCTCTCTTCTTGGCTGCTGCGCTCTGGGGAGCTTGTGCTGGGGTCGCTTGCGGCTGCTGAACTGGTTCTGGTTTGGTCGACTTCTTGCCATCGTTCGCTTTCTGCAAGTCCTTCTTCGCTTGCTCAAGCTCGACCAAAGCGCTATCGCGTTTTGCTTCTGTAGTCTTTAGCTGCTCGCGAACTTTGCCGAGCAATCCGTCCATGGTCTCGTTCCGCTTCTCGGCCTTGGCTTGCGATTCGCGCAATTGCGAAAGTTCATCTTGGAGTTCCTCGATGCGCTGCTTGAGCTCTTGCACCTGATCATCTTCGACAATCTTCTCTCCCTTGTCCGCATGTAGCTCTTCCAGTTCCTTGGATGTTGCGTCAAGCTTCGTCTTGAGTTCGGCGATGGTCCTCTCATTCTGGTCATGAGTATCCTTGTGCTTGTGTAGCTCTTCCTCGGCGCTTTCAACCTTCGACTTGAGATCCACAATGGTGTTGTTGAGCTCCTTCTCGCGATCATCAGCATCCCTTTGTAGTCGTTGATGGGTGTCCTTGAATGTGTTCAGATCGTTCGTCGTAGTCTCCAGGTTCTGCATGAATGAATGTGCCGATTCCTGAGCCGTAGAAAGCTCTTCCTTGAGCGACTTGTTCTCCTCCTCGAGCTTTTCGACCTTCTCCTCGCTTTCCTGCAATTGTGTCTGCAGGCGGGGCAGCTCGCTGTCGTACGAGAAGAAGTCTTCCGTGTCTTCGGTGCCCTCAGTTTGCTTAGACGCTTTGGAGGGTGACGATGGCGCGACGGACTCGGTCTGTGTTGTGGAATCGTCCGGTACAGCCTCGCTGGCAGCCGGCGCCTGGGACTTCAGCGTCTCGACCTCAGCCGTAGCCTCCTTCGCGCGCTTCTCGGCGTCCTCCAGCTTCTTGTTGAGCTCATCGCGCTCCTTGGACACCCGCTTGAGTTCCTCCATGAGCATGTCACTCTTGACGTTCAGTTGGCCGAGGTATTCGACGAATGCGCCCGTGTCGCTGATGGAAGTGAGAGGGGTGTATTCACGTAGGGAGCTCTCGAAGGCCTCGATTGCGCCCACTCTGGCGTGTGCGATGCGGTACGACCGAAGGAGTTCTGGAGAGGGATTAGCTTGGCGCATGCATAGGGAAGGCGTCACTCACCCGTATACTTGGGGTCCAGCTTGTCCAGCCTGCGCAATCGCAATTGAATCTCGCGCGGCAGCTCTGGTGGCTGTTCTGGCTTCACTTCCGCTTCGGCAGTCGGCCCCTCTTCCTCCTCCTTCTTGCCATCGCCATTCTCCGCATTCACCTCGGCGGGTTGCGCCTTCTCCTTTGGTCGCGGTGTGCCGGCTCGACTCGGCGGGTCATCTTCTTCTCCTACGACAAATTCCGGGTCAAACTCTGAGGGGTCAGGGCCCTTCCCTGCCGGCGCGGCCTTGCTACTGTCGCCATCTTTCGATCTCGCTGTGCGCTTCGAGGGCGAGAGGTTGCGTGAGTTGGATCTCCGTGTTGTAGAGCTGGATCGTGGAGTGCCCGATGGTGAGGTGGCTTTCTGGCGCGCTTGCTCTTCTGCTATTCTGGCGTCGATGGCCCCCCGAATGCGCTGTGTCTTGTCAGCATGCCTATGATGCAACGTGGATGGGGATCGGTTACCTGGAACATGATGCTGCTGAATTATGAAGGAGTATAGAAAAACATGCAAAGTAGACAAGTAATACACTTCCCTAATGGACTATCAAACACGAAACCATGGGGACAAACCACTATTCTGACACGTTCTGGGGTCCGTCGTGGCTAGGTGACATGGATCGGGGACGCTGGACAGGCGCTAAAATCAGCCTTCGGTAAGCTAGTGCGGCGGGAATCCTCACTTTTTCTCTCGCTGCCCGTTCCCCCACCAGAACGACCACAATAATCCAGTACAATGGCCAACGTGGAGATTTCACTGCCGCTGCCGGTTCTGCCTGAGGGCTGGGCTGGCGAGAAGGACTTCAAGGCCATCGGCCAGCTGAGCGACGCCAACGACCGCAAGATCGAGCCTGTTGGCCCGCACTTCCTCGCCTACGCCCGCAGAGTATGTGCTTCGACGATGATTGGCATATGCAGTACTGACAAGTCCTACAGAAGCGCAACAAGCGCACTTTCTCCGAGGATGACCGCATCCAGGCGCAGGCCAACGTCAAGAGCGTCGAGGAGGAGGACCCCGACGATGTTGACGAGCCCGAGGACCCTGTCATGCTGCAGCGTGAAGCCAAGGACTGGAAGGTAGGGCGATTGCACAGGCTATCGTAGACTTCTACTAACATATCCTAGTCACAAGACCACTACGCTGTGCTCGGCATAACCCGCTACCGATGGAGGGCCACCGACGAACAGATCAAGCGCGCCCACCGCAGGAAGGTGCTCAAGCACCACCCCGATAAGAAGGCGGCCAAGGGCGGAACCGAGGACGATCAATTCTTCAAGTGCATCCAAAAGGCCCACGAGGTGCTCTCCGACCCCGTCAAGAGGAGGCAGTTCGACTCCGTCGACGAGGGCGCTGAGGTTGAGCCACCATCCAAGAAGGACACACAAAAGGGCAACTTCTACAAGCTCTGGGGCAAGGTCTTCGAGGCCGAGGGACGCTTCTCAAACAAGCAGCCCGTACCCAAGCTGGGTAACGCCAACAGCACCAAGGAGGAGGTCGAGCACTTCTACAACTTCTGGTACAACTTCGACAGCTGGAGGACCTTTGAGTACCTTGACGAGGATGTGCCCGATGACAACGAGAACCGTGACCAGAAGCGTCACGTCGAACGCAAGAACCAGAATGCGCGCCGCAAGAAGAAGACCGAGGACACCACTCGTCTGAGGCATATGGTCGACGACTGTCTGGCGCTTGACGAGCGCATCAAGAAGTTCCGCCAGGCTGAGAACGCACAGAAGAACAAGCGCCGTCTCGAAAAGGAGGCTGCCGAGAAGGCCGCAAAGGAGGAGGCCGAGAAGAAGAAGGCCGAGGAGGCTGCAGCTGCAGCTGAGAAGGAGGCTGCTGAAAAGGCCGCAAAGGCCGACAACAAGAAGGCCAAGGAGGCAGCGAAGAACGCGGCAAAGAAGAACAAGCGTGTTGTGCGTGGTGCCGTTAAGGACGCCAACTACTTCCACGGTGCCGGCGATGCGCCCGCTTCCCAGGTCGATGCCGCTCTCAGCGATGTCGATACCATCATCGTAAAGCAGGACAACGAGGAGCTGGCTGCATTGACCAGCAAGCTCAACGGTGTCAAGGATGCCGGTAAGATCAAGGAGATCTTCCAGGAGGAGGCCCAGCGTCTCATTGGTGCTGCGAAGCTTACGCAGGGCGAGCTCAAGGCTCTGGTTTGAAAAGCGGCTCAGGCTGCACCCACTTCTTGATAGACGTTGTTTAGACTTGGACGTAACGGGAATAATGATATGCATGATTCCATTTGTGACGAACCCTCTTATCTTTCATCTCAAACTCAACTCGAAATTTGCAGCCAGCATTACAGCAACTCCCAGGTCATTCTCCCATCTGATGTCATGCCTTCGCATGTGTCAAATACATCCAGCGGGCGTTTCCGCGGCGGGCGGTACCAGGGTCTAAAGATGATGGCGTGGATGCGGATCGCGCGACACACCACCAAGAAGCCAAGCGCTGCCGTCACCCGGAACAGGCAGTGCATTAACGACACCCAAAGTTTGGCTTGAGCCGACATTTCTCTCTCACGACCACTGCGACAACTTGCACCGCAATTCCCTCCGCCATCGTTAATCGCCCATTTACCCCGCGAGCACTATTTCCCCGCGCCAAGGACCCCTACACGACGCACAGCAGCACCGATCGCCTGCGCAAGCCCACGCAGCCAGCAGGTTTCTCGCGGTCGGACCTCACTGGCACTGCGCTCGCCTGATTGGATTTGGCCGACGACCTCGTGCCCGCAATCTCACTCCGACATCACTATGAGCGCGTCCCCCACGTCCAGAGACGGCCGGTATGCGTCTCCAGCGCCGCGAAAGTCTTCAGGGCCTTACAAGGTCAGCCCGCTGCAGCTCCCCACTGGCGGACACCTTGCGCAGGACGAGGTACGGCGGCCGTCGATACAGTTCCTGGCGCACAGGAATCAGTCGCTACCCAGAGGCCAACCAAGGCCCCGTGAACGACGCCGGTTGTCGTCACCGCCGCCTCCACCGTAAGTGTTGACTGCTCCTACCTCATGCACCCCGGGTATATCTAAGCTTTGCGCTGCTTTGCGCCCATCTTCCTCTTTCTATGTACTTATGGCGCACAAATGGCGAAGTATGCTCCCAGCGTGCCAGAGCTCAGATGGGCACTCAACTCCATATCTTGCAAATACCTTCTAAAGCCCTTGGACTGACACTTCACTCAGCGTCTTCCAACCTCGGGTATCTTTCGACACCTTCGACAAGCCCGCAGACTTCATCGAGGAGAGCTCATTCACACTCATCGCCAAGCACAAAGACTACGAATACACAAAGCGTTCGCGGACGTTCCTCTGCGGTTTCGACGAGAACGAGTACTCGGTATACGCCCTACAATGGCTCATCAACGAGCTCGTCGACGATGGAGACGAAATAGTATGTCTCAGAGTAGTCGAGAAGGAGGATGCAATAGCAGGAGACCGCAGCGTAGAGACTGGTCGGTATCGCGTGGAGGCTGACAACACCATGGCCGACATACAAAGTCGAAATCACGACAACAAGGCGATCAATCTGATATTGGAGTTTTCCATCGGTAAGGTTAACAAAGTTATCGACGACATGGTTAGTCTTCCTCGGTTGCTTAGCTGTAATATGTCTAACAGCAGACAGATCAATCTCTACGAACCAGCAATCTTGGTAGTCGGGACACGAGGCAAGAGCTTGGGCGGATTCCAGGGACTGCTCCCTGGCAGCGTATCGAAATACTGTCTACAACATTCGCCAGTACCTGTCATTGTCGTACGCCCCACATCGAAACGCGACAAGGCGAAGAGCAAGCGCACCAACGACCCAGACCGCCAGGGTTACAGAGAGATTCTGGCGAAGAGTGAGAGCCTTCCTGAGTTTAACAGCCCTCGTAACAGCTTCTTCGCAAACGAGGACGAGGCAGCCATAGTCGGGGGAGCGGCGACCGCACCGAAACCTGCCGTAGAGGCGCATCCTCTAGCACAAGTGGAACAAGCGCCAGACAGCAGCGAGGACGAGGAAGACACGCGCACCACCACTGTGGTCAATGACCTGGTCAATGATGATCCACGAAGCCCGGGTCCGATGATGAAGAGCCCGCATCTACAGAACTTGAGCAGTCCAGAGCTTAGTAGCCAATCTGGTAGCGACGACGAAGATGGCGATGGCGGAGTCTCAACTTCGGGAACTTCGGCAGTAGAGAAAGCATCGATCGCAACTGGGCAGACAAGTGTTGGCGAGGGAGACGCAGGCGGTGGGAATGCGTCAATGTCGTACATGGACAGTCTCACAAGTGGAGCGAAGGAGTCAAAGGAATCAAATGAATCACAGGGCGCATAGTGGGAGCTTGAACCAAGGGGGGGTCTGGGAGAGGAGGAAACGTGAATATCGAGAAAGATATGTCGTTTGGTCAGACTAATCCTGGACCGCGTCATGAAGGTCGGCGAAGGAGACATGGGCGGTGGAAACCGTCGGTGTCGTACATGAATAGACACGGGTGCAACTCGAAGAGCCCCAAAGACACACCCGCACATTTTGGCGCACAGGAATTGGGGGCGCATAGTTTTAGCATTCAATACCCCAGATATCTCGTCTCTCACATCAGCCTCAAAGATAGCAGATTGTAGTGTTTCATGTGCTCCTGCCAGACCCCGGTATGATCGACGCGATGACGTTTCGTGTGGCTTGACGCCGCGACATGCATGCGCGTTCCCGGCCCCAGTCCCTCATTGACTGATTGCCTCACTTGCGTAACCTTCCACATTCCCCCAAGACCCCCATGTGTCAACGTATCCATACCGCGCCGCGTAATCAATGGGTATCCGCACCTCGCCCATAACCAGGACAAACTGGCAATAGCCACCAGCCACACATTAGCTGCCGAATAACAAGACCGCCTATCCGATGATCCCGACTCTGCAAGACGACTGCGATGAGTGCATGCCGGACTATGCCCTGCACCGCAGCCCGATAACGGTCGCCATATCGGCGCTTCCCTTTATCGTCACCTTCCTCGTTGCTTCAATGGCGGCGCAGAAGCTGTTCCCTGTCTTGTCAGGCAATGCGGATCGCAAAGCGCACCATGACGGCGCGCGATTGCCTGGGGCACCACAGCGCGAACGCCCCTCCATACTGAGCAGTCTACGCCCAACTGCGCGATCGCTCGCCAGCATCCTCTTCTCGACCAACTTCGCCCTTTCCGCCGTACTGGCCGAGCTCATCCTCTGCGAAATCTCCAACACCGTCAACCGCGCCACGCGAACGTTGGCGCTCAAGATCACGCTACCTTCCCTGCTCTTCCTGCTTGTCGTCGCGACGCCGGCGATTGAGATTCACTCGATCATATCGGGGACTGGGCTGAATATTGGTGGAGAACAGAAGAGTCGGCGACGGGCAGCATGGGCGTTGGAGCTGTGTGGACTGGCGACATGGCTGGCGGGGTTTTGGTATCTTGGTCGAGGGCTGCTGGGCTCGTATCTGCATGAGGAATCCTATGAGCATGATCATACTTTCAGCGAAGGCTGTTTGGAGAGAATAGGCATTATTGGCATCAGCTTGATGGCTTCATTGGCTGGGTTCGCTGCTATATCTGCGCTTTGGCATACATTTGGTGTTAAGTATCGACCAGTAAGCTCATCGTCTCCCCGGGATACAGGTATTTGCCAGGTATACTCATTCTTCCTAGGTCACCGAATCAGACATCGGTCGCAAACAGGCTGGCATACAAGCTACGAACGACATGCTCTTAACGAAGGAGAGTCGGCTCCGCGCAGTCGAGCGTAAACTTGCGGACAACCCCCAACAAGGCTTCATGGGCCGCGTAGTAGGATCGATTCGTGGCAATCCTGACATCCAAGAGCGCAACACTCTACAACTAGAGATACAAGGCCTAGAAACGATGCGACATACACTCCAGAACTCCCTGACAGTTCTCCAAAACCGCCGGCAGAACCAACTGCGATCGCATACTGCAAACGGAAGGCTTTTCAACATCGTCTCATACGTCTTCGCCGTATATTGCGCATACCGCATCATCGCCACTACAGTAACAACTCTCCGCCGCTTCTCATCACCAAACGCCAGCTTCGCAAGCAGCGACCCCATTAACAATGTCCTCGCCCTCCTAGCAAAACACTGGGACCCCACCATCGACCGCGTCGCCTGGAGCCGCACAATCTCCTTCCTCCTCTCCGGCGTCATGCTCCTCCTCTCCTTCAACAGCGTCCTGCAAACCTTCTACCTCTTCGCCCGCGTCGTACCCGGTCTTCTGCATCACGCCCGCACAAACTTCGCTCTCATCATCTCGCAGATCGCCGCGACTTATGTCATCAGCTCTGCACTACTTCTTCGGAGTAACTTGCCGCCTGAGATGAAGAGCAAGATTGGGGATGCGTTGGGGGCGCCGCTTGAACCGGGGTTCACGGAGAGGTGGTTTGAGGGGTGGTTTTTGGCGGCGAGTGCGGCGACGGTGTTGGGGCTTTGGGCGGGGAAGAGGTTGAAGGGGGGGGAGTGGGATGATGATTGTGAGGGGGGTGAGGGGGATGTTGAGATGGGGAAGAGGAGTACGTAGATGGATGTAGGGTTATGTTGTGTATGCATTGATCACCACTATCATGAATCTATCGCGAGTTTGCGTCTCTACGCATAGTCGATATATCACATCCCTCAAGCGTCATACACGAAAGATTCTAAAGAGTCCGCTTAGGCATTGAATCCATTTTCCCATCACGAATAAAAGGACCGATAGTAATTCCCATACAAAACCTGCATCTATAACCCACATCTTCGGCGCGTCCACCGATATCTGCAGACCACCTCGGCGAATGCCATCACCACTCATCATCACACAGAGGCAGCGCCCAACGCGTTGAGTGATAGATAGCCACCGGGTATCGGTGCATTAACGCCAAATTGAACGCCATTTAGCAAGTTCTGAGCCGCCCGCCCACCCGCGCTTGCTAAGCATGCATCACCCTCTGGACCCGCAATAACGCGCCATGCGCGACGAGCCGTTTGATTGAAGGTTGACGTCGATGTTGCCCGATGCAGGCGCGTTCGCGTTGTGACGTCAGGCCTGGTGGGGCAAGGTGGTTCGCCCATGAAAACACATAGAGGGGGCCTTTCTCGAGACATCTCCATACACACCACTTCTCACAAGCTCGATTTTACAGGTATGTTTGATCGGTGAGAGAGGGGTTGATGGGGTGTTGGCTAATTGAGAGGCAGACTACTAAGAAACCTACAAACCTGTACGTTGTACCTGAGCGGGTGATGGCAGAGGGAGCTGGCGATGCGAGCTTCATGGCAGCGAGCGAGCGAGCACTCACCCAGCCATCGCACCACCTCCCTCCCTACCCATCCACTCCCCAACATCCTCCTGCTCCTCACTAACACACCCACCAGACTCCCAACCAACCCCACACACAATCCCCCAAACCACAAACAACCATGTCCGCCCCCAACGCCGGTCGCCAGTCCCCCGAGCCCGAGCGCCAATCCGGAGCGCAAGCCGGCCAGACCTCCGACAACGTCAATAGCCAGGGCGCAGGACCCAAGGAGGGTGCTGAGAAGGCGAGCGACAACACCAAGGATAGCTTGAGCAGCAACCCCCAGCACACTCTTGAGAAGCATGCTGAGGAGACTACGAGCAAGAAGGTCTAAGGGATGTTGAGATGGGTGACCAGCAATCAGTATGAACGATGCGGGAGATCGTACATGATGGATAGGTGGAAGGACGTAAGACCTATGCGATAGGCAGTCTGAGGATGGAATGAAATGGACACATGAACGACCATTATGACATCATGTAATGTGATGAATATGTGCTTGTACTGCTGACTTGATTGCGTGAGTGATGTCTACCATTGAACGCTTGGTGTCAAACATGTAGATTGTTTGCATTCCTCAAAGCACCCCAAAGAAGCAGGCCTGCTACTACCTGCCTTTCCATCCCAGAAGTTAATATAGCTGTAGGCCTGAGGTTTCTTCTTCTGTATTTACAGGGCATCTTCACGTAGAGATGCATGTTTCATGAACTCTCCGAGGGCACAATGGTGGTAATTATCGTGAGTGAAGCCTGCCATTTCAGCACCGATTCGCTGCCCGCTGCCCCGCCATACTAACCTCACCAACCGCGGTCCTCGTGATTCGACCCCGCCAACGAATCACAACTTCCTCCATTCCATGCTTCACGCCGTCTCATCCATGCTATTCCGCCTCTCCTTACCCCCCGCCGCGATGCCCAAGTACTAGTACCATAAATCCCACCATTTTGCCATCAACACACGAACTCGGGCGCTTGGGTAAGCTTCACCGCACAACCACTCCCGCTCTACAGTTAAACTAACAGCCCTCAGTCTAGGGGTATGATTTGTAAGACAACACCAAAACAGATGAAGATGTTGGGATATGAAACTAACATCGTCAAAGTCGCTTCGCATTATCCAATGTGCGTACTTGTGAAAGGTCGTGGGTTCAATTCCCACAGCGTCCAGTACCTTCTTTTTTGCTGATTTTTGGGTCTCTAATTTGGTGTACATGCAACTAGAAACTGCGATATCGATCTCACAGATGTCTTTGAAAGAGGGGGTGCATCTATTCTGCTAGTACTGTGTAACAGGGCGACATGTGTCGAGACGGGCGCGGAGGGTTTACATCCATCTGGGGTGAGTCTCCAACACTTGATAAGAAAAGTGCTCTCTGAGTGCTCACGAGTAATATCTACTCTAGCCTGGAGGCATAGCTGCTGACAATCAGCCTGTGTTGCGCACATGCAGAGTAAGCTGCATATGCTAGATGACGTCTCGCTGTTCGTGTGGGTAGGAAACGCCCTTTGACCCCGCATATTGCACCCTCATCTCTGGTCACCACGCAGTCAACGCAGTGCAGTCAATGTACTGTACAACTCCGTCTCTCGAAATGGGGATCCAGGAATCAAATCCATTGTTTATCTGGATATTTCAACAGGGCACACTGATAGGTAGCTGGTCATTCTATTTGGGCATATCACTGCTGCTCCTGCGGCTACTACTACGGCGTCTGTTCCGGTCCAAAATAACCCCAGAGATTCCAGTTGGCAAACATCTCCCTGAGGATTCAGACGAAGATCTCACGGATCTTTTTGAAAGTGAAGACGAACCATCCATCATCAATGCTCTCTACGAGAACTTGAGATACAGTAAC
The DNA here is from genome assembly GCA_022609215.1 of Alternaria triticina. Taxonomy (NCBI): domain Eukaryota; kingdom Fungi; phylum Ascomycota; class Dothideomycetes; order Pleosporales; family Pleosporaceae; genus Alternaria; species Alternaria triticina. Next base: position 871,306 of record JAGKPX010000004.1, read on the forward strand.
TTCACAGACCCGCCACGTAGCTACTTTCCCGCAGATGCGATTGACGATATATTCAAACCCGGTGCTATTGGCACAGATCCCTCTATCGACCCACGCCAGCGAATCTTGAAGCTCCTTGATCTCGGATCGCATGCGACACCCTGCGACCCGCTGGTGGATTTTATCCTAACGCGAGCCAGGCGACTATTCCTCATCTGCCTAAGCTGTGATCAAAGTCAAATTGCTTTGAGAATGAGGGTCTTTAAGAAACACGGATTTGATGACGCCCAATTACCGGTACAACGCCTTGGTCTCAAAGATGTCAGCACTCCTTACAAGGTCGATGTTTTCGCCAAGTATCCTCAGTTGTGGCGACCCGTCCAAATCGTGGCCTTCCAGGAAGCACAATGGAAGTTCCTGGCACCCACTTTATCCACAACCACACTGCTACATGATTTTGGGCAGCTCACGTTACCCTTCATATCCAGCAACACATCGCCATCGCAGGGTGCCTTCAGTACTGTGAACAGATACGAAGTACATCCTGCTCATTTTGATGCTACACCAGAGGTAATCACAACCGAGCTTTTGAACTGAACGCCAAGCTGACATGTAACATCAGAAATCATCTGCTAGTCATGTAATTGCAGTCAAGGAGTTTAGAAGGAACCGGAAGCGAAAGGACATTACGAGCCAGTGGGAGAATGAGGTCAGAGTCCTTGAACAAATTAAATCTCTCGACCACGATCATATCGTGCGCTTTCTCACAGCGTTTCGACGTGGCGAAGGGCAAGATCTGGAGTATTACATCTGCTTTGAGTGGGCCAGTGGTGGGAATCTTGCTGACCTTTGGGACGAAGACCCACAGCCAAGGTTGTCAGGACCTCTGATTCGAGCCGTGATACATCAACTTCATGGACTCGCGCAAGCTCTGAACGCAATCCACTACTTCAAGGGATCAGACGGTGAAGGAACCGAGGCATCGTTTATTCACGGTGATATCAAGCCAAGGAACATCCTTTGGTTCAGAGGGGGTGGAGAAATGGGCACCCTAAAACTTGCCGACTGGGGCGAAGCAAGAGTATATGGCGCCAATGGAGCTGGTGAAACAAACACTGCAACGCGTAATAACTCGACAAGTAACTTCGGAACTCGTCGATATGAGCCCCCTGAAGTCGAAACAGGATTGGAGATCGACGGTTCTGGGACTAGAAAGAACGCTCGTTCCCGGTTATACGACACTTGGTCCTTCGGTTGCTTAACCCTTGAGTTCATCGTATGGCTTCTTCACGGAAGGCATGGACTCGCCAACTTTCACCATGACAATGTAGGAGATTACGGCTTGTCGGACTCATTCTACGAGATCAATCATGAGAGGATTGCCAAGGTCCACGGCGTTGTGAGCCACTGGATGGAACACCTAGGGAAGGATGCACTCTGTGAGTACAAGTCGTCAGCACTCGGTGACCTCCTCGACATTGTTCGAAATGGACTTCTAGTGGTCAAGCTTCCCCAAGGTGGCGGAAGCACCAAAATTCAGATCAAAAGTTACTCGCGATTTGTGCTCGGAGACCACGGGAAATCCAACGAGGAAACCGCTGGAGACATCACGAACGAGCCTGTTATACGTTCATCAGTAGATCCTGACATATCGATCGTCATCACCAGCCCACATTATTCGTGGGCAACGCCCGCCGAACACGAATGCAGCGATGGAGATTTGTTAGCGCATCGAAACAATGCGCTTGTATCAGAAAAGAGTATAGAGCGTTTCCGCGCCATCGATCTGGTTGATAACCTGGGCCAATTACGCCAAAAGGAACACTCAGACAGTTACTGGTTCCAGGATCTGCCTCGCTGTCCGATGCCCCCAACTTTTAGAGGGACGACCTCGCTAAGCAAGATACCACTCCGGGTGAGACAGAACTATGAGTATCCAGATCTTGACCCAGAGGACTGGCAGTTACGTCCGGACAACGGATTCGCCGCCAGCATGTTTGAACGACTTACAAAGTCTGACTTATTGTCGCCACCATCCACAACGCAAGTCACGAGTCACCTGTGCGACAAATGTCATGAATTCGAGCGGGAAATTTGGAGCCCTTTCTTCAGCATGACTTACGAAACGAAGCTACTGTATCAGAATGCAGCATCGCACACTTGCGACCTGTGCGCTCTATTATCGCAGGTTTGTCAGGATAACGCTTGCGCAACCCACTCTAGCGTGAAGTTCGAGCGACGAGACTCTACAGTCAGAATGAGTAATATTCGCCTCCCGGTTCTATCACTCTTCCGAAACTATGGTAAGCTATCGTAAGAAGATGAACGAAAGGTCTCTGACTACCCTTTTCCAGACCCCCATGGCATCGTCAATGATATTCAGACAGGCTTTGATGCACTCCCAGATGCCGGAACCGCCCTTCATCTTGGGTTGCTACGTGGCTGGCTTGAATACTGCGATAAAGAACATTGGAAGGACCCAAAATGTAAACCTTCAAGGTTCAAGCCATCCGCAGCCGGTTCGATCATCAAGCTTCCAACCCGCCTGATTGACGTCGGTACCGCGGCAGATAGAACTGTGAAGCTACAAGAGATGAAAGAAGATGAAGGCGAGGATTGGATTGCCTTGTCTTACCAATGGGGCTCGCCACCTCATTTTTCAACAACTCGGCGCAACATCAGCGATATGTATGCTGGCGTAGCAGTTGAAACACTTCCCCAGACCTTTAGAGACGCGATAACAGTGACAAGAGCATTAAAGAGACGGTTTCTCTGGATTGACTCCATCTGTATCATACAAGGGCCGGATGGTGACTTTGAGAGCGAAGCTAGGACTATGGAAGACGTCTACAACGGTGCGTATTGCGTATTGGCTGCTTGCTGCGCCGAGGATCAGACTTCAGGCTTTTTGATGCCTAGAATGATCCGACATCAAGTCACACTGGACTCTCAGCATCAAAATCACGGCGCCATCCACGTGTGCCAGATGATCGATGACTTCGATAAACACGTCCTCAACGGAGACCTCGCAAAGCGTGGCTGGGTCCTTCAAGAGCACGCACTTGCTTGTCGAACCATCTTCTTCACCAAGTACCAGACGTATTGGGAGTGCGGCCATGGCATACGCTGCGAGACAATGGCGACGCTGTCGAAGTGAGTCGCTTGCATACGTGATCACATAATACACACGGCTGACATTGATGGTAGCGATCACGCTTCTCTCCTTGGTGACCCCGACTTTCCTAAACGCCTGGAACGAGCCGAACATGGTGAGTTTATCCTACGGCTCCAAGAATTGCTGAAGCAATATTCGCGGCTGGGCTTATCAAAGGAGCACGATCGCTCGACAGCGATTGCCAGCCTTCAGCAACGTCTGATGAGAGTGATGAACCTCCAAGGCGAATATGGAACATTCGATAGTAGCGGTAACCCAGGTCTACTTCGTCGCAGTCTTCTCTGGCATCGGTCCTTGGACGTGAAGAGCTTATCGACGATATCCTACCCGAGGCATTGTGAAGTCCCATCCTGGTCTTGGATGTCATGTTCCGGGCCTATAGACTACTTCCCGCTGACATTTTACGGTTTCGATTGGCAACGCCTAAAAGTGACATGGTCGGATACGAAGATTGTAGATGAGAAGACGCGTCTCGGCGCTGCGGTGCAACAGCTCGATCTGACTGTAGTCAACCCTTTCGAAGCGGATGTTATCTTTGACATCCCTGCCAAGGTAGATGAGAAGAAGATGATGGCGGTGATTCTGGGTGTCGAGAAGGGAGACGCCGCACTAGGAGACAGGAAACACTATGTTCTAGTTGTAACTTCGAAACAAGCTTGGGGACACGCCTTGTACGAACGGATCGGCGCGGGACATGTTCCTGGGAGATGTCTAGTAGGAGAGCCGGAAGATTGCTTGCTCATTTGATGGATGGGCGTTTGTAGTACTGTGCGTGCTCGTTCTGTCATTATATCCCCTTCAAGTCAGGACTTTACCTACCTTTCAGAAGCCTTGCCAATAGATAAACCCGCACTCATACTGCAAAAGACATCATTGTACCAGATGTGTTGCATAGAGACCAGCGGATGTTGAAGTTAATGATGCCAACGGGTGGCGGAAAGCATGTATAATGCCGACGAGGAATAACCGAGCCCTGGAATGCATCAGAAGATAAGCGATACCGGCTTCAGAGCCTGCCTTTCATCCGCCAATTAGCAAAACCTGGAATTCGCAGTGGACAAGCGAGATTATGCAGGGGTCAGCAGCACCCATCGCCGGTGAAGACTCGACGAGGCGGTGCAAACAACCCGCGGCACAACCACCAATCGGACGAAACCTGAATGTAGGCACAGTGGGTAGTCCCTGCCGTCCTGGGGACTGACCTTCACGAAGTGTACTGTGGTGTCAGCGTGCAGACCCAGTCCGTACATTGAGACCCGTGAACTGCATGCGCGCTCATTGCCAAGTGCGGAAATGGAGTTATCGAAGTAGAGGCTGAGCGAAGCTATCGGGCAAGGCTACCCGGGTGTCCCTGCGCGATCACGTGTACTGACGAAAACCTTTGGAAGCCAACCTCTTGTGAACGCTTCGATAGCACGACTACGCGTGGCTACAACGCAGGTACAAATGGCAAGAATACCCGTTCACGTGATCAAGATGCAGGTATACGTTGTTACGGGGCAGGTAAACATGCAAGTATGCACGGTCACGTGCAACTTCATTGCAATGCTATATCACAGGCCAATTACAGGAGGCGGCTGGTGAGCGGCGGCAGCTAGGGTGCTTAGAACAACCCCTACAACGGAAAGTTGAAACAGAACATGTTGGCTCTCGGGTGTGGCCTGTGACGATTACCCTGAATGTGGCTGAGTGGGGCGCGCCCACCTCTACCTATGTACAGCTCTGTAGCAGCCGGTGTGCGTCCATGGTGCGACCAGCGCTCCCGGCGCCCTGGCGCCGGAGACAACTCGACCAGAAGTCGTTAGAGGGGTGCCTCGCTATTGGTTCATGAGACGTCGTGTACGCAACTGGCCAATGATAAGCCGCTGCTCGTGAAGAGTTGTCCAAGTCTCCCTGCGTTCAGGGCGATCGAGGGATACGAGCTCTACGATGAACATCGGTCAGCATGATTTATCTAGAGCGCCTTGCCATGTTTCTCGAAGATTGCAACTTGAGCATAACGAAACTTTCACACACAATTACATTCCTCATTGATAACGCTTGTTTCGAATATCCTGTCAAGCGCAGACCACACGTACTGGTCAGTTCCCGTCGCTCAGCCAATCAGAGACCGACATGTCAGCGATATCCAACGAATCTATCATCGCCATCGTCAGTCTGGTCGCAACATGTCCGCCTTCCGTGGTTCTAATCTGGCACCTGCTCCGGCGTAAAGGTCGTGTCCGAGAAGACTTCAACGGTTCGTTAATATGTGTCAATGCTCACTGTCCGTCGCTGACAGCTTCCTAGATGATGAGTTCTTCCGTCCAGCCATCGATCGCAAGATCATCAAGCACGTCGACGATACCTTACTCAAACCCACTCCTACCTACCTCTCTCCACGATAACCACCATTCACGTCGCCGACACGGGCTCAAGAACAACCCCTCAAAGCTCTTCCACCACCTAATGGCAAAGCCGACTTCTCTTTCACAACGCGCTAGAGACTATCAAAAGTCTAGTTAACAGTAGGGCCGAGCATCTTGGAGAATGGGGCGCAGTCAGAGGGGTCTTGGCTAGGAAAAAGATGTTGTTGACGATGAGAGATAGGAAGAGTGACGCATGATAGAGAAAGATAATAATGATGTTGCCAGGCCACATACAACACATTCCCGTTTTTCTAAGCTTTTACATCCAGACTATAATGCACGTTTACCATGACCAGGCGACATTCGCGATACAGCCTGATCAATTCCCACATTGAAACTGCTTAGGAGAGTGCGATGGCGTCCCATGCGCTGGCGGCGGCAGTGGATGTCGCCTACTGCACATCAGTCCGTGACATGAGTGCACATGCTAATGCCGAATGCATTCCCAGAACATTGTTGTGATTTGAAAGCCGATCAGCGTTGTCGTGATGGTAGGGTCGGGACGAAAAGCGGTTGCGATGTGGGCCTGTTGACGACTGGCGCTACGCGGGCCGCTTCGGCCCCGGGGCATCTCACCTGGGCAGCCTCGGCTCTACTTGCCCACCTGACACCTGGCAGCGTTCGTCGCGAATTCGAGCTGATAATTGACGAGCCCTCCTTTATCCTTGCGTCCAGATCAATGATTTACTATCCTACGATTAAGTGCACGATGAAAAGTTCACGGGGTGGGCATCGCAGTCCACGATCTGCAAAGAACCAAAGGCTCTGCCATCATGGATGGATGCATTTCGTTCATCACACGCTCTAGGTTATATCTCAGTCACGAACGCCATTCCGAAAACGCAAATCGAATGGGTTGCGAAGCTTAAATGCTGGAGTTAGAAGGACACCAGTTTGCATGAGACGTAGCCTATTGCGACGTACGCAAACCGCCACTGCGTCGTGCCGCCCAGCGAGTTCGAGCAACTATTACCGCTCCACTGCCTCGCGTTATCTCTTCAGATCCTTGAAACGCCGTAGATTCCAAAGGACCACAAAATTACTGCCATCCTAGAATAGGTTGGCGATATAAAGGGCGGCAATTGCTAATTCACATCGCATTCGAGCCGGTGCGAAGGCTGCATCACCTACCGAACAATGTATTCGCACCTCGAAACGCCGACTCAAGCTGACGATCCAACATAACGCTACATACAGGCGAAGATTGTGGAAGTCCTCCATCCACGACCGCTTTGGGCTGCATCGGGACACAATGAACGTGTAGGTGAGACATGGGTTGCACCGCTCCCTGCGTCATGAAGGAACGCAAGACGCAGAGTTGGACGCCACTGCACCGCCCTGTCATAAGAGACTGCAAGATAAGGAGGATGCAATGCGCGAGCATCGAGTCGACCGCTACACCGCCATGCGTCCTAATAGAACGCCGCCGGACGAGCACGGAAGAACGCCCAGCGGACTTCTGGCGAATGCGGGCTCGCGCGCTCGTCCCGTCAGTCTTAGCGCCAACACGAGCCTCCACCAATCTAGGCCGCGGTGCAGATCTCTGCGATGCGTCCCTGTCAACGCTGAGTCTTATTAGGTGTATCAACGCCGTGCAGATGCCCATGGTCGCTGGAATAGATATCGGGCTGAACCGCTGCTTCTGAAACGTAGGTTCCAATGGAGAGTAGGGAACGGCCGGGAGGCCGCCTGTTCCTCATAGGCTCGCATCTTGCTAACTTCCAAGGTTGAGATCATTTCTCGCTTCGCAAGGACGTAAACGACTACGAAGCTGAGCACGCATCTCAATACTTCAGGCAAGATGGGCCGAGAGCTTATACACGCCTTGGACTGCTCAGGATACGTCTATAACACGCCAGCCCGCTGTCCTCTGTGGTTTTCTCCAAATCGGCAGGACGTATCTCAACAGCATATACAACGGCATCGATCTCGTATATCAATCGTGTCTATTCACATCTTCCGACCGCAACTCATATCTCGTTCCTCACATCCTCGCACGTGTAACAGAACATGTTGTCACTGTCCAACGGGGACATAATCGCTATCGTTACCCTGGTCACAACATGTCCCCCTTCGGTTGCACTGTTATGCCATTGGATCAAACGATCTCGTCTTGACAATGGATTCGGTCAGATTGGTATGTTCATCTCACTGTAGTCCTGCAGTAACAATCCCGGCTGAACCACTCCAGATGCCGAGCTCGCCAACAGCCCAGCTCGGCAGAGTAACGGTGATCTCGTCGAGGGTCAGGTCGACCTCATTGTACCTCGACCTGGTCTTGCTCATGTACCTGAGCGTCACTCGCCGACCTTTGCTAGCTTATCAAAAAGGAGCATTACTTAGTAAGTATCATGGTCAAACTCGGTTGTGTCTGTCTAATGGTCGTGAATAGAGCACAACACTGCGCGAGACTAAGACCCATGGCGGTTGGCTGCCCTTAATCGCAATGCGACGCGAAGTAACACACCAAATCGATCCCTCACAACCGAAGGGACACCGATATGGTGTCCTCCATTAAGGGCGCCTGCTCCCAGCGTTTGCGTCACTCGATGCGAGCCAAAGGGCGTTCATACGGAAGAGGCGGACAAGTAAAGAGAGGATCCAAAGGCATGATTGAGGCATGTATGGGTAGATGCACAATAATCATACTTCCATCTTTTTCAATGCCTGTTCAAACTACGGCTCGGCTGTGTGCTGCTCAGAAGGAAAGTACGCAGTTACGACGAACGTAGACTTGGACGCAGCCCGGATTTAGCCTGAAATGTTATTAGTCTATGGATCGCGGCATGATGCTAGGGCTGCTTGCTGCATAGCCAGCTGGCACGAATTCCCGTTTCTGATAATCTGTATTTCCTAATTGGGAAGACCAAATTTCTACTTCTGGTTAGGTGTAAATTTCCTATATAGGCTCATCAGGTCGAGTCCAAGCTTCTGCCTGTTCCAGCAGCGCTCCCATCCAGACGCAATTCCACTTCTGTTGGGTATAAGATGGCCCTCTCTTGCCGATATCATGGCATTGCGAAGACAGCCAGGATCAGGTTTAAATTGAACGACCATTCAAACATTTATACTCTCACTCTTTAAACAACCCGCATCTTCCAGAACGTCAAGCGTGCAAGCCAACATCAATAGTCGCTAGCTGGGCCATTCAAGTAACATGTCATCTCTTTCCAATGAGTCCATCATCGCGATAGTCACGCTCGTCACAACCTGCCCTCCATCAATACTACTTATTTGGCATCTCCTTACACACAAACACCTTCACGTCCAGCACGAAGTGCAGGGTATGTCCAAAATACGAGTGTGAATTGACAGATTCGATACTCACATGTCAGCAGGAGTTGAGACCGCATCTCGATCCAAAGTCAACCTTGAAGTCCTCAAACACGTCAAGGACACAGTACTCAGACTTGTCATCGCGCACTTATTCATCCGGTGATTACCATAACTTGGTTGACGGTGAACGGACACCCCAGACAGATGAGGGCCTCTTTCTCACTTCTTACGCCGATGTATTGATCACTGCGTTGCGCGTCACGAATCCGTTCCTATACCCGCAAAAACTTCAAGTACTCCTCTCAACGTAGTAGATTTGTTCAAACCGACCATACATATCAATCCAGCCATGGTCTCTTGCGTACTACTTTCCTCATACCAACATACCACATTCCATAGCACTAGCTTAATGCGAAAGTGAAAGAGGCTTACTTATAATCCTCATGAACAATGGCGCGAACCTCAGACCCTTCGAACTCATATGCAAAGTGCTCCATGTCACCAAGCCGCTGACAGCACGTTGTACTCTCCATTAGTCTTTCGATCCATAGTACGATGCTCGTGGCACGCGCGCCCGGAGGAGGCAGTGCACGTCGCTTCCTGTATATGAGTCTACCTAGGTATGATCGAAGTGCACATATTGGCTGCAGATCATGTTCTATTAGACTTGCGACCTGGAAATCCTACAGCGTTGTCGTGATGGAGCTCTAGGGTTGGGAGGAAAGGTAGTTCTGTCGCAGTGTGCTTGCCGACAAGCAGCTGGCGCTGGGCGGGCCGCTTCGGCGGTCTCGACCCCACCTGGGCACTCACATAGCTGCTAGCTCGCCTCGACTCCAGGCTGCGACTTGACCAACCCTCACATGCCCGTCTGACCAATTTACTACCCCACAATCACATTCAGAATCGGGGTCTGGAACAATGCAGTTGCATGCTTACGACATCTGTAGGGCGAAACGCTCGCGATTTTGAATGTCTGTATGTGGACTGTCGCTTTTCGCTGCCCTACCGTCAGCGACTTGTGCTGTTACTTCGAAAACGTCGATTTGAACGATCGCGAAGCGCGTATTCCCGCGCCTAGGCCTGATCTTGCTTACCTAGGTAGTTGTCCAGACCGAAGCAATTACTTGAATCTCGGGACGAATAGCTACACCGGTATCCTGGAATCACAAGCAAGCATGGTCGTATCCATTCGCTGGCGTTATCGGTCGAATCGCTTTTGGTTGCACTCGGCAATGCTGCATCGTTTCTCGAACGATGTATCTGTCCCAGGCATCCGGAGACTCAAACCACAGTAAAGTTGACTATATCTATTCGAGCGTTGTGATACCTAGGCTTGTCAATTATTGGGCGGGAGATGGGTTGCACTGCCTTGCGTCATGAAAAGCCTGGGGCAAAGGGTAAAGCTTAAACTTACTATAATATTTATTCCAACCGACGCTCAGATGCCGCCCAAAAACCGTACCAACTACGAGCACGATATACTATCCCTTCTTGCGTCAATTTCAACATCATGCCTTCAATATCGACCGACGCCATCATCGCTATCGTTGCCGCTGTCACGGCTTGCTCCCCATCCTTCGTTGCCATTGGCCGCCTCATTAGACGTCGCTACCAACACAATTGTAACAACCAACGCGAGCGTCAGGGCAAGCTTCTCAGGAGTCTCCAACTTTAGTTACTTCACTAATGCTTGTGCAGATATCGAGAATGCCGCATGCTGCGACACGAACCGCCAAACTATCCAACATGTGAAGGACACTGTCCGCCGACCAGAGGTTGCATATCTCCCTACGCGATGATCAAAGCCAGCCTTGGAGACCATCGACTACAACAATACCTTCCCCATTCTTATTCGGCCATACACACTTCCAACACAAGACATGACATGGTCACGTCCATACCCTCCATCATCTCAGTTACTCTGCCTCACGAAATACCCAAACACTATACACTTATGTAGACAACGCTGCTGCGCGATATTCATTGTTAAGCTCGTATTTCCACGCTAAAACGCCACACCCCAGCATCATAAAAACGTTCTTCCACCGTACACTCCACCACTTCCCCTCCCCACCGACCTCGCCCCTACCCTGCATACTATCGTCGCTATCCACACTACCCACACTCCCCTCACTCTCCTCACTCTCCCCCTCCGCGCCCTCATCACCGACAACCAACTCCTCACCAATACCAGACTCATCATCCCCAACACACATCCACCTCTCCTCCACCCCAATCTTCCGTCCATTCCCATGCCAGAACGGCTTCTCTTTCTTCACCTCCCCTTCTCCATTAGCCCCCTTCATCCCCTTCATCCCATCCACGTCTTCAGTGCCGCAGCTCGGCCGAATCCAAGGCCCAGTAAACCCAAACATCTCGGCTGCTTGACGGATCCCTTCGTCCCTGTAGCCATACCACTCCCTCCCCTCTTCTATGATCGTGCACGTGGGAGTTGGCTGAGCGGATGGTGTACTTCCATTTGAGTCTTTCGAAATTCTTCGTTGCCGTCGTTCCAATACAAACTCAGGCAGGGGTGTAGCGAAGATGGATATATCGTTTTTCGGTTTGCAGACTACACTGCCAATCCCCGCTCCACACACCTCCTTACGCGGTACCCCGGATCCCACCTCCATACTCTCCGCTCCAGATATATCCGACCCAACTCCCAGTCTACCCCCTACATCCCTACTCTCCGCTCCACACACCTCCTTACGCGGCACCCTGGAGACCACCGCCATACTCTCCTGTTTCTGTGAAGACATACTCGATGGATATTTCTGGTCGCCAAATACAAAGTCGAACATATCTTCAAATGACTCCTCCGCAGGAGGGAGGTTGGCGGAGATGGAGGTGCTGCGGCCGCGCCAGCAGTGGGATGTTGCTGTTGAGCCCATGGTTATGTTGGAGTGGGTGGTGTGTGGGATGTGTGTGTGTGTGGGGGGTTTGTATGGTCCAGGGGTTCTGGAGAGGTTTGGAGATGAGGGGTTTTTGGGTGAATGTAGATGTGAATGTGGATGTGTTTTGGGATGGATGATGAGAACTTCTGCATTCTTCCCCCATCTCTCATATACGAAGACGGAACTCGTAGAGACTTTATCGCTCTCAAGATACCATGGTCCTGCGACAAAAGAGGGTAGACACAAGGTAATACCGAGACCACTCACGGTGAACCCAAACATCACCCGCACAAGAGCATACTTGCAGTTCCATCAAGTCAGCGTCCTTGCAACCCTCATTCTCAAGCTGGTACGACAGTCCACCGTACCCGCGCCCCACACAACCAACAGCAACACGACACATGCAGTTAAAAAAAATAGTATTCCACTTTCTTATCCCACTCTTCTTCCCATCCACCTCTTACTAGATCCCACTAAAGAAGACTGATATCTCGCTTTTGACTTTTCCCCCGATGGGAAACCAAGTTGCATGCGTGCAACCAACCAACCAAACATATGCTAAGCTAAAAGAAAAACGCCGGTACCGACCCGACCCAAGAATATACACAACGAATGAAGTTACACGGGAATCAAACAACTCTGACAAAGGCGAACAAGTCTTAACGACCCGATCGCTCCTTAGTTTGCTTTCTGCGGTCCTTGATAGTTTCTGCGATTACGTTAGCATTAGTCATCTTAGCATTTGACGTATGAGACTCACTCTCGTCGTAAATCATAAACTCGTGCAGCGCACTTCCAGCCGGTACCATAGGCAGCACAGGCACCTTCTGGTCAGTGACAACCTCCAGCAGGGCCGGGCCATCAGACTCCAACAGCCACTTGAGGCTGTCCTCCAACTCTTCAGGCTTGATGCAGCGCTTAGCCTGTACACCCATGGCATCACCAAGCTTAACGAAATCGGCGTTGCGCTGATGGGTATGCGCGAAGCGGTCGGTGTAGAAGAGAGTTTGCCATTGCGTGACCATGCCCTGCTCCTCGTTGTTGAGAATGATGATCTTGACGCCAATGTTGAACTCGGCGGCGGTGGAGAGTTCTGTCAGGGTCATGCTGAAGGAGGAGTCGCCGTCAATGTCGATGACGGTGCATTCTGGGCGTGCGACCTTGGCGCCGATGGCGGCGGGGAGACCGTAGCCCATGGTTCCTAGACCACCGGACGTGATCATGGTGCGTGGGTATCGCCAGCGGTAGTGCTGGGCGCACCACATTTGATGTTGGCCAACACCGGTGGTGAGAATGGTCTCCTCCTTGCGGTGGGCTGTGAGATCGGAGAGCTTCTCCATGACGGTCTGTGGCTTGATGAGGCCGTTCTCGCCCTCCTTCTCGTAGGCCCATGGGAAACGCTCCTTCCATGCGGCAATCTGTCCGAGCCATTCTGGTCTCTCAGGAACCTCGTTGACGAGAGGTAGGAGCTGCTTCAGGTTGGTGCCGAGATCACCCTCGACAGCCTCGGTCGCCTGCACGACCTTGTTGATGTTCTTGGGCATGATCTCGAAGTGGATGATACCACCACGACCCTCAGCCGCTGCTGCCTTTGCCGCGGGCGCGAACTTGGAGATGGCACCAGTGATACGGTCGTCGAAGCGAGCACCAAGAGCGAGAATCAAATCGGCTTCCTGCATGGCCATGTTGGCGTAGGCCGAGCCGTGCATACCGAGCATGTGGAGAGACTTGGGCTCAAGCTCGTCATATCCTCCGAGACCTTGCAGGGTGGTGGTTACGGGAATGTTGACCTTGTCCGAAAGTTCCTTCAGGAGCTGAGGTCCGTTCTCGGTTTGGAGGATACCCTGTCCGGCGTAGATGACGGGCTTCTTCGCCATATTGATCAAGTCGGCGGAGCGGCGGATGGAGTGGTCCAGCTGCTGCTTGCTAAGCTCGCGCGCGGCGATGGTCGCAGCGCTGACGGTGGTGGGGAGGGTGCTGCTCATGGGAATAGCTCTTTGGAGAACACTGGCAGTAACATCCTTGGGCAAGTCAACGAGAACGGGTCCTGGGCGTCCGCTTGTCGCAATCTCGAAAGCCTCATTGATTCTCCGCGGGAGTTCCGCAACGTTCTTGACGAGGACATTCCACTTTGTGCAGGGCCTTGTAATGCCGACCATGTCAGCTTCCTGGAAAGCATCGGAGCCAATTGCGCTGGTAACGACCTGACCGCAGAAGACAACCAGGGGTGTTCCGTCCATCAGCGCATCCTGCATGGGTGTGACGACGTTGGTGGCACCGGGACCAGAGGTAACGAGCACAACACCGGGCTTTCCACTCGCGCGGGCGTAACCCTCTGCCATGTGGCCGGCGCCCTGTTCATGGCGTGGCAGAATGAAGTCGAAGTGTTTTGACTGGTAGATCGCATCGAAGACGGGAAGAATCGCACCACCGGGGTAGCCGACTGGGAAGTGTTAGTATTCAGTATGTGAAGTTTGGTGCACGCAATCCATGTAAGCATGTAAGATGTGTCATACAGATGTGCTTGACGCCCTGGCGGAGCATCATCTCGTGGAAGATCTCTCCACCGGTCATGCCAACAAACGAGTGGTCCATTGCAGGTGAGCGGTACGGCTTCAGCGGCTGGACATCCTTGTGGTCCTCACGGTTGAAGGCGGGCGACGGTCTTGAGCGCGGTTGTGTTTGTGGGGCCGCCGCCTGGGTGCTCTGCGGTCGCTTCGCATCTTCCTGGGTGATTTTACTCGAGACGGCCTGCGCGGGTCTGCGGAAGGGTGAGACGGCGAGTCGTTGTGTGGAGGTGGAAAAGTTGCGGTTGCCCTTGAGAGCATTTACAGCTCGTGTGCGTGACTGCTGCATGGCGATTATGACGTCCACTCAGGACGAAGTATTAATAACGCACAGAGGGGAGATTCAGCAAAAGCAAGGGCGACGTGGGAGAGAGAGTGGGAGGAAAGTGGAAGCTGACGGCTGGTTTTGAGTCAATTGGCCGTTCGCCTTTGAGTCTTCGTCGGGCCCAGGTTCGTGGCGCATATGAAAAGTTAGTGGAGTCGTTTGGCCCCGGTGGCAGGGGTCTTGATTGGGCGATCCCCGCAATTCGAAAGAGTGCTGCCGAACATCGGAGCGCTGTGACAGCCGTCTTAGTCCATGGGAACACCATAGACACGATGCAAGTTCCCCCTGGACGAGGCCATGGCCGCGCTGCCTCGGGCGACGAGCGACGCCGAAGTGTGTTGATTGCTCTTCACGTGTGCTCTGGCATGACTAATCGCGAGAACAGCCGCCCTGACGCGCCGTACGACCAAGGGTCCACTCGACGCCGATGACATCGTTATAGACGAGTATGCGCCCAGTTATTCAGCCGGCAGATAATACGGATACAAGACACGCGCTTACACAATGATGCAGCCCTCTCGCTGAGAGTACCGCCACCCTGCCTGCGCGCGTTCGGTCGCCAGCACGGCCTCAACCTTCCCCGCAGCCGTCGTATGAGGGCCCAACACGCGGCATCGACGACATTCCCCATAAGGACTTCAGCTTCCTCCAAGACCCGCAGGCATACCACGTCCTGCCAGTCACCAATGTCCCGCCTCCGTTCCTCAATGCGCCGCATGCCCCGCCGATATCCTCGCCGATAGACACGCTCCTCCTATCAGGACACTACCGTCTCGCCGCCATCGCCGCAGCGCGCAACCTCATTTCGGCAGCCCCAGGCGATCACGATACGCTACTCCACCTCATCCACGTACGCCTAGCATGCCTTTGCCTGCTGCAAGAACACGCGCTCGCGGCGCAGGAATCCAAAGTTCTGGGTGACCTCAACAGCGCCTTCTACCGCCACCCCCTCACAAACGCCCACCTCGTACCCTGGGATCTTCGCCTCCTTGTCGTACGACTGGCAGCCCTCGGATACGGAGAATGGCGCAAGGGCATAATGGGATACTACGAACTCGCACGTGAATGCAGGGAGAGTATCCTCAAGGCAGGCTCAGACGAGGATAAAGCGATTTGGCGCTCGCGGCTACGAGACTGCGGTATTCGTGTTGCGAATGTACTGGTGGAGATGGGCGATTTCGAGGGCGCAGGGAGACATCTAGCAACTCTTGCTGCGGACGGTGATCAAACAAGGGAGATATCTCTCATGGAAACGCTCGTCTGGCTGAGAGTCGGAGATATGGCATCGGCGCGTCGTTGTCTTGCCCGCGCATCCTCTGCCTCAGCTGACGCCCTCGTAGACGGCACACTGAACGCGCTCATCCAGCTCGCCGACTCGGACTACCACGCCGCCTCCGAATCTTTCCAAGCCCTCCACGAAGAGTTCCCTGAAGATGCGATGGTAGCGCAAAATCTGGCTGTGTGTTTGCTCTATACGGGTCGGATATCGGATGCTAGAGATATACTCGGTCAGCTGGTCGACGATAGTTCGCCCTTCCACTCGCTGGTGTTGAACTTGAGCACGGTGTATGAGTTGTGTACAGAGAGGAATAGGGAGAAAAAACTTGGGCTGGCGGAGAGATTGGCAGGACGGAGGGATGGTGGTGGTGTGGGTTGGGAGCGTAGTAATGCTGAGTTCAAGCTGTAGAAGTAGAAAATTCAAGAGCATGGCAGAGAAGTTGTAAATGAATCGGGGTATCTTGCATATGTCGATGTCTTCTCATCAACTAGCCGGTCTCCTCAAGGCCAAAATGTCGGACAACTTGACATTGCCCTTGCCACCCCAGCCCGCAGCTCCTTGAGCTACCTCTGGTCGAACGCGTACATACCATCCCCAAGCCCGCTTATCCAGGTCTTCTTTACTCAGCACTTTTGCCCATGACCCATACAGGAGTTCCAATGCGCCCAGCAAAAGCCCTAGATTCCGCTCTTTCTCCGCTGCAATGGTCGCAGCTGTCCTCTTTCCCTTTGGTTTCGGTGCAGGCGCTCCCTCCACCTTGACGTAGACATCTCCATCTTCCTTCTTGATCAACTCCGCAGCGGGTGTCTCAAACGCTCTCAAAAGGTACGCCCTCGCGCTCTGCGCAGTGTAAATAGGAAGATTACTCGAGCCAACCTGCGAATTCTGTGCCTTCTTCAAAGCCTCGAGATCCACACCCCATAGTGCAGGTCCCCTCGCCTCCTCCCCATTCTCATCACCTCCCTCAAACTTCACAGTCTTCTGCGCCGTCTCATCTTCCCACTCATACCCCCACCTCTTCATCACTCTGACCTCCCTCGTCATAATCCGTATCAGCGGCTGTCCCTCGCCCCAACCTTCTTCTTCCGCCGGCTTTCCCTTCTCTAGACCGATGTTGACGGCTTTGGTCTTACTGTTCATAGAGGTCACGGCTTGGGCTAGGCTGAGGCGACTGGAGATGGGCTGGCTTGGCATCGTGAACTTGAGTAGCGTCACTGCGAAAGCGAGGACGAGTGGTGCGCGATTCGTATAGACAACAGATGAGCTAAGTATATCCTCATCTAACTCAGGTTCTGGCATCGCGAGCGAAGCCTCGAGATCCGCGCCGTTCAGAGGTTGGCCATAGGTTGCCTTGGCTTTCTTTGACGCAGGCGCAGGTGTAGCAGAGGCAGCATCTGCGGTGCGCTTTTTAGACTGTCGTTTGGCGGCATTGAGAACCGAGCGCGCAACTTTCTCGTCGGCGAAGATGGTTTTGAGAGTTTCGTGGGAGGACTTGGATATATCGGATGGACTGCATGGTTGTCAGTAGGGAAGTGACGCGGTGGTACGCTGTCACGTGCTTACGTGATGAGGTTCGCTGCTTGGAGGTCTTTGATTTTGGACAGAGCTTGCGCCAGAGGGACCTTGGCGTCTTGCGATAGGAAACGCAGGAGCGATTGAACGTCTTGTGCCGAGGTCATGGTGTTTTGTCTGGTTTCCGTGGTACTGTGGCCGTAGCATGACGTTATTGGAGATTCCCGGGGCCGTGGGGAAGCCCTGGGCGTGACGCTAGTCTGGACCCTCACGCGCAAGCTTAACTTTCTGGTTGGCACTGCGCGAAACCTCACCACCACCTCATGCCGCAATCACCTCATGAAATCTTCCAACACGGCGAATAACTGATCACACGCTACCATGGCTTTCAAATTCTCCCTAGGCGCCGCGAAAGCCAACAAGGCGCAATTGAACGCCAAAGCGAAGGAGGAAGAGGAAGCGAAGGCGCGAGAGGAGAAGAATGCGCTCGACAAGGTCATGGCCGATTTCGAGGCGGAGCACGGAGCTGAAAAGAGTATACTAGGCGAGGTTGAGCAGCAGGAAGAGGAAGATGTCTTTGTTCCAACGGGAAGCAAGAGACATTTCACAGGCAGACAGCGCACGATGAAGAGCGGCCCCGGCACCCTCGAGACGGAGCCTCTCGATGGCTATAACAGACCGGGCGTACCGCCAGGACGTCTCGCGCCACAAATACAGTCACGATTCGGAGGAGCAGTACCTACAGGCCCAGCCGCACTCGATGGCCCGAAGCAGACGGAGAACTTCTACACGACCGTCGTCGCGAAAGCTTCGAACCTCCCGCCCGAAATAGACCCGCGACGCGTCGAAGAGCTGTTCGCCGACTTTCCCTCACTCAAGATCGCGCGGGTCGACAGGATACCACAAGGTCCGAGGGTGGAGGGCAGGCCTTCAGCGACGATGAACATCACCTTTGACAAGGATGCCAACGCGCGGGACCTCGACGCTGCGATGAACAAACTCAACGACAAGAAGTATCTGGGCAAGGGCTACTATCTACATCTGGACAGATATCTGGGTAGTCGCACAGCAGACACAACACAACAGACAAAGGCATTTGGCGCACGGTGGCAGGCACCCGAGCTACCCAAGGGCTTTGCGCCGCCCCCCGATCTTGGTGGAGGGGGAGGGGGTAGAGGGCCGCGCGAGAACACTGAAGATCTCATCATCACTGCGAACCAGCCTCCCGATCTCGCGACACTCAGATTGGTACATCAGACTATTGAGGGCGTCATTCTGGGTGGTGTGGAGTTCGAAGCGGCCTTGATGAACGAGCCGCAAGTACAAGAAGAGGAGCGCTTCGCGTGGCTATATGACCAGAAGCATCCCGTCAACCGGTATTACCGTTGGCGTCTCCACCAGATCGTCACCAACAGCACCGATTCCGAAATCTTCGCAGGGCAGGGCGCCTGGAAAGGCCCCGTCGATCCGCTCCGCCACGAGTTTGTCGACCACGTGGGAGCTTTCGAATCAGACGACGAGAGTCTGGATAGCGACGAGGAGGAGGAGAAGGAGAAACCAATATTCAAGCCTCTACCCGTGGGCGACAACTATCCCGGCCGCGTGGACAACGGACACGGCATCATGAACCCCAGGTCGCGAGCAATGCTCCTGTGGATGATCAACGCAATCCCCCCCGGCAGCATCGTATACGACGACCTCGCCGCCATCTCCACGTTTGCAGTCGAACACGCCGCCCAGGGCATGGACGAAGTAACCAGCATCCTCGTCTCCAACATCATCAACCCCTTCCAACTCACCGACGCCAACACACGAAACCGCGCCGGCGACGCGGCCGTCAAAGACGACATCCGACGCCCGGACCTCCGCCAAGTAACCCTAAACGCCCTCCGCATCGTCTCCGACGTCCTGCTCGTCACCGCAAAAGAATCAGGCGTCTCCTACAAATACCGGCTAGCCATCGGAACCGAGCTTGTCGAACGCAAAGTTTTCGAACACCTGGAGCAGTTGCCTTCGAGGCTGGAGATGGGGCGTATGACCGAAAGAACGTATAGGGAGGATGTTAATGGGATTTTGGCGGTGTGGACGGGGGATCACCTTTTTGATGAGAAGACGTTGAAGGAGCTGGATGATACGTTTAATAGGAGGGAGAGGGAGAGGGAGGAGGTGGAGGTGCAGAGAAGGGCGGCGGAGAAGAGGAGGAGGAAGGGGGTGGTTGTTAGGAAACCGTCGTCTTCTGGGGCGAACAAGGAGGGTGAGCAAGACGAGCAGGGCATGGATGTTGATGAGGATGGGCAGGATGTGAAGGGGGAGGTTAGGAGTCCGAGCCCTGCTG
Organism: Alternaria triticina; assembly: GCA_022609215.1. Lineage (NCBI taxonomy): Eukaryota > Fungi > Ascomycota > Dothideomycetes > Pleosporales > Pleosporaceae > Alternaria > Alternaria triticina. Next base: position 891,059 of record JAGKPX010000004.1, read on the forward strand.
CGAATCAGACGGGGACGCCGGAGCCTGATGCACTACCTGTACCTGAGCCGGAGGTTGTGGTTAAGGAAGAGGTGGTTTTGCCTGAGCTTGTCGTGCCAGCAGATCCGCCAAAGGTCGTTGAGATCCCTGGAGAGACGGCTGTTGCGAGGGCGAGGCGGTTAAGACCGAAGGCTGAGGATATGTTTGCTTTGGATGAGGAAGATTAGGAGTCTGATCCATCTTTGTGGTCGTTGAGGACTGAGACCGCAAAACAGACACTATCTTTGTGCTGATCGAACAGGCCTTGAGAAATATGTATGCTCATTATCTCGAGCTGTCCAGCTGAACCCGAAAGTAGAGGATGTGTTCGCGTCGACCGACTAAGAAAGCATGTATGATACCCTAGATAGAGAGAAGTGGAGACATCGGCGAGTAAAGAGCGGTGATGAGATATGCAGAACCCGACCGCTGTCTTTGAAATTCTCAGATAGTACGAGAGCTTGACCCCACATACCCATGGCTCATGGCATCGTGATGTATGAGCAACGCGTGTTGAGGAAAGTTGAGTCGTTCGTACACATTGACTCCGAACGTATATCTGCCAGGGCTCCCTTCAACTGGGAAGGCACGAACAGGCTGGTGCCATGCCGCTAGTCATGACCCCACGTTCGATCGACGACAGGCACGCCCCTTGATTCGATCCCCTGCCCAAACGCATGGTCGCAGCATATCCTTTGACGTGATGTTGACAGATATATGCGTGAAAGATGGCGGCTCTTTGAAGTTCGCAGGAAATATCAGGTGCACGCGTGATTGGCTCGTGACTTGGGTGCTCGACTTGTGGACCCCAACATCGTGGAGCGCCCGCTACGCACGAAGCTCTCCGCCTAAACCAACAACACAGACCTTCAGAGTCGCTACCTCACACCGCCTCCTAGCCCATCTTCGCCTACTTACTCGCGCAGCTGCCCCTCCGGCGGCCGCTCTATTCGCAGGGATATTTTCTCCCTCCCAACTCTGCCAAGACTACTGTGTTAGGGCTCTTCCGCTGCCATCTCCGCAGCTTCGCAGCCGTCCTCACCACGCCTAATCCAAAATGCCGACCTTTCTAGGCCTCGCCGTCAGCATCCATGCCGACAGCAACCCGCTCCCAGAATACTCGATACAGAAGCAATCTAAACATCACCGTATCACCTCGTACATCCCTGTCCCTCCCGCAAAGATACCGCCGGGCGCTACCAAGCCTGAGCAGTCTTCTTTCGCGATATCGATTACTCTGCTCACACCAGGTCTTCACGTGCCCTACTCGACGCCCAAACCAACTGACGATGACCCCAACCCGAAAGCGAAGATTGTCGGGGGCCTCCCAGGTCAAACCGGAGAGCGGGGCAAGTACGGTCCCACGATAGCCCCGTACAAGCCCTTGACCACCTCGCCGAACGAGACAATCGCTGCATACATATACTTCGACGGCCGGGCAAAGGAGGAAGTAGCGACCCTGCTGCGACGCGGCGAAGAGACGTGGGTCAACTCACGGTGGGTCAGCGTGCCAGAGTCAGAAGGCGGGGGTCTCGCAGAGCGCGAGTTCCTCTTCCGCGAGGTCGGTCTCGAGAGATGGCTCAACGGTCTGGATCTCGAGGGCAAGGACAAGGACGTGGCCGCCAAGATCGAGCGGAGAAAGCAGCGCCTGGAAAAGAAGCGGGCAAAGCGGAGAGAGGCCATGGACAGCAGCGACGAGGACAAGAAGACCTCCGGCAACGGTGTACTGCGCTACAGCGAGAGTAAGGACGCGCCTGTCGAGACGCTTTCCGGCAACGACGAGTTCTTCACCACCGACTCCGATTCGGACGACGAGCCCCCCATGCCCGAGGCAGCCGGACAAATCAAGGTCGCCCTGTTCCGCGTCCTGGCGTCTGGAGAGATCAAGCGCGGCGAGTACTCACCCCAGTTCGACGCACACGATGACGACGAACAAAACGGCGGAGGAGAGGGCGAGGACGTTGACCACACAACGAGTTTCGCAAAGCCTAAGACGCTGGACCCCAAGTCTATCAGCACCCAGACTGTGACTGGCATAGATCCCCCGGACAAGCCTTACGCAGTCTTTACCTTCTTGTACCGCGGAGAGCGTAAGTTTGCAGCAAGGGATACAAGATTTTCGCTAACCAATGACAGGTCAACTGCGGAAGATGGGTATTCTGAACACCAAGGAGACGCCCAAGATCACCTCGCCACAGACCAAGCGGAAATCCGGCGCACTCGACTTTGGCAGTCTGAAGCCTCTGAACGCGGCCGCTGGAACAAAGAACTTTGGAGGTTACCGAGAGACTTCGCCCAAGTCCAAGAAGAAGACGGAAGACGCCATGGACAGCGACGCCGACGACGAGGACGATGTCAAGGTGGAGGACGCGGATGATGATAAGGAGGTTCTCGACAAGGGCTTGCTGTCACCTGAGGATGCTCACAGGCAAGGCGAACTTGCAGAGGGCGTGCGCAAGATCAAGGTATGTGGATTGTTAGCGCTTGGGATTCGTCTACTAACACATCACAGTTGAAGCGTCAACATTCCGCAGAACCTCTCGGCCGCCCCGCAGGACCTTCCCACTCGGACTCGACAGGATCTCCTCTTTCCGGTACACCAGCACCAGAAAACGCGTCGACAGGAGAGGCGTCATCCTCAGCCGCCGCGAACACCTCCGGAGAGCCCAGCACAAACTCGATCGCTTCACCCTACAAGAAGCAGCGTGCTTCATTACCCGGTTTCGACGACAACGTGCGCAAGAGCCTAGGCCAAGCCCTCATGGACGCCCACAACCAAGGCCGAGCCAACTCTGACGGGAACATCCCCACCATCGAAACCAAAATGGAAGAGGATGAGGAGTTGTGACACAAGAACATCCGTTTCCAACGCGCATTCGAATGAGGTAGTTTCTCATCGTGTAGCAAATCACACATTTTGTTTGCATTATAACGGTCAACGACGAGTCGAATTCCAATACCACGATGTCACCCAAAACCTTAATACCACGCGGACACCACAGTCGGGCATTATCTTTCAGGCGCTAAAATTGGCAAACGGAATCCTGCGAAAACTTAAGGGTTTGGATGGGGCTTTGGATAACAACTTGGCTCGGTGCCTTTTCTGGCTCTGGTTGGTTTGGTGGATTCTGTACATGATCATGTTTCGTATGTTTCTTTTTGCGGTGGGGCTTCGGCACGAATGGCAAGATGGGTCGGTGGTGTGGATGGGGTATGACGGGTTGGAGGACAAGATGCGGACTTTAGTGTCTTTCGTCTCTGACGGGTTGGTGGTTGGATTGTCGACTGACATGGAATGAACTGCAATGAGACGTATGATACAATAGATGGTATTTGCTGATGTGACGAGTGTGTGGATTCAGAGTGAGGAAAAGTAATGTTCGGATGATCGAAATCTATCGATGGGCTTGTAATCGGCTGTTTAATTTCTTGATTTACCAAGCAGCGCCATCCAAGTTACTTCGGGCTCCGTGGTCGACCCTTCTTCTGCCCTGGCGATCCATGTTCAGGGACCTCCTCCTTTATGTAGACATATCGGACGGGCGATACTTCACGCCGTTCAGATACCTGTCGTGGCCATGCACACAAATCGAGCAAGGAGCCCACATGTGGCACCAACCTATTCTCACTGATTATCTCTCCCCCTTCTCCAATCTCCTTGCCCTTGTCTTCCATCTTCAACCCATACCCTTGGCCACCTTGGGCATCTGGATCTCTCGCTAGCAATACGCTCGACCAGCCTGCGTCTTGAGCGCCGAAAACATCTTTGTGGATGTCATCGCCTACGTAGATTTTCTCAAACTCCTCTGCTCTGATATCTTCGCCCCTGTCCATCGAAGCGGCCTTTGACTTGTCCTCGAGCATCTCCTCCGCCGCAGCAAAGATCCTTTGATCCGGTTTTTCGACTCCGACGTCGTAAGACAGGACCGTGAAATCGATGTCATACTCTCTATCCTTGGGCCCGGGGGCTCTTATAACAGGGTAATGCCAGGGACCCATATTGACACCGAGGGACGACAATATCCTCGGGACGCGGTCATCTGAATTCGTTATGACGCCTACTATAGTTTTGTCCCAGGGCCAGAGTCCATGAGAAGCGCCGTGACGTCTCCGGTGCGTTTTCATATACTGTATCATGCGGAAGAAGGGGAGGACGTCCGGGTACAGTGTGTACCCCTTCCGTGACGAGTAGGTGTGGAGCAGTTCTGGGACGAGGTACTTGGGGAAGGTTTGGTCGGGATCCAGGAAAGGCGTGAAAGTTTCTTTTATTACTTTGGCCCACCATTTTTCCGCGCCCATGCCTGTTGCCCGGCCATAGTTTGGGTGCTCTGATGATAGGCGCTTGAATGCGGATTTGAAGGATGAGGATACTTGCGTGGCGGGTTCTGGCGTGTTTATGGCGATGCCGTGCTTGAGGGCGGCTTCGGCGTAGGTTATTGGGATGGGTTTCGTGGGTGTGAAGAGGGTGCCGAAGGCGTCGAGACAGAGGAAGAGGTGTTTCTTCTGGGATGTGGGTGACATGGTGAGAGGGTATCCGGCGTATCGACCGGCATTACCCTACAGGTCCGATAGCACCGATCCAATATCCTTCTAGTTGGCGCGGGAACGTCGATTTCACATTACATCGACGTGTAAGGCCACCCAAACTCGGCCATGTGGTTGCGGAAGGAGATGGCCCAAAGAGGCTAGTCCAGGGTCCGCCGACAGCCCCGAGCTACTTGCGGACACGATCACCTCCGCGAATCCTCGACTCCCCAACGTCAACCCTCACCTGCAGTCGCTCATTCACCCAATTCCGCAGACACACAACTCACACACGCAATTGCAAAGATGGCGAACACCAACAAGTACTCGGTGCTCCTCCCCACCTACAACGAGCGCCGCAATCTGCCCATAATAACATGGCTGCTGGCCAAGACGTTCGAGGAGAAGTACGTCGCGACACGCAGCCCCTCATAACGCAAATGGCACGACTAACGACACGTCTCTAGCAAACTCGACTGGGAACTCATCATCATCGACGACGGCTCCCCCGACGGCACCCAAGAAATCGCCGCCCAGCTCCAAAAAGTCTACACCCCATCCCGCATCCAAATCCGCGCGCGCGCCGGTAAACTCGGTCTCGGCACCGCCTACGTCCACGGCCTGCAATTCGCAACCGGAAACTTCGTCATCATCATGGACGCGGATTTCAGCCACCACCCCAAGTTCATCGCGCCCATGATCGCTTTACAAAAGACCAAGAACTACGATATCGTGACCGGTACGCGGTATGCGGGCGATGGCGGCGTGTTTGGCTGGGATCTCAAGCGCAAGTTTGTGTCGAGGGGGGCGAATCTTTTTGCGGATACGGTGCTCAGGCCGGGTGTGAGTGATCTCACGGGCAGCTTTCGGTTGTATAAGAAGGAGGTGTTGCAGAAGGTTATTAGGCAGACGGAGAGTAAGGGGTATACGTTTCAGATGGAGATGATGGTAAGGGCCAAGGCGATGGGGTGTACGGTTGCGGAGGTGCCGATTTCGTTTGTGGATCGGTTGTATGGTGAGAGTAAGCTTGGTGGCGATGAGATTGTGGAGTACGCGAAGGGTGTGTTGGCGCTGTGGATGAAGGTTTAGATGGGTTGTGTGGGAGAGTGGTGGGATGTTGGTGGCCGGACTGGATGGCTGGCCTTGATGATATCTCGGGCAGGTAAGGAGATGGTTTATGTGGTCTTTCTCCGCCTTTGTCTGATTAGTATGTTTAACTCTTAATCTTCTCACCAGAGTCATCTTGCACCGTCCAGTCTCGCTTCAGTCTTTACCTAAGTGCGAGGTCACTGAGAGACAGTATTAACTACAGGATAGGGTCCAATCGTCCGCTCCCCCCCTCGATGCGACGCCAAAACGAAGGGTATGGAGGCTTCTACCGCGATGCCTAATGTGGTGAGGCGGTGCACGATCGGCAGCCTGGACTAGTCGCCTACAGTTGGGTTCAGGGTGCCTGCCTGCGACAATCGATAGATGGCATTCTGTCAACGTAATCGCCTGTTTCGGACGCCAAGCGGCGCTAAAGTCGAGTTCTCCTGCCAGCGCTACGTTTGCAGGTCTCACTTCGACTTCAACAATCTCTACTTCGCTGCTTCGCGAAATCGATCTCCTCCGAAATTGCGCTCGTCACGCAGCAGCAGAAGTTCTTCTCACCACAACGCTGACGTACAATATCACCTTAAACACGTAGGGAACCAAACGGGTCTGCAGCCTACATTAAGCTGAAAACATGCGAAGTAAGTGGCCTAACATCAACGTAGGCTCTACGGTGTTCGGCTATCAGGATGTCGACGCAGGATCACTCGAAACCCTTTCGCTTCATGGACCTCCCCGCAGAGTTGCGCCTCATGGTCTACAAGCGCCTACCCCGTCAGATCAAGCACACTGAGGTTCGCTATGTGGGTGCTAAATACCCCATGTCGAACAAAATCATCGACTCAACAGTAATCCTAATCACACGTCACCTCCCAATGGCTATTCTGAGGACAAGCCGTCAAATCCATGACGAGGCGTATGATATCGTCGCGCATCTGATCCGGACTTTCGTAACGGAGTCACAGCCCCGCGCCATAAGCCATGATGTGCACCTACACGCGCTCCATTACCTCACACGGTGCATCACAACAGAGCGCAAAACATATCTTGTGGGTCAATCTTCTAGCTTGCCGCAGCTTTCGAAGTTGGGAGCTGACGCAAGACTAGACTGGCGAACCTTTCCATATGAACGCTGTCATTCAGCGACTGCACATTGGCTTTAACCCGTGGCACTTCGAACGATCGCGCGACATCGCTATGTTTCTTGGTCAGACTACACTGGCGCAAGCAGCTGGCTCGACGGATTGGAACCATATTATCGCGACTGTTCGCTTCGCAGACATCAAAGATCCGGCGATCGGTTCGGTCTTATTTCCTTCTATGGGCTTCCATCAAGGAATGCCCATGCTCACTTCTTCACAGGCTGCTTCGCGATCACATGCTCTTCTGGGGGGTCCTTACCAATTCAGCAACATCATTCCTCTGATAGACAAGAATTATATGTTTGTACATGCTCCCGACGGGAAGTTCAAGGTTACACCAGAGCATGTCCCCCGGAAGCCTGACCTCGACAAGTTCTTCAGAACTGGGAGCTGGGAGCTGGAGACTTGTATGAGTCAGGATGCTTGGATTAGAGAGTGGCTACCTTCTTCGTGAGGAGGTATCCACATGTCACTTAAGAGAAGGGGGAATTCAACGGTCGCCTGCAAAGGATGATGTGAGTAAAAGACCTAGAAGCCTACATCGCGTTGAAGGTTCGCCATCCCTTGCGTACAAAGCTAATGTAGACTGCAGGGTGTTTAGCTCTTTCCTTTGATAGGGTGCTCACATGCTAGTCGAGGTTTCGTTGAAAAGGACCGATCAATACTGTTATCTAAATTCCGCTCTCACGTATCTCGCAATCGTTACATGAATGTGGCGATCGTCACGTGATCATCTCGCCTTCCCCGTCTTCTCTACGGGCATTGGTATCCACCTTCGCAGCTTGAACTGACTAGTAAGATCTCGCTATGCAACTGTTTCCGGGCATCCGACGTGAATGGCCGGTCTGTTGGTCCAGAATCACCAGCTATCTTACAAATTATGCGGCATCGTTCTTTCCGGCTTACCCGTGGTCTTGGTGACGGCACGGTAATGATTTGTGAACACTCCGATAGGGTTTCTATTATCGCCATACCTATCCAGATCTTATCACTCTGCCGTGGACACCGCCATATATGATCTTGATGCTAATTCACAGCTGTTATCACCCATATAAGGGCGTTGAAGCTTGCAGCCACTGGCGTAGTGAGTACAGTCAGTACTTTGATCTCTTCCAATATCAGTCATTGCATACGATTCCTCATTTCTAAGAGCAACCTATACATTATCTCAGCCACCGACATGTCCATCGACCAACACAACCCTTTCCTGTTCACGAATCTTCCAGTCGAATTACGCCTAATGATCTACGAGCGGCTGCCACGCCAGATCAAACACACCGTGGTCTCCATAGACGGAGAAGTAGCTGTCCTGGTCACAAGACATCTGCCGACTGCCATACTACATACGAGCAAGCAAATCTACCTCGAAGCTCACGCCATCGTAAACAAGCTAGTCCGACATTTCGTCGAAGAGTCACCAACAAAGCTCATCGAGCTCGGCAAAGCTGGATCAAAGATGAGACAGAGGAAGGTACTCGACTATCTCATGTCACAAATCCCGCGCGAACGCATGGCCGTCGAAGACGATGAGAAGTCCGACATCCAAGCCATTTCCCAGAGACTACCCAAGCCCAGTAGACTTCGACCTACCGATCCCGCCAAGGCATCCAACATCGCTCGCTTCTTACATCAAGCTGCTAGAGCTAGATACCGTCCCGGTGACGACCGTTACCACGACGCAGCCGGCGGGCTGTGGAATAACACTGTCGTCACAGTCTTCGTAACCCGCACACTCTACAAGAACGAAGAAGAGTTCCAATGCTTCGCCGAGATCAACCACAGACACATTCGACATATGTATCATCATGGGGAGATGCCGCATTTCCCGCGCGATATATGGATCCGAGATGGTGGTATTATACAGGTCGAAGGAGATGTTTCCCTGGGGAGAGCGATTGATAGGGTTCCGATGTTATGTCAGGATGGCTATGACGATTGGGGTAATAATACGGATGTGCGGGATTCGTGGGGGCCAGCTATGAGGAGAGAGAGTTGGGATGGGGAGTGGCTTCCTTCGTAGGCACGTCGTGGGAGAGGGATGGATTTTTGTACTGCAGTTTGAATGCAGTTTGTGAGACTATTTCCCTCCATATCACAAGTCAAATATCCTTGATAACCCAACATAAACATCCTGTTCCGACCAAATTGCAGCCTGAAGACCATGTGCCAGCCTCGCTTCCAGTTTCACTTTTCCTTCCCAAAACTCCCGAAACCCATCACCAAACCACGCATCTAACCTTCCCTCACACTAACCCCCTTCTTCATAACCAACAACTTCGTCTTCGTCGGCTCCGCAAACTTCTCCTCCTCCTCCAGCACCGGAATCGCCGCATCGCTATGCATAAACGCAATAAACTGCTGCAAATGCAATTCATCTTCAAACGCCATCGTACCCATGCAATCCCAATCCATCCCGTCATCAACCCCAATCAACACCCGCGGAATGCCGATTGGACATTCCTCGTCGTCCACATGGTAGTGCCGCGTCCAGGACAATGGGTGCACTTTCCCCGCGATCTTTTTGAGTAAAGGTGCGTACTTTTCTTCGTTGTGCTGGTGGAATTCTGCGCGTGAAACGCCTTCTTTTCGTGTCGCGACTGTGGTGAGGATGTAGGGGTAAGCACTCGTTTTCGTCATTGTAGTTCCCGGCATCGTGGTTGCGGGTTGTGGGTTGTGCAGGGTCTTTCGGGAATATGTCGGCGGTGTAGAGATATGCGGCCGATGATTGGCATGGAATAGTAATCGCAGGATCGCGAAGGATTGTGAAGGACTCGCAAAAAGCAAAGAGACGGAATGCTCTTGGGGGGAATAAAGGAATATGCAAATATGAGCAACGGGAAGAACGAAACGCCAAACCGAAATTTCAGGCCAGGAAAACAGGAGAACGGATGGCTTCCGTATGCAGGCTGGTCCCGTCAGACCGTGTGTGCCGGTGTCAGCTAATGGGCAGCTGGACCCCTGTATTTTATTGGTCTCCACTTCCCGCTCGGTTACCACGAGGGCCGATCGCTGGAGACAAGTGCGCTAGCTGGGTCTGGACTACTGACGAAGCTTGCGAAGCGAAGTGTCGAGCCTTTCCTTTAAACTTCCAGCCTGCTGCCCTTTTTGGTGATGCCACCGATTCAGTTGCGACATGTCAATGCCGTTGTGGTGTTTGGACTTGCGCCTGTTATCTCGTTTGTACTGGGGAGGACCCACGAGCGTCATCGGATACCCAGGTATGACGTTAGGCCTCCAGACACCGCTAGTTTCATGTGCCGATGGCTGCTTTGGGAGTTGAATGTCATTGTCGGAGCTGGATGTGTTGATCAGGCGGAAGTTCGCGGAAGTGATGAGAGGTACTTCCTTAGGTCCGCGGAGTCTTTCGGTATGTTGTGTTGATCGTCGCTGCCAGAACTGACAAAGTTGTGCAACAGCTGTCATCTAGTACTAATACGCCACAGCGCCGTAAACGAACTCGTCTCTGAAGTTAAACTATTTCATCGCGCGTTGTCCGTCTGGTCTTGGCCGGCTGTAGCGTCCACATGATTACTCGTTCTATTTGTTTGCGCTTGTGCATCGGCGCGGACCGCCGCTACTTCACCCCACATGTGCAAGGCCACTTCCATGGTCGTCATAATCTTCGCCGAGGTATCACACATACAGCGACATCTCGGTACTCTTTGGAACAGCGTCTCATTCAAGCGCATTAATTCGAACATACCTAGAGTAAAGGTCAAGGCCAATTCCCTACCCAAAATTCTGCTTGCGAGTTCTTATCTCGAGAGCCCTCCTCTCGCCCGTGGGGATGTTTTCTCCCAGTCCCCTACTGAGATCCCACCTTTTGTCGTCCCAGAGATACCGGAAGACCCCCAGCGTATGTGACTTGATGACAGTCATAAACTCTTTAATGAGCACAGCTTCACCATCTGCACCCATCCCGCTTGGAGAAGGTCCAAACACGAACGCCGGCACACCGCGGTAGCGATAAAACTTACAGTCCGTACCACCCAGGCCAACGATTTGTACCGGCTCCCTCCCAGTAACGTCTCGCGCAACATCGGCCATGTAACAGGAAAGTGGGTGGTTAAACCCTGACAAGCTTGCTGGGTTGCTGGCCGCTTCTTGCACGGAGTAGGATACGCCAGGGGACGACAGGAGTAAGCCGTCAATCTCATGGAGTACAGTTCCAGCCTCGAGACCGATCGGGAGGCGGATGTCGGCTTCAAAGACGCACTTTGAAGGGATGACGTTGACTTTGACGCCGCCGTTGATGACACCAATGTTCAAAGTGGGTGATAGCATATTCGCTGCTGCTCCAGCGCCCATGATCTCGTCAGTCACAGCGCACACTTCGTTGGACCGAAGATATCTCCTGATGTCCGACGGGATGTTCACGGGTATCGACTCCACCACGCGTTTCAAGGTCGTTATCAAGGAGCAAGCGTGTACGATGGCTCCACATCCATTGTGTGTGTACGCTCCGTTACCTCCTTGAGTGTTGACTGTGAAGGTCAAGCGCAGAGTGCCTACGATCCAAGGTTAGTATAGGTCGTCAAAGCTGTTCATGAATAGATGCCACTTACCCTTCTCGCCGAATCTAATGGACTGTAGACCACCAGGCTCGCCGTTGACGACACAATCGCCTAGCCAAGGCGAATTCTCACCACAGTGATCAAGCAGATACTTGGTCCCCCATTTGCCTCCCGTCTCTTCGTCCGAGACCACAGTCAAGGCAACGCTGCCAATAAGATGCGAGGCCCGCTTCTTCAGCAACGTGAACGCGATGATGGAAGCCGCGGTGCCTGCCTTCATGTCGACAGATCCAAGTCCGTGGATCGAAGTGCCATCGTTGTGTCCAGAAAATGGCGGGTAACGCCAACCCTCAAGGTTATTGACCGGGAAAGTATCCATATGGCCGTTGAAGACGACGCGAGGACCGTCCTGCAAGCGGCTTTCGAAATCCGAAACCACATTGGGCATATGAGCCATCGGGGCAACGATATCGGCATAGATGTTGTTGGCTGCAAGGAATTTCGTGACGACATCTGCAGCCGCTCGGGTGTCGCCTGGTGGGTTGGGGCTTGCTGCTCGTACGAGCCTCTGTAGGAAATGTATGTACTTGTCCTTGTTGGCTTCGATTTCGCATAGTATGAGGCTCTCGTGGTATTGTCTAGCTGGCGCCATCTTGACTGGAGAAGAAGGTTTGCTATGTGGAGATGAACAAAGATGATGTTGAGCTGATGGAGAAATAGAGGCTTTATGTTAAGAGGGACTGTAGGCATTTCTTCGCGGAACTGGTCGACTACGGAGATGAAGAGATTTCAAGTTCAGTCGTTGAAGGCGCCCGTGGTAGTGTATCGGCGCATGCCATGGATGAGCATATGAAACATATGCGTGTTGCATCACTGGCTGCCCAGTATTCGGTACCGTACACCATCGCTTCATTCATCTTCAGTACTATTCGCCGACAATTTGGAGTACGCCGACAAATATTTCTCCGGAACGGTCGTGCATGGTAACCGGGTGGGCTCACTACATCAAGAGGTTGGTTGCGCATTCGTGACTTTTGTGTGGTTCGTAGTCCGCTGTTTAGTCCGGACTTTACGAATGTCGGATCAACCAACATCACTCACAAGTCTTTGCTTTGTAAGTTTAGTAGTCTGGTTCTATTGTGGGTTGTCATGGATGCATCTCATGAGTTCATGACGTCGTCGCGTAAGGTTTTCATCCTATGATTCAACCCCAAGAGATCTCTCACATCGTTCCTTGATCGCTGCTCTTCTTTTCAATCCGCGACGATGATTCAGATCGAAAAACCCGCGGAGCCATAGACTTGACTTCAAGATGGCTTATGCAACCATCTTGTGATCATGTCCCAACTAGCGACCTGGTGAACCGTCTACATCACCCGCATCCGCGTCGACTATGACCTGCTCGTCCGGAAACGTCATTCCATCAACCGCCTCCTCAAAGCTTTCCAGCTCCACAAGCTTGGCCTCAGACGCCGTGATTTTCAGCTCCATCTCCTGCTTGAGCACCTCGACCGTCGCACTGAAGCCGACGAGTGCCTCAAGTAGCGCCCATGCAGTTGCTAGTGTGTCGAGATGGTTCTTCGTGGCTGAAATCGCTTCATCGATGGCGGCGTAGAGGAGGTCGCGCGTGGTGAGAGTTGTGGGGTTGATGAGAGGCGCGTGCGCGGCAAGAACAGTAACTATAGATGCGAGGTCGGATACTGTACTTCCTGTGCTTGAGGATGCAGCAGGAGAATTTGTGGTTGATGAGGTGTTTTCTTCTTCGGTGATCTCGGGAAGGACGTGTACGGTATGTGGCTCGGGTGTTCGTGGCGGTGACTGATCTTGCGATAGCGGCTTGGACTCGTGTGCGGATGACTTTGCGATGAGAGGCGACCTTTCATTCTCGTCGTCTTTGGCTGGGACTGCATCGCGTTTGAGCTTGGAATTCGGACCGTGTCTGAAGATATGTCGCAGAAGATTTCCCCGCGTCATCGTGGCGGTTGTGGTTGATTTGACGAAGTCGGTGGGAGTCAGGTCGCCGCGGCTACACCGACGGGAGCAAAATTTGACTCCCAGCGTCAGGTGTCGGCGTAGAAACGGGAGATTGGTTGGTCGACGGCGTCGCCGCAGTCGCAGTAAATACTTGCTCACCTACAATATAGTCGCGCTAGCCAAGTCCACATCGACAAACGCACGATCTGATATGTAATCCCAGAACACCACGGTTCCTCTCTTCTTCTCGTAAATCTTCATCATTCTTTCCTAATCTTCTGATGGCCTTCAACAACACCTATGACAGTGCCCGTGACCCGCGGCTCAGTCGTCAGCCTAGCAATGTCGACATGCCTGATGCAGTGTCTGCTGCCCCAACACCAAGTCGCCAGGCCAATCCGGTGCCGCCTAAAGAGCTGTGTGTACCCTGAAACGATCTCCCGAAGAGCTCTTGCTAACTTCATCACAGTGCGGCGCCGCCTTCGGTCGATGGCGACTTGGCACCAATGAGGCGGGTTCCCGAGCTTCTTGCACGCATCGCGGACCAGGAAGCTGACAACGCAAGACTCCAGCAAGAGAAGACGGCTGCCAAAAAGATGTCTAGCGACTATCATATCCGTCTCACGCAGGCGACCAAGTCCCTAGGCGATTTGACGGTCTCGTACTCGAGACGCCTGGAGGAGAAGGACGCCTTACTCACGGAGAACGTCGCAATCGAAGAGCGCGACACACTGATGAGGAAAGAGACCGCCAAGTCCACCCGCAAGATCAGCGACATGACGAGCAAGATACAAGAGATGGAAGCCCAGATCCAAGCATACGAGGTCGAGAACTCAGAACTGCAAGATCGCGTCACTACATTGGAGACAGAAGCACATAGTCTACAATGTCACGTTCAAGATCTAGAGTTTGAGAGAGAGCAGGACCGGACTTCGGAGGATTCCCGCGGATACGTCAGGAACGGTAGAAGGGACTCCACGCAACGCCCCATGTCGAACTTTGACCCCACTCCTCCGCGCCAAGGTTCAGACCGAGACCGAGAATCGAGGTACAGCGAGGCGGTATACGCTGAGCATCGGAGGAGGTCGACTGGACTCTACGAGCGCGACGGTCATCGACGAGGACCTCACAGAGAGGGCGGTCGTGGTCGAAACGAACGGACCAGGTCTTCGATCAACGATCGCTTCGTCCCGGACCTGTATACTCCTACCGGACCTCGAGCCGAAAGGCGCTAAGGCAACGAGCAGAGCGGGTTGTGAAGGGTCGTGATGATGGCGACGGGGTGTATCAGTCACCGAACTAGGCAGCAAGACTGATAGGGTTGGCGGAGCAAAGTCGGTAAGGAAGGTCTGCTCGACTTTGCCGGAGGAGAACCTGTGGGCCTTTGGAGAGGTACCTATTGTAGTCCAACTGAGTCGATCCCCATATTGGTCGCTCGTTGCCATATGATACTCTGTGATAGCAGATGCGTTAGCATGATGAGAGCTAATGCCGGTTGCTTGAGTCATGTTCATTATCCCTTGTTTGATCCACTGCTAGTGAGGCATGCGTGGAGACTCACCGTGCCGTATACTAAATAAAGTCTTATCGCTGCTGTCGTGCATGTGCTTGTAGGATGTGGCCAAAGGACAGTGAGATAAATTTCAGAATTACCAAGTCATTAGGGTTGTCCTCACCGATGATGAGAGTCTCCGTGGACGATTATACATATATGTGAAGAGGCTAGTGAGAGTCAGGGTACGCGGAATGTTAATATCATGCCGCGATATTTGTGGAGAAGTGACTTGGAAGGAAGCTCGCGTAACAGAAGTCGACATGGGGGCAAGAACATCGGACATACAAGCCGCCTCACGTGACGTGCCCGGGACTCGTGAACGGGCCGCTAGTTCATCTCAGTCAATGACCCCGAATATGAGGTTCGCTAAAACGGAGAGGATCTGGAGGATTGCGCAAGACATGTGTCTGACTGGTTGATCGGGTCTGGACAGGAAGATAGGCGAAGCCACGATGCGACTGCGCCGCATGCCGGTACGCGATCCAACCACTCATGTAGAAGCAGGCGTTGCTCGCTGCCCGTTTACCCAATGGTGCTGCGTTATTCAATAATCGCGCAACGGGCGACGTTTCTCACTGCGTTGGTGGCAGCTGAGTAGTAGACAGAACCCATGTTCGTACTGCAACGTGATAAAAGGGCCGTTTCCGCGTCAGAAGGCGTCCTCGGAGCATCATCCGTCTCTCACCATTCGTGCGTACCATCTTGAGAACCATGGCAGAACCAATGAACAAACGCGTCGTTGTGGTAAGTCGCCGTATATGCCATGGCTGATATGAGGCTGATGATTCCAATAGGTTGGTGGCTCGATAGCTGGGCTCATGCATGCTGTGGCGCTCAAGTCTCATGGCCATAGTGTTGTGGTTCTTGAGATGCGAACTGAACAGCAGCTACAAGCCCGAGCTGCAGGCTTGAGCCTATGGTCAAACGCACAGAAAGTGTTCACAACATACCTACCTGATGTTGAGCTTGACGATATCGTTTTCCGCAACCCCGCATTTCCAATCCTTGACAAGGATGGTAAGGTCTTGGTTGAAGTGCCGTTCACGGAAGACGTGCGCACCTCGTGCTGGGCTGGCCTTCACGGTCTGCTATGGATGGCCTGCGAGAAAGACGTCGAAGGACATGGGCCTGTCAGCATGCGCTGTGGATACCAGGTATGCGGGCTGACTGAGCAAGCTGACCATCTCGTGGTGTCATACAAAGGCGAAGATGGCATCGAGGAACAGATGTCGGCTGACATGGTCGTGGCGGCCGACGGCGCACGATCCCGTCTTCGAAGCCTTGTCCTCCCTGAGGTGAAGACTGATTACGTTGGCTATGTGGCGTGGAGATCACAATTCCCTGAAAAGGATGCGCCCGAGGAGCTACGTTGTGCGATCGAGGGCAAGATGCCTCTTTGCATGCTGGACGGGAGCTACATAGTGGTGTAAGTTGGGCATGGCGATGTCGACCAAGGCTAACATGTGGAAGCTATCTATCGCCTAGCACGATCGGAGACATGCGTCCTGGCAACCGTGTCATCGAATGGTGTTGGTATGATGCGTGCGACGCTTCGACGCCAGTCTTTGCAGATTATATGACCGACGTTAATGGTGTCCGACATAACGTCACCGTACCCGGGAATTGGTTGCGCCCAGATGTTTGGGAGGCTCAGCTTAAGCGAAGAGATAAGGTGTTGTCTCCAATGTGGAGGAAGATCTTCCACGAGTCGAACCCGCCGCTTCTCACAGCCGTTCGCTGTATGTACCATCCATATAGATGCACGGTTGAAGACATGTGCTGACTATCTCAACCATCTAGCGTTTGACAACACAAAAGCTTCGTTCCTCGGAGGCAAGTTGCTGCTGGCAGGCGAGGCATTCATTCAACTTCGCCCACATCTTGGCGCAAGCTGCGATATCGCAGGGTTGTCGGCCATTACGTTGCCGGAGGTTCTGGCTGGGAAGATGAGCTTGAAAGAATGGGAAAAGAAAGTGGCTCAGCACGCTATGGAGAAAGCGATCGGAAGCAGGGCCACTGGAATATTTGGCATGACGGGACAGTGGCCGGAGGGCTATACAGCAGAGTCTGCGGCGAAGTTCTCTGAGGAAGTGGCGGCTTGAGAGGGTGAAGCTTGCCGTGTGAAGGGACCTGGGGATAGAAACAAGGGGGAACGATGACGTATGTGAGATCGGAAGCTGCCCCGTCCCGGGGCCGGCGCTAGCGAACGGTCTAATCGAACCGAGTTAGGGGACTGCCCTCTCAACTGCGCAACGTCTCTCGCCATCGCACAGTACTGACACAGTCACAGAGTGAATCGTAGGCAACCTCAGTCATGGCAATTGAACGTACTTCTTCAGATCATCTAAAGACAAAGCAGGACCTGGTGTCGTGCGGGCACGTTGGCCTGGGAAAAGCTACACACCCAAGAGCCTACATCGAAGTTAGGTTAACTACTTTGCATGTTTCTATGTTGATGTAGTCCGCAGACCTGTCTAGACCTTTCCTTGTGTAAGGTGCGGACGAACTTTGACGCGAGTCGGGCATCGGTGTACTGTAAATGTGGATACGGAGTCCGCGCAACGCGCCTGAGTCCGGCATCATCAGCACCTTTACCGTACAACATGCGTCGAACAATCAATTTCTCGGAATCCGTGGAGCGACTTCATGCAACTTCTCTTGGCGAGGAACCTTGCAGTGTTCCTGTAAAGGTCCGAATATCTATTACGCCGACAGCATCAAGTCGACAAGCCTCGATGAACTCTTGACATACAGTACGATGTACGAAGCGATGTACGAAGCGTTGAACCGTTTAAAGTTTGCTGAGTGTATAGATCTTTTGTATCATCACTCTATCGTTGCTCAAAACGAATTCTGCAAACATGGCCTCTCAACTGAAGGACGCATGGGAAACATCCTTCCTTGGCAGACGCTCCAGCTTCGAGATCGGAATGGGTCTCATCCCCTTTGTCCTAATTTTGGGCTTGTCCCGTGCAATTTATCTGCTTTACTTTCATCCGCTAGCATCTTTTCCTGGGCCCTACAAGGCGGCCCTATCAACGTGGTGGCAGTACTCTTTGAGCAAGACTGGTAGAACGGAACAGATACTCGAGCAGCTGCATGAGAAATATGGTACGTCTGAGCATGAGTTAGATGGCCACATACTGACAGCCTGAACAGACACTCAGGCACTCAGGATCGGGCCAAATGAGCTACACATTACCGATCCCACACTCTATCATACGATCTACTCGCAGCGGTACATCTTTCCAAAACACAAGTACTTCTATGATGGTTTCAACGATCTATCCAATAGCTTCAACGAGGCAGACAAAGATGCACACCGTGCGCGACGTAAGCTTCTCAACAACTTCTTCTCGAAAGCGTCAATCAGATCCATGGAGCAGATCTTGTTCTCCAAAGTCACCCTATTATGTGACAGACTATCGGATACCAAAGACAACGGTGCTATCAACTTCTACCACGCTTTCAGGTAGCACTCCCAACATGATCTGGGGTAAAGATTTCGCTAAACCCGTTACAGGTGCCTTACGGTTGATTTTATTACGCAAATCGCGTTTGGGGAGTCCTTCAACATGCTCACCGAAGCCGAAGACAACACGTTCGACGCACCGTTCATTAAGTGTTTTGATCTAGCATCTGAACAGATCTGGGACATAATGTACTTCCCCATCCTTCGGATGATTGCATTCAAATGCCCAACAAGTGTGACCGCCAGGCTCAGCACATCGGCCGCAAGGTTTCAGGGCTTCTTACGTAAGGTCGCGAAAACTGTGGTCAACTTCAGACATTTGAAGGCGTCCGGCAAGTCCCTGGACCGCGAGATTGTCTTCGATGCTATGCAACACCTCGACGATGCAACAGTCGAGTCAGAAGCCGCGAACATCTTGGTTGCAGGTTCCGATACAACGGCATTCACTCTCTCGACCGCTGTTCAGCACATGATGAAAGACTCTGCCATCTTCGTGCAACTCAGAAAGGAACTGAGGGAAAGCGGCGTTGCGGCGACCCAAGATTTCACGCTCGTGAAACTAGAGCAACTTCCGTATCTGGTATGTATACTGATGAGATTGCAATACGAAGCTAACCCTCCTAGACTGCTTGTGTGAAAGAATCATTGCGCTATGCCATGCCCGTACCGGGACGACTTCCTCGAGTCGTACCACATGGAATTCAGCCTCTCGTGGTAGACGGAAAGGTTGTCCCCGCTGGAGCTGTCGTTGGCATACCCGCCTACAGCATGCATTTTGACGAAAGCATCTGGGGCGAAGACGCCCGGAAGTTCAACCCCGCTCGTTGGCAGACCGAAGACGCGAAAGAGCTTGAGAAATATCTCGTGACCTTCTCCAAGGGCGCAAGACAATGTCTCGGGATCAATCTGGCATATGCAGAGATCTATCTCACCTTGGCGATGCTCGTCAGCCGATTCCGCTTTGAACCGGATGCAACCATCACGGCATCTGATGTCCAACCCCTGGACCGTTTTGCCACTGAGTACGAAGGAACTGGGGTTCGCGCCATGGTTTATGAGGACTAGCCGTGGGTCTTTGCGGCTCGCACGTCGAACAGCTGCTTTGGGTACGCAACGACATACTGTGTACAATTAGCAGCGAGTAGAGACTGTGAACGAGGAAAGGGGATTGTAGTAGTAGAATGAGCGATTCAGCATATGCATCCTCGGCGATACTGCAAATGTAGACGACGCAATCTTTGATCAGCTCCATCTCTATGTGAACGTGTGTGAGGCTAGGAGAGGCGACCGACTTGCTTACCGTTTGACGTGCACACATGCTCATCGCTGGGGTACTGAACACTGCATACGCTGCATTCATACTCAGTCTGCCCGAGGTTCTCAGCACGACGAGCTTGCGTGTGGTGGTCCGCCCAAGAGGTGTTGAGCCCCTTGCAGGGATGGTGCGGGGCATCGTGGCGCATTGGGGATAGCGTCGGCAAGTTCAAACCCGACACCCGACACGTTCACTGCCATGCAAACTCGACTTCTCCTTCCAAACAAACCGTGGAACTTCAACTGCTGGGCATTCGAATACGAACTTACGTTAACCTCAGAACAATTGGAGAGAGATGCTTAGGCCAGCCACAAGTGCCAGAGTACCTAGGTATCCGAGCTACCAACAACGGAAGCCGTGATTTCATATAGGAGCGGGTGAGCTCATTAAGGAGGCATAGGTAGTGTATCGCTTACCATTGTACCTAGGTACGATACTGCCCCAGCATCAGGTCTGGGTGGCACCTACAGGATTGTATGTCTCTTGGAATCCACCTTGTTCTTCCGTTCTTCGATTTTCGTATGCGAGCGCGACGCGCTCGTCCTCTCCGCCATTCATCTCGATTCTTGTGATTTCTTCAACCACTTCCTCTTTCTTACACTCACGTTGCTTCTGTCGAAACCATACGCCTGCATCATGCCCCCGTCTTTCTCTGGGGACTTGAACCTCCTCGTTGTGTCCATTTGCCGCACGGTGAAAACTACCTGCGCACTTTCCCCGTGAGCACCTGAGCACGGACCAAGACCGAGCGCGCTCTTGCCAAAGCAACTTCGAGAGTTCGCAAAATCTAACAGCTTCTCTTCTTCAGTAATAGCATCATCATTGTCATGGCGAACCAGAACCATGATAACAACTGCGCATTCAATTTCACCACACCCCAAACCCAACAGAACCACAAAGATCCTTTCCAGCAAACAGCCTCTGAAATCCGGCACGTACTCGAACCGCTCATGACAACAGAGCAGCGACGACAAGTCGACCAGATTGCATCACCGAAAAGTCATCCAGGCATTAATAACAACAGATACTCAGAGTACAACACAGTGGTTGACTGGGGTTGACGTATACTGGTGAACGAGACAAGGCTCAAATGTTCCCCGAGTTTGTCGTTAGCGACAGCTTGGTATCTTGTCAGCCATGTTGTGCTCTGCTTACAGCAAGAGTGTAGACTATATGTAGCGATGCAGCGAATACACTGGCTAGCAAATCCAAGTAGCAATACTCGGCACGAATGCTGAAGCGTACGTGAAACAGAAGTGCCATTGTATATGCGAAGACTAAGTTTACTTGGATACTAAGAGTGAAGGCGATACCGATGTATGGGAGAGCCAATGTGACCATGCTTGCGAATACACTCGTGGACCTGGATACGAAGGCGCCACTAACTCGCTCACCTCGAACGTATCGCAAAAGGCTGGAGTGGGTGGCTCTTTGTCAACTATAAAGCTCTTCCTCGCTCCTTCCCTGAGCGTATATGAGGGACCAGAGCCCGGCCAACGCACCCGGTGTCGTCGGATCTGCACTAGCGCGCTTGGCGCGCACGCAAAGCCAAACCGCCCTTTGAACCCATGAAGTCTCTGCACTGATCAAGTTACCGCCAAAAGTAAGGCACCCTTCAAAAGATCCATGTGATATACTAACAATGCCGTAGAAATGGCGAATCTCGGTCGAAATGAACAAAATATCAGGAACAACATACCAGCATCCCACCAGATAGGGTTCAAGGACTTTCTGTCCGCCCTCATGACCCTCAAAACCGAGGAACCAAGCGCCCCTCAGGCTACTGCGGGCTATCAGCACGAGATCCTCAACCAGTTCTCCGTCCCAGAGCCCACAATCGATGAGGCCCCAGTATATCCAACGCCAACCAACAGACGTAAGTCAATGCCTGATCGCAAAGAGTCCATTACTGACTTTACGTAGAATTCCCTGGAGACGAAAACGTTGACAACGATAACTTCAAAGACGCTGCAAACTTCATCTATCGGGTGGGGCTACAGCTCGAGGCCGCGCAACTGAATCCCTACAGCGAGGTCCATCCGGTCGACGACGGCATTCGGAGATGGTTACACGTGTATCCCCTGGTCTGGGACCTGTATGTGGCAAAGGATCTCG
Source organism: Alternaria triticina (assembly GCA_022609215.1). NCBI lineage: Eukaryota > Fungi > Ascomycota > Dothideomycetes > Pleosporales > Pleosporaceae > Alternaria > Alternaria triticina. The sequence continues at coordinate 912,783 of JAGKPX010000004.1, forward strand.
ATCGCCGCATATGGCTTGCGAGCGCCCGTCTCAAGCACCTCCAAGCCCAGCAGGCCGCCCCCATCTCTAGGGCTCCAGATCGCCACCAGCTGCCTCATCAACGCAAGGCGCCAAGGACAAGACCACACAGCCCGCTCCTGTACAGAACACAGCAGCTGATACGGATGGCGAGAATGCTGAGAATGGAGGGGCACAAGCTCATAACGCCCAAGAAGAAGATGTCAAAGTACAACAAGACCAAGGCGACGAAGCCTCAGCGCCGGTGGAGGATGAGGAAGTCCCGAGGGGCCTTCATGGACTGAACTGAGGAAGAGTTATAGACCTTCCTCTTTCGCTTCTTTGCTTCATGCTTCGAGTGGATTCGTACACTCGTTGCTTGCTTTTCGATGAGCGATCATTGCGACGCGCGTCTGTGTACATATAACTCAAAGCCCTATCCTGATTCGAAAGACGGGGTAGTTGACCTTACCTCGGCGTGTCGTGCGAGCATAAGGACGCGCGACACTTGCTGGGATGATGGCGCTGCTTTTTATCATATACCCAAATCAATGTCATTCGGACATTGACGAGTTCTATACGTGGATGACCTTGAGTCGCCAAAGTTCCATGTGAGGTAACTACGAGGCCGATATCAATTCTTAGTCAAGCCATGAATTTACCTGGCGGCCTCATACGTTATATGTCATGAATTGATTCCCTGGGATTTTCGAAGCATAGTCGGATGGTTAAGGGAAGTCGTTCAAGGTGACTACACCCGCGCGTGGTTGGTCCAATGTATGAATGTCATATATTGATACATCGTTGTATGGTCTCGATGAAGAGCGATAGTGAAATGACGAACCAGGCTGTCTGGTCAGGGGCTAATTCCGTGTAGCTCCTACGGGTACCTGATCGCACTGACGTCTGTCTGCTGTTCTGTCTCGCTGACTATGAGTCGACGCCCTCAATCACCTTTTTCGACGTCCAAAAAGAGTGAAAGAGCGCTCTATCAAAAATCATGACGCGGTGAAAGGGCGCGCTCGCTAACGCAGACCTTTCCGCACGGTGCAAAAGCTTTTGACTCTCAACGATAGCGCACCAGTGTCCTCTCGCCGCCAGTCTCTCGCGCAACTTCCATACGCTTCACGGCGCCTTGCTTCCGACCCGTTCATTGAACAGTCCACATAACCCGCTACCAGGATGTCGTTCCATCTGTTGAGCCAGGCGATACATGCAAAAAAGGCGCCCGCCGCACGATCTGCGACCGGATACGGCTCATACGAAAAGTATAACTGTACGTGACACAGCTGTCTTTAGCAAGCCGTACCTAGCTGACAACGTTTGATAGATCGGTTGCCTACCGCCGACGAGTTGGCGAGCTCGAACATCGTCATGGAGATCAACCGCGACGGATCTGGACGAGTGGAGAAGTCGCGCATCCAGCCTGTCGAGGTCTTGTCTCGTTCGATTCAGGACTACCTACCTCCGGCCGGTCCTTACTACGACATGATGCAGTTCGAAAAGGTGTTCGGCAAGAATCTCATGAACAAATCGAACAAGTGCATGTCCTGCTGGAAACAGAAGCACGTCAACAGCCTCCGCGATTGCCGTCAGGAGTGCGCGCTATGTCGGACTGGTGACCATGTTGGAAGCGGATGTCATGCTCCGTACATGCCGAAGACACTTTGGGAGTTACTTGGACACATGCCTCCACATGGCTATCAACTCCGTCCCGAGGCTGCTGAGCAGGCTTATCTCGTTCTCGCCGGCATCATCTATCTCCAGGAGAACAAGGCCTGGCCCATTCGTCCGAACATGGATCATCCGTTGGTGCGAGAGTTCTACGAGGGTCGAGATGATCCGGAACCACTCTTCCGGAAGGCCACCGTTCCGGCGAGGGCAGACAAGACGAGTAAGACCCAAGCGAAGCTGATTACAACGCACGCAGAGACCGTCAGCGAGACGGAAGCAGCGCCCGTTCTGGCGACTGCCTTGCCGACTACAGGTACTGCATCCGTCTATTCCTCGCTTCCGAACAGCGCGAAGCCGCATACAGCGGCCGTAGTCAGCATCGAACAGGAGCAGGAAGAGCTACCCTGGGCTATACAAGAGGTAGTGGACGAGGAGATCGTGGCGGAGAACCAGGCGTTGCCGCCGACGATGGTTGAGCAGCTGCGTGGAATGATCGCGGAGAGGGATGCGAAGGTGGCAGAGCTAGAAAGAAGGCTAGCAGATCAAGGCAAAGAGCTTGAAGAGGTGAAAGCTATGATCGGAATGAAGGACAAAGACCACAGGAGGTCGATGGACGAGAAAGATGATCGGATCCGTGAATTGGAGAACGCGGCAGACATCGCGTGATCGGCGCTGGCACCGAGTAAGCGCGCGAGGCGTTGATGCATACGTCGAGAGCCGCGAGTACGAGATTGAGGACTAATGGACGTTTGAGGTATACAGTAGTAGAACCCGGAGTTGGCCTTAATAGTACTAGAGACATGTAGTAGGAAAGACATCGTAGAATGTCGCGAGATGCATCCACTACGCAGACGTATATCTCCAGGCATATGCGAGAAAGTGAGCGAGAACAGTGAAAACACATTGAAGTACAGCTCGCTGTGATTGGCAAAAGGGAAATGAAGGAGCAAAAAGAGCAATGAAGGGCAAAAAAAAGAGCAAAAAAAGGGCAAAAATCGAAGTACTCACAATTGAGCGTTCGCTAGTGGTCACCCACCCAGCTAATAGTCCACGAGGTCGCTGCTGCGATGCCGTTCTACGGGCTTCCCGGCAACGCCTCTTCTTGTTTTCTCGATGACAATTAGTAGAATCAGTACTGTTATAAACGCACCGCCACCGTTGCCCCACCTAAAAGAAAGCGTACCACGGCTACGCAACTCACCACAACAATTCAGTAAGCACGCTGATGGATGGTTTGGCTGCGCCCAAATGCGGCGGTGAAAGGTGACGATGCGCAAGATTTGAGGAGGGAGAAGGGTGATGAAGACGTGTCGTCGGAACATCGGGAAGATGGCAACCTTGGTCGGAGTGCGCCTAGCCCCTCCCAGGGCATGGCGCCGGCACTTCCGACCCCGAGACTTCGATGACACGCAGATTTGAGATCGTCCGTCAAGCATGCACGCATGCTGGAGCGCCTACGTCCTGTCATAAATCATCACCATCAGCCGAATGCGACACTGCGCAGTGGCTCAGTTGATCCCCAACACCACTTTGCGTGTACGCAGAGTCCCGGAACGACGTGCGCGATCGGACTCTTCAAGACAGCACTTCCATCGCCGTGATTTTCAGCCAAACCCCCAATAGCTTCGAGATGGCGACGAGCGTCGCTTGCCTGTCGAGACCATTCATCCAGCAAGAATTGAACACGCGCTAAACAGCCAGGGCAGAGATGGGAAAACGTGCTAGCGCATGTCGTTTTCCAATCCATTCTCGCGTGTGAAATACGCGGCGTACAAAGTCGTTGGTGTACGGTAAGTCTCATGTACTGGCCATGTTCACAACACGTAATTCACAGCTGTCCGTGAACAATGTCGCTCATCACAGCGTCCACCCGGTATACAACTGCTCTATCATGCCAGATTTTCTCACCACGCCCGAGCGCCACCTTGGTTCCATTCCAACATGTTTCGCAACCTCCTCCAGAAGATGACATCAAATCCTCAAACCCGTGCGCTGGAAGATCAAAGCCCAGCTCCAGCGGTGCATCCAAATTCATCGCCGTTCGAGGAGCTTGCGGCGTCATTAAAGGTAGACACGAGTAGCTCGAACGATGCGCACCAAGTTGATTGGTGGCGCGTCAGCAAAAAGTTCGAGAAGCTCGTCGTAAAAGGCGCCGAACTATCTAAGCTGATGATCGCAGAACCATCAGAATCGACTGAAAGTGAATTCACAGCTGTGCAAGATCTCCAAAAATGGGGGTACGAACAGGACGAATTTACGTACCCAGATACCGCAAAGGAATGGTTCTGCGACATTCTGTGGCTCATTGGACTAAACGGGGAGTTTGATGAGAACGAAGGACCCAATTTTTGCGTCGGCCACCAACGCGAGGACCCGAAAGCGGTGGGTGGTCAAGGCTGTGCAGCAACGGAAGCGTTGTTTTGCCAAGTCATCAACCCCTCGGATGGAATTATAGTGGCGTATGACAACTACACAGCCCGAGCCATGGTTGAAGAATGCGAACGATGCTACTCAGTTATCCCGAAATTGAAACACTGGTCGGATGTAGCGTATCTCCAATGGCTGTCGAAAGCCAACGAGAAGTCAAACCTGCGTTACGTACTTCGACACAACGTCCTCAACGATGTTACGCGCTCTGCCGTTACCTATCTAATGTTACAGGGTAGACTTGTTGTAAAAGAATGGCCGGGGACAACATACGACGTAGGCTCAGTGGAGTTCAATGCATTATTAGGCTCACCGAATGGTTCCGGGGTCGCTTACCTGCTCACACAGCATAGGAAGGGACTAGGTCGCAAGGCTGTCGATAAGGTTACTATCTTCAAGGAGAAGTGGGATATCATGTTGCTGTTCCACATCAAAGATGTTGGCGATGACGATGCCGAACGCGTGTGAAGATCGGAATGGTATAACTGTGTGGCGCTGGCTGGCATCATGTACGACTCACGGGATAGATAGCACGATGCGAAAGAAGACACGGGAAGAAGGAAGAGAATGCACGAGGTGTGGAACTGCTACTGGTGTACTTTACATACTGTGATGATCTTAACCATTATAATTGTACACCCTCACCTCTTTCCCCCGTCAACTAATGCGTCTACGATCAAGCTATGCGAGCGCAGCAGGTCGAGTTGACACTGAAATGGAGCGCTAGACTGATTGACATCAGGCAACGGCTTCGTCAACAAGTGACAAAGCGCGAGACCGATACGTACCAGGCAATCGCTGTATGGTTGGGTGCATCGCATGATCAGGGCACCTATCAGATCTCAAAAGCGATCAAGACAGCAACAGATCGCACGATGACGACTTTCACACGCCCAAAGATCACAGCGGAGTGCAAAGATCTTTCGGGCATGGAGTGAGCTACGCCTGCGCAAGAAGCGGGTGGCATGGAAGGCGCTAGAGGCCGCTACCAGAAGCTATCAGGACGGACAAGTTCTTCCAACTGATTAGAAAGGCTTTGAGGTCCGGCGCCTCGGCGCGAGGAGGTTGCATGTCCTGTGTCGGCAAGTGCGGCGTTCGGCAAGCAAAAAGTTCTTGGGTGCGCTGCTTGCCAGCCAGGCATCGCGTATCATAGGAGAAGGAGCTCTGCGCTGCATCCTTGATATTGTTGTTGTAATGTCTCCCCCAGCGCGCTATCAGTCGCTCAGTCTCTCGAAGAGAGCGTGAGAGTCGCGGACGGGGAACAGATACGGATATGTGTATTTAATCACAGCTGGCGCCTCGAGATACTGTAGACGGTCGATGATGGTGTTCATGCGGCACCAAACGTCAACGTCATCAGCCGGCGTCGTAGTCGATTCCCAGTTGGCGAGCATGGTACGAGCTCGATAGAGATTGAGGCGGCCGCTAGTGATGAGGAAGCTCAGCTCGTCCCACAGGATCTCGTGCTTCCAGCGACAGGCCCGACCAAGCGGACAAGCATGAGTTAGGCGGAAGGTGATGTCGCATAAGCCCAGGTCGCAGGTATGATCGCAAAGGTAGAGCCAGGGCGACAGTCGGCCGTGAAGTGATACGCCTTCTTTTGTGACACCGTAGTCATGCTCCGGCTTCTGTGGGGGAAGGCTTGTGCGCCATGGAGGCTGCTCTAGCAATATAATTGTAGTACTACCCTTTGCTCGTTCCTTTCCTTCCATGTATGACACCGAATGCTGAGCCTCAAGCATCTTGATATCGCTCTCCGGCTTCGCGTTTGCTGTGGTCTCGGTGAAGAGGGGATGCGGGACGTCGACGGGTATCGATGAGATGTCGCTTTCCGCTACAGTGGGGCGCTTCGTGATGACAGCGCGATTGTAGCACTTGCCGTCGTGTGCGTACAAGCGGATGTGCTTGTCTGTGGCACATTTGTTGTCCATGTAACCATTTTCGAACGGGTCGTGGTTGGGATTATATGCGGTGTCCATTAAAGGTTCTGGAATCGGTCAACTCTCAGTGTTCTTTACAAGGCGGCCTTTGGGCGAGTCTCATACCTGGGTTTCCAAAGTGATTGGGATGTCGTTTTTGGTTGTTGATATTTGATTTGCGGTCGCACTCCGCGTCTCTGATGCTGCTTCGTTGTTTGCGGTTCTTTCGTTTGAGAAACTTCTCGTATTTAGTCTTGTTCGCCATTGTATCTTATTTTCTTGTGTGTGTGAAAAGGATAAGAGGAAGCCCCAAGTGTATTTACTTACTGTGCGAGAGCCGTGCGCTTAGCGTGGCGCGTCACTATACCCATTTGGACCATCCCATGTTGACCCGCCAGATAGTTAGAGACTGCAAGAGTCGAGTCTGCATTGGTTGACACCTCGTCGAATATTCCAAGTGCTGGAACCTCTGCTGAAATCGTGGTATCTGCTCAATGGCTTTGATCAGCTTCGAGGAATGGAGCATTCACTATTCAGTATACTATGAAGTTCAAAGCTGCAAATAAACTCACATCGTAGTCTTAGAATATAGAGGGACCTTGACACAGAATGTATGAAGTCTCATCAACGGTTGGAGGACGAACAGAGCATGGACAAGCGCATCAAGAGCTAAGGTGATTGTGACTCATTGCTGTTTGACCGCACTGGAGTAAATGCTATAGCGAATGCGCGTCCACTAGGGGGCTTTTTGCCTCGTCGCGAACTAGAAGCTTCTTCCCATATAATGCAGGCCATTTACTGCACCGAAAGGTAGCAGAGTAAATTCGGCAACTCTTCTACATTGCATTTGATAACAGCATGGCGAATATGTGGCACACCATCAAAACGTGAAACGAAACTATGCGCTACCACACAACCAGCAAAAGGGAGAAGTATGTAACACCGAACTCCGACGTATCGTGGTGACGAATAACAGTAAGAGATCTGGTAGCACCATATTAAAGGTACAGCCGGAACGCAGGAAATAGCAGGTAACATTGCTTGCCGTTGGGTTCAAAAACTATACGTCACAGCATAGAGCGCAACAAAGAGTCAGGCTGAGTTTGGCGGTAAAGGGAAACATGAAATACCGTATTAGAAGAAGTACAACGAGAAAACAGTGCAAAACGCTTGGCAGAGCGCACAGTAAGCTACCATACACTTCCATGTCAGACTGCAGTGGCAAGACGATATGAGGTGAGTAGATTGAGTGGGAAAGGAGATCAACCCACCACAGCAGGCGCTGAGTAGATATCTTCCCATGACCATGCGTTTGATCCACGCCGGTTGAGGAGAATCTTGGGTTGAAGGCGCTCACCAAGACCTATGATAATAGCTTCCATGTTGTCTGTGGCCCTTGGGTGTTGATCCGGATCTTCATCCGACTTCAAGTTTGCCATCATTTGGCGAGCGAGTTCGACAGAGACTCGTCCACTGGTGATGAGAAAACGAAGCTTTCTCCATGGTAGATAGTGTTCCCATCTACAAGCTGCACCAAGTGGACACCTGTCTGGAGTACCGAATGTATACCAACACAGTCCAAACTGGTTCGACTTGCTGCAAAGATAGAGTTCTGCCCAAAGCATTCCGTAGTTCTGCGACCCGTCTTCGTTATCGGGATAGATATGATGGCGCCGTAGCTTTCGATGACATGTCTTCCAGGGCATAGGGTCGAAGAATTTGTCGCAGGGAGGTGGTATCGTGGGAATCTCCCCTTCCGAAACGATGAGTTCGTCTGCGACCTTCCTCGCACGAGCTTGAGCCGCCATCCAGGCCACCCAGTGCAGGACTGCTAATGATGTACCCTCCGTATCGAGAAGGCTTCCAAAAGAGACAGTCGAAAGATCCGGTGAAGGAATGTCAGTTGGGGAGGCGTTGTCAGTCTCCGTCGGCGAGGAGTTGTCAAAACCTCTCTCTGGTGAAGATGATCTAGATACATCGCGGCTGGTTGAATAATCTTCGTCGAAACAATACTGTCGAGAGGAGCCGCGGGATGAGGATTCTGACGGACTCCGAGTCATCTGTCTTTGGGGAGATACAGGCGCGCACTGTGCAGGCGCTACTGTCGTGGCGTCATGGTGTGGTAGAGGCTGAGAAGGTACGTCATTTGGAGCACTCTGCGAAGGAAGATGATGTGTCTGCGGCTGCGGAAGATAAGCCGGCTGAGACAATGGGCCGTGTTGTTGTTGCGATGGATAGCATATTTGCTGCGGCTGATGATACTGTTGGTGCGGTGCAAAGGTTTGCGGCTGTTGGGGATACCACTGAGGTGGATACCACTGAGGCGGGTGCCATGGAGGCGGATATGCAGCGTAGTGCACTGGTTGTACCGGATACTGTTGTACTTGAGGAGTATACTGTGGAGGCAGAGCAAAAGGCTGTTGTGGTGGAAGGTATTGGGGCTGTTGATATGGGGGCTGCGGTGGAGGCGGCGGTGGCTGTTGACTCGGTACAACTGTGCAGTTTACAGGTGGATATTGAGGTGGTGGCCCATTGGGATACGGGTACCAATGCTGAGGATTGGGATTTATGTACGGATACATCTGCTATATATCAGTAGATATTCTCATCAATTCCAATTTTTCACTCACTTTTTGATCACTGGGGAAGACGTCGAGTAGAATTGACATCGCAGGGCAGCAAAGTAGGAAGGCGCGGACTGTGCGCTTAGCGTCGCACGCAATCACGTGATCGCCGTGTTCATGGCAACGGATAGGAAGACTTTGAGGGTTCTGTTTGTGCGCCAAGAGCGCTAGCCAATGTTACCTTGTTGAACGAGAACGACGAGATCTTGCTCAACGTCGTCATCAAGCTCTCGCTCTGTGTCAGACATGATGGCTTTGCGGCGATCTCCTCTCCCGGAGCAAAGCTTGGCATTCAATAACTTCGAGTTGGATGCGTTATACGGTCCTCTCGAAGCTGCACTTGATGCATCAGATCGGGAGCTCATGCCCTTCATCAAGGCGGAACCACTTTCGGACACTGGCATGAAAGCGACCATTGCTTCCAAGGCCGAACAGGCTCACTAATACGAGTACAGTGACGAGTACACCACCTCCCACGAACGAAGTCCTTCAAAGCACTCCATCCCAGGCAAAGACCACCTCGCGCGCTTCGAACACTTCATCACTACAGCCATGCCCAAAGCCGCAAAAGTTACAGGCTTCGATTACGCTGGATGGGACGAGCACAGAGCCCTTGCAGCGATCGTCAAAGCCGTTGCGGTCTTACCACGCTCTCACTTGGACGTTGTCGAGCGTGATTACCGGCGCGCAAAGCGAAACTTGAACAAGAAGAGATGGGCGTTGACGAAGCGCAATAGATTGGTCCTACAGATGTATAACGACGATGACATCGCGGCATTGGCTATCTACAATCAAATCAAACCGAGACACAGACAACGCATACTCGCCGAGATTCGCCAACGGGAGCGCCATAGGAAAGCGTTGGCTGGTGGAGATGGGGACGAGGAGGGTATGTGATGGGGAAGACGAGAGAGTAAGGTCTTTGCCAAAGCGTTTATTTGAAACGAGACCTGCTCTTTACGTGCTGAGCGGAGCTTGAGGGAAGGATGTTATGGGAGTGTGGAGACATAGCGTCGAGCTGGAGCAAACATGTAGCCACTGCGATGACAGGAAGTGAGAGGAACAGGACGGACCTGGCATGTGGTATTGATGGCCATCGAGTTTGACTACTTGGTGTGGAGCATGTATGCTGGTACCTTTCTTGCTGTATCTGTATATGAAGTCGTCCCGGCCGCGCATCCGTTCCTCATCGTGATATCGCATCTCGTGTCCTCCAACGCGTACCTTTCACTGAGCCATCTAGTCAATCCAAACCCCAAACGCAGCTTCAACACTTAGTCATGCGTTTTATCCAGACGGCCAAAGGTCGATTCGATGCGCACTGGCAAGTCTAGGCAAGAGTGAACATCTCGCCCGTCCACCCATACTCTCTCTCCAGTCGTCTGCCATATCGCCTCGCCCATGTCAAAGGAAGTTTGCTCAGCGCGCCGTGTGGAGCATGAAATTGAATCGCGCGTTCTGCACCCAGGGTCGTCGGTGTGAATCTCCAGGACGAACCGTGTAGCTTCTCAGCTTCAAAGCCTTGCTGAACCATGGCGTGAACGAAGTCCTTCCATGATACTTCACCTGGCACATCTCGCGCGGAAGGAGAGAAGAAGAGGGTCTTGAAGACCGTATAAGAGCGCTTATCGACGTTCAATTTCGGCGTTGGAGACTCTAAGGTCTCGTTAGCCAGACGCTGATCAGTACCAGTAAGACTGGCTGACACGTCGGTGCCACGAGTCTTGATCTTCTCCCTGATCAAGGCCTGGGATTTGTTGTGCTCACCACTGGTAGTGACCGGGTTGCTGATGTTTTCGTCAACTCTCTCTTCATGGCGCTGTGGAAGGGCTTCGGTCCAGGGTGCAGTGCGGCGAGCAGCGCGTCCAGCATCTCTATGCCACAACAGCAGATCAGGTAAGCTCGTTCCAGTCAAGTTCTCACAGAAGGTGTCTGCAGCCAACCAAAAGGCGTCTAGGTTTTTCTCTGCAAGGCGCATCGCATCCGTCGTCTTCTTGGTCTGTTTCTCGGTAGATGGATAATAGAACTTGCCGTCTGAAGGATTTGCCTTGAGCGATAAGGCGACATCCTCAAAACGTCGCAGATGTGCTATAGGCTCCCACTTGAGTCCAAGACCTCTGAACCACGACATCAGCTGTGGTCTAAGCTGTTCCACATCATTCTGGATTTTCGTTGCCCAAGGTTGATACGATCGAATCTGCTGGATGCACTCGGAGGAGACAGACAGCTGAGAAAACTCTGACCACACGAAAGACGACATCAGACCTTTGACAACCGGTTCCCTGGTCGCCATCCTCTCTAGATCATCCAGCTCGGCGACAAAGCCAACGGTAGGCGGTGAAAACGGTTCCCATATTCTGAGTAAGACTTCGAGGAAGCGAAGCATTGTAGAGTCGCCGTTCGCTCGGACGATGCTAATCTCGCAACGATATGCGACACTGCCCAGATCGGTGTAGGTCTTGACAAGATAAGGTTTCATACTTGGAGCTCCAAGGAGACTCTGCCGGAAGGTTTCGTGCTTGTCTGTGTGTAGCACATGAAGCATTGTCCATAACAAGAGGAAGTTGATATGATACTCTTCGGGTAGATCTTGGTCATGAGGGAAGTTAAAGTTCTTTTCGATAGCCGTGGATCGCAACGAAGTTACAAGACGCAGGCACTTTTGCCAGTAAAAGAGCGGTAAGTAGGCCCCAAGGACGACCTCGCGAATGATAGCGCCGGTCATCACGTGGGGTGGCTGTTCCAGTATGCCGGCCACGTTGCGCTCCGTAGATTGGATAAACTCGGAACGATGTGCCTTATAGTCATTGAAAGTTTCCGTGAAGTAACCTGGGTCTTCTCGAAGCGCCCAGGCATGATCCTCGAGTTCACTAACCTTGGAGCTGACCAAGCTACGTAGGCGGTCGAAGTCCAACTGTCGGGGATTGCCGTACGGAGTCATCAGCGAGACTTCCGCCCGGTTGGCATAGTTAGTAGATTTGTCAACTGCACAGGCTACTGGTGGGATGATGGGATATCCTTCCGGTCGCCCTTTCTCATCGGCCAAGAGATCGCCGACCAAGAGGTGACAGCATCGCTTTAAAAATGTGTAGATGATCTCCTGTATGCGAATTATTTGGAGTCCATGTCCTGGATGCACTCCTTGCCCACTGTAGATCGCCGATCGAGCATCTCGCCGGTCTGTCCAGTGCTTCATCTGACCATAGTCGTTTCGAGTATTGCGTCCAACGAAGACCATTGTGTAGTTCGGAAGATACTGACGGAGGCAGGAGTCGGGCCACCGAGCGATTGGGCAATTGAGGAGTTCCGTTTGACTGAAGGATTCGATTGGAGCGCGAGCGCGCGAGTTAAGGAACGTAAGAAGGGTCCCCGATTGTAGAAGATCCTCTAGGTTCAGAAAAGGCACTAAGCACGATGTACTGTTCCGTGCCATACATACTTCAGGCGTGAGGACTCGTTGTTTGTCTACGTATCCGGTCGGCACAACAAGATCGGCCGCAATGTCCGGGCGATGGCCGCTTGCCATATCTGGCCATGCGGTAAGTAGAACTTTTCTCTTCTTTGCGGTACTTTTCTTGCCCCATCTCTTTCGAATCGTATCTTCGTGCCGTTCAAGTATATAGCGCACCTCTTCATAGGCTGTGAATGTACCGTTCACATGGGAATGAGCTAGACGCTCAACTTCCTTAAGAGAAGGGAAGTAATTGATCGCTGGGTAAAACAGGAGGAAATGATATAGTTTTGTCCCCCCGAGAGGGTTATCCGCGAACCTGTCGAGAATGACTTCGCTAGACGAGCGCTCAGGGATGAGAACCGCCTCTGGCGCTTGAGGCCCGTTCGATCGGTTGCGGGGCGACATCTCCAATGTCCAAAAGGCGGCTTGATGTGTTGCTGAGAATGATCTGAACTGAGAGAGACAGACGAAGGAGATTTTGATTAGACAGTCAAGGTAAAGGTAAAAGAGGCGCGGCAAGTCTAGCCCATTACGGAAGGCCTTAGTGCGTCATTCGCCAGTGACTTCGGATATGTACTCAGAACGGGGACGTAGCTAATACGCAGTATAGATGCGGACATTGGCTGGAACAATGTTGAGAGATAAACGTGCGGTCCAGACTCTTGCTGAGCCTAGCACATGGGCCATGTCTTGAGATGAGCGTATGTGTCCATGTGATGCCAGGGCCCCAACTGGAAGTCTGTATGATGGTGGCAGGCGCGCCGTCATTGTGCGCATCCTCGTAGTCACAATACCGAGATCCTTTCGAAAGATCACATGTCGGTACTCCTGTATTCATCGACAGTAACCACAGCTCTCCATAGACGTCGAAGTAATGCCTTACACAACCTCGTTTTGATGTGGCTGTCGGGCCACCCGTCGCAATATGATCTCCTTGATGTAGCCTTTGTCAGGCTCTCGTTGCGACCCAATCTTGGTGACGGAAGTGCGGCGGCTTCGTTCGAGCGCTCGACCAGTATCTTGACCTGGATCGTCTCAAAGTTGGCCGAATAGTGAAAGAGACAAGTCGAAAGTTTCTGCGCGTGACGCTAAGTCGTGATATGAAAATATCGCGCCATAGTCGCACATTGCCCAACACCTCCCAACCATCTTCTACCGCGCCGTTCGCGTTGAACACCGCCCACACTCCATCTTTCCACGCTCAAGCCGCGACCTCTTTCGTCCAGTATCGACGCGATGTCGGAACAGCGCGACATCACTTCCGTGTATGGCCGCCGCGATAGTGATCCCGACCCACAACGGAACGCACCCTCGGAGACAGCAAGGCGGACAGATGGTGGAGTTGAGTGTGAGTATAAGCATACATCGTACTTTCGTGTGACCGACGCCGACGTCATGAGCCAGCGCGATACCCTTCAAGCAGCCTGCAGTGGCTGCATGACGCTGCGCGACGACCTCGTATGCGCCAGGGTCATACGCCTTTCTTCTCTTGATCAAGTTAGCTGACATTGTGTTCGCAGACGACCTTCCAACCGAACGCGAACTACAGCTGTTCAGCATACGAGTAGAGACGGAGCCCAATGTGTTCAAGCCCATTGGTCCGGTGAAGGGTCTGAAGGTACCCATAGCCAACTGCCTGCCGCCATCTGGACCGTACTACGACGAGTATACCCTTGGAAGCCATTTTGGCGAAGTCATGTTCGACGTGCACGCCAGCGGCGAGATACGCGTGTGCATTGTTTGTTGGGGGGCCAAACATGAAGAGACCCACAAGAAGTGTAGGAAGAAGTGTCGGGTTTGCAAGAAAAATGACCATCCTGGGCAGACTTGTGGTCAAATATACGCGACGGTGGCGTGGTGGAGGGCTCGGGGTTACAATGTGGTCAAGACAATGCGCGTGCGTCCCAGCGTAAGGGAGCTGGTATACCTTGTCGCCGCCGGAGTGGTGCACAGCTTCAAAAAGCTCACAGACCCTGTTGTCCTGAAGGACAATCATCCGCTCGTGCGAGAGCTTTACCGAACGACATCGATGCCGCAATATTCGCCTGCCAGAATCGTCTGGCCCAAGCCGAAAAGGCTTCAGGAGCAGTCAAGGTCAGGCGTTCCCAAGCAGCATGCCAGTCCGGCTACGGAGGGTATTGAACCTTCAATTCCGGTCTCCACCTACAGCGTAGACCCCACTCGTGACCCCCGCCTCATGGCTCGACGCGTCGTGTTGGAAGAGAATGAAGAGCCGGAAGGTGGAATCGCTTCCATCACCGATCAACCAGTCACACATGAGTCTGGCGATGGCGTCGGAGAAGCGAGCACCTCTGTTGAGGAGTTCGCGCATCAGTCTGAGCTCATCCGCTCCCTACAAGCCGAGAACAAGCGCCTAGCCGGAGCGCTCGAACAAGCTCGCATTGAGCTGATTGCGAAAGATGCTCGGATTGCGGAATTGATTGGTGGCGGCGGTTCTACGGGCGCGAAGCGGCCCAGAACATGAAGAATGGTCGCCTGTGATGATGGATCGGAGGGATGGGTGGTACCTGAGGCAATGTGCCGTTGCTTTCGCGAGCTAGATTGCTGTAACGTAGATTCTCGCGACAACCTTCCTGGAGCGCAATCAAGCGTATACTGCAGCACTACTAGATATCCATGTTCCATGACGCTAATGAAGGTACACGAGCATGATACCTCTACTGGAACTCCTGTACTTCGAAACAAGTATCTGCGTGTTGTAACAATCGATACAGTAAAAAAGTAATTGTTTTGTACAGCGCGTTAAGACGCGGAGCTGCTTAACAGTTTGGAGTAATGCTAGAGAGTCCTTAGTCCGCGCGCCTAAGGATGGAATGCGAAAGTCTGGTGAAGGCGGCCGCGCAAAAAAGAAAAGGAAAAAGGGCAAAAAGAAGGAATCGTGCGCTGATAGATGCTCGCCCAATGAGCGACCGTCGGTTGCGGTCACCCACCCAGCTACGGATCCGTTGGAGCAAGCTGGTAAAGCCCAGATGGGCCAGTCCCAGAAGGTGTTACATGTCCGTTGTCACACGATGGGAAACACTAGAAATATTAGCAATATAACCTGAGTGTAACGTGAATTGCTGGTATTGTGGGCCTTTGACACTTTAGGCGACGATCGAGAGATTCACGTGAACCTGCGGCGCCAGGATAGGCTTGATGCGCAAACCGAACCATGATCGAGCTGCAGTCGTCACCAGCCACCTGCCACCAACTCATTCGGAGTTCATGTAATCATCCCCATCGATGTACAGTCTGTTGCGGTGACAGTATAGTGGAATGTCATTGACGTGCGTGGTTGTGATGGTGCGTGGCTGCTGCGATTCGTTGCGATGCACGGCTGGGCGAGCGTGTTGAAAGAATCATGGAGACGCGTCGTCGGAAGATCGGGGATGGAGGTTTGCCGCTAGATTAGTCATCCCATCTCTACTTTCGCAATCCGCCGCACCGGCGCGCCTCACGACATCACATTCCCATGTCAACAGATATCACTCAGAAGCCTACATAGCCTTAGGAACTGTCGAATTCTCATTTATGCACTAATGTAGCCGCCAGAGTACTCTTCTGTATAGCGTGTTCCATCACAGACATGATCGTTCGGCAAAGCGACCCAGTCTGGCCTGGCTGGATACGTTCATCTCTCAACATATACATACACATCCTTTCACGATAATCGCCAATCCAATCACGCGCAGTGTCTCGCAAATAAGACCACTCGCTAACGGTCTAGTATGCGCCACAGCTGTTAGCAGCTTGGGCGCGCAGTTGCTCGAGCTCCGCCCTAAGCTTCCGAATCTCGCGATCCTTCACAACTGCCTGCATCCTCAAGTTCAGAGTCTCGACTTCCTGCTCCTGAAGCTTCTTTTCATTGTCTGGTACACCGTTGTTTTCGCTGGTGGCATCGGGCTGTATGGATGCTGGCCGTGCTGGCGCGCTCAAGGAGCTGCGACCTTGGAGACGCGGATCAAGGGTGCGGTCCACCAATGTCATCGGCATGCCGTATGGCATCGGCACCGGAAGTGGTTGCTGAGGAGGCGCGGTGTCTACGAGAGAAGGCCCGCTTCGGGAATGACCAGCTTGAGATGGCTTGGTTGAGCGACGCGGCTTATCTTCTTCAAACATATTCCGTGTCATCGCCTTTGGGCGTGACTTGTCTTTGTAGTAGGCCTGCACGATCGGGTGCCTGGTATCCACGAGTATAGAGTGATTGGAACCGCGAGCTTGAGTCACGACACCAATGCGACGAAGAACTGCAAGTTCGTGTTTGTCAGGGCGGATCTGTCGATCTCGAACGGTCTCTGGACTACATGGGATTTTCTGCTGGTCATACCAATCTGTGTTACAGTAGAACAGTGAACAGCTCTACCAGTACTATTAGTATCGATGCTAAGAAACATGCTGGGCTTTGCAGTTATGCATCGGGGACAATGCTTACCTCGTCGGGGTGGCGACGGGTCCGGCAGACCTTGCATACCTTGCCGCAAGACGTGGTCGAGTAGCCTGCGGCGGGGTGGCAGGTCCAACAGATCATGCAGGGCGCGTATTTGAAGAAGACCGCGCCAAAGATGGGAATGAGAGAGTTCTGATCATAGTAGAGCCCTGCAGGTGGGAGGTATCGCTCGATCGGATACATAAGACCAGCAGGTAGTCTCATCGGCAAAGGCGAAGAAGGCGTAGCAGCGATATTGCCGGAAAAGGACGGAAGCGACTCCAGGAATGTTTCTGCAGCGTCGGAGTGCGGAAATTCGTCCTTGATACGAACTGGCTGAACGTTGGCGCCAGTTGGTTTCCAGCGCACAGCGACTTCCAACTCCGGCTCGGGCTGTTCTGCTATATGTCAGGAGGGTGTGGAACGGTTACAAGAGAAACTTACCTTCAGATTCCATCAACTTGCGGCGCGCATCGTGTATCAACTGCTCGGGCGTTGCAGACTGTCGCGGCTGACGCATCTCACCTCCATCGATCGCAGGAGCTTCAGGCGTAGGTGTAGGTAGCGGTGGCTTCGGGGCGTACAAGGCCTGCATTAGGTATAGGTTAGCCATGGCAATGTTTTGGGGTAGTTAGAGGCTGCGGTCATGGGTATCTCGAGTGTTTGGGTGTTTGTTGACAACAACACGTCTGAGCTTGGCGTGTTGCTCTCACCTACGTACCTAAACGAGTAGGCGCGACAATGACCCGGGAGCACGTGGCTGTGACATCACCTGGCGCGCTCCTTTCGGTACCACGACGACTAAGACGACTTCTGGTCTGGGTATGTGTGCAGCACGTATGGAACTAGAGAACAGAATCACTAGAAGCAGAAGATGTGTAGTACTGAATTGTATGCAGGACTATATAGTATCGTAGAAGCACTTTGCATTCAGCCCTTGATTCCGGAGATACCAAGGCATCAGCTCTTTCCCATTGCGCTACCATTCAACACTCAGTACAATAGCAAGTGTCGTGTCGCCCAATGCATGACCTTATTACCAGCATCTCAAGCCAACTAATAAAACACCGAACAGGCCTGTAGCCTACATTGACACATAAGCCTACAGGATAGGCAGCCTAGCGTCGATGCAGGCCCTAGACCTGTTCAAATCTTTTCTTGTATATGGTGATCTACTCCAAAGACCATCCAAGCTGGGCCTTCAGCGTCCTGATCATCCTGTCCTTGTCCTTGCTCTCAGCAATGTATTGAAGTTCTCGCTCGTCGCGCTCATGCAGCAGCTTCTCGTAGTGCAGTTGTAGGCTGGCCGCAGGGGATAGAGCAGGATAGCGAGGGTTCTCCGACGAGGATGAAGAAGGTATGGTGATGGCGTTGGCAGGAGGGATAATCTGGAGCTGCATGTTGTTGTCCGGCGCAGCTTGTGGCTGAAGCGAAAGACCCGGGATTGACATCGGCGGATGGGAAGAAGGCTCTTCGGTGACTTGGCGGATGGCTCTAGCGAGAGGTGAACCGACGAAGGGTAGATCGTGGGCCTGAGGGTCTGGAAGACGAGTTTCGGCGCCGTTTACGGGAGCTGCTACCGTCTCGTTGGAGTTGGCCTTGACTGTCATAGCGGCGCTCCTGTGACCGTTTTCGTGGGTCCAGATGATGGGCGTGCGGGTACGGATGCGATGACTGTGCTGTATTGTATGGTCGGCGTAGTATTCCTTGACATCAGCATTCTCTATGTTCGGCAAGACGTCCATGGAGATATGAGACATAGTCTGTAAGATCCCGAGGCCATGGAGATCTGCAACCTGGTTCATTCCGGGACGTAGCGCGATCATGTCATCTGGGCCGGGAGTACATCCATGGTCTTTGCGCCACCTGTACGAGCAGTAGGCCATAGCGCAGAGCTAGGAAGAGTCAGTGATGAGATATCTATGGCAGCAAGGACAACCTACCCCCTTCGCGTGCTGGTCCTTACATCCGCACATACCACACGCGTTCGCGCATCCGGTAGGATCTCCAGAAGACCCGCACCCAGGCTGCAGACAGTGACTACAAAGACCCTCTCTCGGTACGTCCGGGCCGAATATTGCGATGATGTCGAATTGGTCGTAGTAGGCACCAGCCGGGGGTAGAAACTGCGTGGGCGGGCGGCCTCTGAGACTGCGGAGCGACATGACAGCGAGAAGAACTAAGAGCTAATATTAACACATGCAAATCAAGACGAGGTTAAAGCGGGAAGATGCAACGTACTGATGGAGGATGTCGGTGGGCCGTGGATGCCTTGATTTACAACACGGGACGCGAAGTTGTTCACGCAAAGGCTTGTTTATTTGGTTCGCGGCGGGATCCCCTCGCACTCGTAGAAGAGACACCTATAGCCACAGCTCACCTGTCGGAGGCTTGCGACGTCTAGGTTCCCGATCGTGAAGAGCTTGGTTTCGAATCTGCCCTAATCCCAGTCGGCCGTGTAGTCCTCGTCAGCTCGTGCGGTAAGCTGATGCTTTGCGCGTGGAGTCAGATCAAGTCAACACAGGTAGCGAGAGAAAAGGTGGGAGAGGACGGCGGGGTTGATATAAACAGAGAAGTGCGCTAGTACACGCTAGCGCAGGCGCTCACTCAGCAGGCACGTGAGTATAGCACTCAGTCACCGACGCGTCGCCGCCTTCACTGCGCCTTTCCCGACGTAGTCGCGATATCCGAGCCCCTAATAATACCGCAACCATCTTGGAGGACGCCAAAGCTTAGGCATGGAGCCAGATTGTGTTGATACCGATAGGATGGAGGACGATGGGGAGGAGACTGCTGCCCATGTAAGTCTTTCACTGACACCTCGTCGGACCATAACAACAACACTGACCAAAACACAGCAGCCACACATCCAAACCACCTCCTCTGGTCATGCGAGCCTCCAGGATCCCAAGCGCACCATCAGTCTCGCATTTCGTCCCGCATATCACGAGGATGGCGTGAATCAGGTGAACGACTGGTTGAATTCGATCAGCAGCGCCAGCAACGACCAATACTTAACAGGCGAGGCTTTCCCTGTTCCACAATGCCCCGCTACACCGTCCATGTTCCAACCGGATTCTTCAACCCCCGCACCCGGTTGCGAACGCATCACCAAGGAGGCGTTTGAGCTTATTTTGGAGCAGAATGCGAGATTGAGGCAGGAGCTGGAATCGGCAAACGAGGCTCGCGCAAAGGCGGAAAAGACGTGCTCCGATCTGGCGGCTTGGACGTTGTGGGAGCGTGATAGGTTGATGCGCGAGTTGGAAGAGGCCAGAGCGATACATCGTGCTTTCATCCAAGACGAGGTCGACAAGCTCATCGCCGAAGAGACAGGCCGTCTGCCTATGGATGAGTAAGGGGATGGCGATTATGCTCGAAGTTGATGTATTGTAGTTGGCATCCGCGGAGTACCTATGAGTTATGTTATCAACGTACCTGCACGATATTTGTCAGATAAGGGCTTATTTCTCGTTATGGCATGCAAAGTGATGCGTGAACCGTGTGGCTGTTTCTTGATCTGGTATCACGGTTAGAGTTCTCGCGCCTTCACCGCCAAGTTCCCCCGGGTTGCAAAGGGAAATTTTGAAGACCTGACGCCGCACGCCCCCACAACACCAACACCACAAACCACTCATACGACATGGCTGATCGTGTTTGGATGCCCAGATGGTTGCGCACTCCCTTCGCTCCCCCCGCTGAAAATACTACTTCAGATCAGCAGCCTAAGACAAAAGGAAGAACCCACGAGCAAGAACGAGACGTCGGCAGTGATGCAGACGACAGCCCGAAGGACAAGGCCAACGACGATGAGGAGGACAAAGCTTCTACGAATGACACGCCAGACAACAGCGCGAATACCTCTGGCAATGGCAACGCCACACTCGGACGCGCGAACACGTTCATCAAGGCCATGTGCAAACACGTCATGGACAACGTCGCCCTGTGCGCCATGCAAGCAAAAGATACTATGGCCAGTGCCATCGAAAGGGTCAAGGAACTCGGAGTCAAGGGTCTGGCGAAGGCAGCTCGGGAGTGGATCATGCGGCATCCTTGGGAATTCGCTCTGGTCGTGGTTCCGCTCATTCTGCTTGCGCTCACTGCCATCATATTATCGGGTATAGGCTTTGGAGCGGGTGGGATAGTCGCTGGTAGGTCTGATCCACATGTTCGCCGTGGAAAGGAAATACTAACTTTGTCATAGGCAGTACAGCAGCCGCTATGCAAGCGGGTATCGGCAATGTGGTTGCAGGTTCTGTCTTTGCCACTTGTACAAGCGCTATGATGGGCGGGTACGGTGCGCCAATCATCTTCGGGGGTCTTTGGGGCATAACAGCAGCGTTGGTGATCGTGGTCGAGCGAGTTTGGAAGCGCTGGATGGGCCGGTCTCAGCAAGCTCTGGTACCACTATACATCACCGTACCAACGAGCGCCATCAAGGTCGGCAAGCAAGCCGCGTATGCTGCGGTCTTCTATTCGATGTGCGCGGCGGCATACGTGGTATACCATTTCAAAAGTTGGCAGCAGGGACGCGGGACCGAGAAGCTGAAGAAAGACTAGCCTGCAGAGGCAAACCGGACCAGGTGGAGGCCTTTCGCTTCTATGGCCGCCGGCAATTGGATGTCGTTGTGCAGAGCTGTTTCAGCAGGTCTAATTGTTACTTGTAAGGAGGGTCGCCGTTAAGAAGATCCTGCGGCTTTGGGGGTCCCTGTGCAGAACGATTATACGACTTGAACAAGCTTCTCGGTGCAGCACACTATCACATCAGCATCGTGAAGAATTGAAGTGATTATAATCTCGTTAGCAAAGAGTAGTTGTGCGAAGAGTACATGGCCATGGCAGCGGGCACGGCGGGGTGCGAGAGCGAACGTCAGTTAGCTTGTTGAAAGTAAAAGATGGCAGTCAGTTGGACCCAGTGAAGCGCCACGTATTGAGTCTGAAGATGTAGATGAGCTTTAGACTTCGTTGATGGGAACAGAGTGCAGTTGTGAGGAATTAAGGAGTCGTCCGAGCTGAGATGGGGCGATCCGCTAGCGCTGACTAACGATGATGCAGGCCAAGAACGGCGCCGCGGCAAGCCTCACCTCCTTCCTCGCCGGCGACAGACGCGTTCATCATGCCACCAGATCGAACGCGCACCACCAATCCCCAGGGTAGACAGAAGTCATGCTCAGAATGCGCAAAGGCAAAACGAAGATGCGGTCTCGAGCAACCTCATTGCGCACGATGCGCTCGACAGCAATTGATATGTGTCTACCCTCCACAGCCTCGATCGCAGGCCGCGATCCCGCAAAACGACACATCTGCAACACCTACCGACTTGAGCCCATCCAATGCGCCAATGGAGATGCCAGAGAATGATGATGGTGGTCTTGCTTTCGACTTCGACATACCTGGTATGCCAACCGACTCCACCAATGACATCTTAGACTTCGACTTTTGCACCGCGACAAACTCTCTCGACGCGCTCACAGACATGCTGAACACACCAGCTCATCAGGAAGATCAAATGACTTTACAAAAGTCTTATACCCCAGTGAGCCAGCCCTTCTCATCAAGACACCTGTCACCCTTCGCAAAGTCCAGAGTGGAATACTCAATCGAGCTGGTCAAACTCGCGCCAAAGATGATGGTAGAGGAATGTTGCACACCATGGGCTCACCCTTTGCTTTACGAAGAGCACATGCCACGATCATTACAAGACGCACACGCTGCATGTGCCCTTTATGTTACCATGAACAACAACAATGCTGAGCACGTCGCACGGCACATCACCAGTCGCGCAGAAGAGCTCATAACCACTGCTATACCATCTACACCCATCGAGATTCTAGCTCGTACACAGGCTCTGATGTTGTATGAGATGATGCTCATCTTTGGCGGTGACATACGACTATACGCTCGAGCCGACGTCCTGATACCGCATCTGGAAGATGTGGGTGTCGTCCTTCTACCCATCGCAGCAGAGGATCCCGAGCTTCCTGCCACCCTCCCACTTTACCCCAGTACAGCTGCTCGCTCAGCATGGAAATCATACATCTTTCGCGAGTCAGCCAGACGTACTGCCTTGGTAGCTTTCCACGTAACCGTCATATACACCCTGCTGAGCGGGCAGATGAGGTCTTGCGCGAAAGAGCTCTCCTTGAAGAACCGCGTCACGCTTTCTGCGCACTTGTGGAAGGCAACGAGCGCTTTTGACTTTGCCATGGCCTGGAATAGCAAGAATCACTTTGTTATCAAGGAGCTGGACTTCACGGATGTCTTGAGGGGTGCGCAGCCAGATGACCTTGATGCCTTTGCTAACATGATGCTCATTGGTCTACAAGGCATCGATGACATACGGGGCTGGTATCATACACGAGGTGGCACTCTGATGTAGCCTCCTTCCGATCAGTGTCAGCGCGCCTGGACTGACTCATCTCACTGTCGTCCAACATCAACCATGGGCCCATCCATTCCAAGCTCCCGGTATCCAACAACTTCAAATCAGGAAAGCTACCTAGTTATCGTCACCTAGGCCTTCCATAGAAGTACCCGGAACCGGTGTCTTCTCACAGTCAGCGAAGTCCAAGAAAAGCACAATGTATAACGACTTACCTCGGGGAAGTTCCACCACCGATCCACGTTTTCGATGAACTCCTTGCCCTTCTGCTTGCCATACTCAATGATCCAAGCTTTCTCAGAAGCCGAAAGTGGATGATGGCGCCAGGGACAGCGGACTCCCATCTCACAACGTTTCTTCGTAAGGTATGTGGTGAAGCAAAGCCCCAAGTCGTGGCGCTGCTCGGAACCGTACATGCCCGGAGCGATCTTGCCGTTGGCGCCGTTGACGAAGCGCTGGGACTTGGGCTTGGCGGCATACGTGGCGAAGATGCGGTAGTCGTAGCCGCGGAGGTCGTGCACTGTCGGCGGAAACTCCTCGTTCTCTGGATTCTGGAGGTGCGGCAGGCCTAGCTTGGGCTCTTTGGCTGATTTTGCTATGCTGGGCGTTTGGCTGGGTCTGCGGTGCGTTGACTGGACTGGCGCATGCTGAGTCGTTGTAGAAAGGGATTCTGGGACATTCTGATGGCGGTACGGCTCCTCATGTCTCGGATACTCAGGCTGTGGCATCTTTCGACCGGTACTCATTCTCACCGCGGGAGCAAGGTGGGTCGCCTCTAGAGCGTCGTCGTCCCAGTCCACTTCGTCCTCGACGAAGTACTCTGAACGCGGAGGCGCCTCACTGAAGTGCTCCCGATGGTGTTGCTGCGCATTTTGATCTTGGCCGTACGCTTGCTGGATGTGAGCTTCCAGTCGGCTGGTATCTCTCGTGCGACTGATTCGGGAGGCAGCATCCTGCCTGGGCGACCAATGCCTATCGTCATCGCGGTCACCGTATCGGCCGGCCATGCCCTTCGCCTCATCCGCAGCCACCTCAGCATCAGTCTTGATCTGGCCAACTCGGACCTTGCAAGCACGAGCAATGTGTCCTTGCTCCCCACACCGAAAACAACCCTTCTTATCGGTAAACGCGGCTGGGCAATCAGCAACCCTATGCCCTTCATAGTCTTAGCAAGGAAGAGTGGAGAGTCTGCAGATATACAACCAACCTTTCTTGTTACAAGCAAAGCACCGTTGGCCCTCTGCCTTCTCTGGCTTCCGGTTCTCTCGCTGCGGCTCCACGTTCACTGACTCCCGACGCAGCGGTGACCGCTCTCGATACCGGGCTCGCTCGCCACGCCAATCTTGCTCATCGCGAGGATCTTGACGCCGGGCAGGCGAACGACTCCGCTCACGATCTCGCTGTCTTACTCGCAGTTCTTCTTCCGCCCGTGCGTAATCGCGTTTTCGTACAGCGAGCTGTGGGCGGCGTCGACCTTGCATCCTCTCGCCATCCACATCGTCAAAACCTCTGCCCCGGTCTTCTTGTTCTCTGGGTCCACGTGGTGGGGGCTCGGACGGGGGCGGTGGAGCGTTGTTTGGACCGTACGGACCTGGCAGTGCTGCTCCGCGGTCTCGCATGTTGGATTGCCGGGACATGTCTGCGCTTGTCAGTGTAGATGACAGGTCAGGTTAGCCAATATCAATTCAGAGGTATCAAGCTGGGTTTATTGTGGATGAAGTGGAGCTTCTGTCAGGTGGGCAGTAGCAAGTCTACGTGACCGTGTATTAACGCACGGGCCATGAGCGCAGTCACGCAGCGTAGTAACGTACCGTAACAGTGAGGGTCTGTTGTTATTTTGTGACGTCAGGCTGATTACATTATGGTTTCTGTATCACATAAAAGCTATGCTTTGGTGCTGATGAGGCCAGTTGATGTGGATATGTACTGCGAAGCGGTGGAAGGGGTGACGCGACCGACCCTATGGTATAATGCAGGTAGGTACATGCATTGTAGGACCTAAGCTTTACGCAAGCTACGACTTAAAACATACTAGACAGAAAGAGAGACGATGAACCGTATCCTGCAGTCTACGCTGTTATCCCAGTCGTTTCATGGCTTCTTTAACAGACAAACGGGAGTCTACGATGTATTCCGTCTTTGGATATTGGTCACCGTTGCTTGTCGTAGCACCTTCTCGGCCACTGGTCACTCCTTTGACGATAGTTGCAATCACTATGAGGGAATCTGCAGAGTGGATGGCGATGTCGTTGGGAGGTACTTACCGTAAAGTCGGATTCTAGTGTGGTTTATATCGAACGGGCATTTACATTGAAACAGCTGCAATTGAAGGAGTGTAGAGTGCAAGTCAACATAAGGAAGTCAGCGTGTATCAAGGGTGAACTCAGATTCGCGGTTATCCTGAGGGTATCTCTAAGTGTGTGTGGACGCCAAGAGAGACATATTGGAGCGCCATGGATACAGAACTTATGGTTCATGTCAGCACTAATCGTGGCAACGTGGCACCACGCTCTCTCCGGAGTATGAACAATAACGAAATATCATTTCAGATCTCAATCGTGAGGTTAGACACCTCAATGAAGAGACCATCCCAAATCAACACAAATATAATAGAGTATCAAAACAACCTAGCCCACCTCATCTCAGCCTACAACCCCTCTCTGAACACACTCCTCCGACTCTCCGTCGGGCTGTTCTCCACGCTATCCACACTGCCCGCTTTCTTGTGCTTGCTCACACTGGGCATTGTCGCCGTAGCACCACCCCGATAACTCGTATCCGCATCGAGCACCGGCCTAGGACTCACGCCCCTCAGACTCGCCGCATTATCGTCGCCAAACGGATTCCTCCCACTCTGCGCATCGAGATGTTCATCGTAGGAATCGCGTGTGCGACTGCGTCCGCGACTTGGCTCGACATTGTTATACGGCGTAGGGTTGGCATACGGATTCGCAGTCTGCCCACCATGGGTAGACGCCGGTTCATGAAGCCCCAGTTCCTGCTCTTCATAGTATGCCTCGTCGCCCACGCGCGAACTCCACGCCTCATCAGGATCAAGACGACTTCCCGCGCCGCGGCCACCGCCGACGCCGCGCCCGCCGCTGTAGCCGGCGTCTTCGTAGCCGCTACCCGTTGTGTACCGGTTGTTTCTGTTTTTGAACTTGCGCACTTGGGTGTCGAACCAGCCTTTGATGCCGGTGGGTGCGGGGCCAGGGTAGTTTGAGGTTGCGCCGGCGTCGGAGGAGCGGCTGAAGGCTACCATTGGGTTCATGGAGGGCGGTGGTAGGCCATTGCGGGAGGCGTTCCACCGGGCGTAGAAGTACCAGCCGAAGTAGGAGAAGGAGAGGAGGAGCAGCAGGATGATGATGAAGACTAGCCAGCCGTTCATGGTGGCGGTGGTCGTGTGGGTTGTTGTGGGGAGGGCTTAGGGTCGCATGTGCGGTTTGCGTGTGGTGGGCGCGATTGCGCGGATCCGATGGGTTTGCTGTCGCTGATGCGGACGGTCGTGTCGACAAGGGCAGGAGGCGATGGGCCTGATGGTGTCCCGACAGGCGTGGAATGCGACGTCGGCTGGCTGCGCCGCAATGTCAATTTGTTGGTGTAGCTGGCAGGCGCGGCTGAGTTCCTCCAGCCCAGGCGGCTGCGTAGTATCGCCAAGTGATGACGTAACCCTTGCTGACGCCGCTGCCCGAACTTAACAACTGTTAATTTTGACGGAGAAATCCTTTGCGATGTTAACAGTGACAGGAAGTAATGTTCAACCCCTATCATCAAAATCTGCTCCGACAGAAAAGTTTCAGATTGATGCGTGCTTTTCGTCTCACGACGAGGCCGTTATTGAACATGACGCACGCGGACTAGCGCCTACCGTAACGAAAAAATGGGGCAGGTGGGATTGCGCGATTGGGCTGCCAGCCTATCACGCCTGTCTCCACACCATGGAGTGGGTGACATTGCATGTGGCAGGAACCGGACGTTCATCGCTCGGTTCGACTTCTGGCCGTCCATGAACTGATCATCATCTTACTCATTTGCGATCGCACTACAGTAAAAAGTCCGGCCGAGTCATTATTTAGACTAGGCTGCCATCATGAACAGATCTGGCGGGCACGATCAGCATCGCAAGATCGTGTTCACGACTCAAACCGTCTATGGCGAGCGAGAGGCTGTTTTGACATTACAAGAGCACAAAGATCCTACGAGGCCACCTTTCTTGATCAGTTTATCAAAAAGACCTCAACCTGGCGATAAACAACCACCGTTCTCCCCTCCCGAAAAGCGCGAGACTCATGTTATCATCTCGAGTGGCTCCGGTCATGGACTCGCGGATGAGTTCTACTCCAGCGCCGTCGGCCCGATCCTTGAAAGCATACATGGACACAGAGGCATGGAAGAGTTGGAAGTACACACCACGGAATCGCCAACAAGCATCCTGGAACTCACCGACGCCGTCCTGTTTCCAGCCGCCAATCAAGGAAAACCAATCCGCATCATCCTCCTCTCTGGAGACGGCGGTATCGTAGACCTCGTAAACGGCCTCTCATCCAAAACACCAAATCCACAAACCTACATCCCCCCACAAGTCGTGATCCTGCCTCTCGGCACAGCAAACGCGCTCTACCACTCCATCAACGCGGGAGGATACGACGCATGGGGTCTCCCCGCCCTGACATCCTGGAAAACAAAGCCCCTACCCACATTCACAGCGATCTTCTCCCCCGGCGCCCGCCTCCTCATCGACGAAGGCCGACAAGAGCAAGAACTACCCAAAGACGCGCAGGGCAACGGCATCCTCCACGGCGCCGTCGTAGCCTCCTGGGGCATGCACGCCACGCTCGTCGGCGACAGCGACACAACTGAGTACCGCAAGCACGGCGTCGAGCGCTTCAAGATGGCCGCGAAAGAAGCTTTGTACCCAGCCGACGGCTCACCGCCACATCCGTACAAAGGCAAAGTCTCTATCCTCCAAGAAAAAGAAACGGATCGTTGGACCGCTCTACCGGAAGAAGAGCACATGTACATCCTCGCAACCATGGTATCGCATCTCGAAAAACCTTTCTGCATCTCCCCTGCTACGAAACCGCTAGATGGGAGTATGCACGTTGTTCATTTCACCCCGAGGAGTGGCGACGAGGTCATGGGGATTATGAACAAGGCGTATGATGGGGGTAAACATGTGGAGGATGGGGATGTGAGGTATGCGTGTATTGATGGGTTGAGGATTGAGTTTGAGGGCAAGGAGGAGGACGGGAGGTGGAGGAGGATATGTGTTGATGGGAAGGTTGTACGGCTGGAGAAGGATGGTTGGGTGGAGGTTAGGAGGGTGGAGGAGGGGGGTGGGAAGGGGGTGTTGGATGTTGTTGTCGTTTAGGATGGTGTTGTTGTGATTGAGGGGAGATGTGTATGGTCTATAGACTACGGATGAATGACTTGAAGATCGCGCAGTTGAGTCTGTCGTCTTGCTGTATGTGTTGCACGATACCTTCTCAGTGAATATCGCTTGTACAAGCCCGCCCCGTTCCCCTTCACTTATCCGCCCTCCCTGCTGCGCTCACTTCACTTCCGTCTGCAACAGCGCCACCCCGCACCCACACCCTCATCCCCAGATCCACATACAACTATCCATCAGCCCTTGCTCATGTATATATATTTTCTGATTTCTAGAATTACCCATCAAACGCGACTGCGGCCGCAGAGCAGTTTGGTCCCCCCGCCGTCTTCCCCTTCATTGGGCCCCCCGCAGTTATGTCCTCTTCACTGGGCCCCCCGTTAAGAAAACAACCGAGTTCGAAACTCTGGTCGTTCCTCATTTTTTTTTGGCATTTTTGTTTGGGCTTTCGCAGAATGACTAAACGTTATGGTGCTGTTGCCCCGCCCCGCCTCTTCATTGCTGCGCGCCGACGTCCTTCGGCTTCTACTTGCGTGACCCACTCTTGTGGGAGGTCCGATGTGCTTCCGACTACACCTTCCTGCTCTCTCTCTGTCAACATGCGCCTGCTGACATGGAGGAAGTGCGCCTTGAACGCGTGCCACAATTCGGTATCAGCATTTGTATGGCCGTAGGCAAATGGGCGAGGGAAGTACGGATCGTTGCGCCAGAATGCATGGACTGCTTGCGCGATACCAGTTGCGTCTTGAGCCATAGGACGTACGCAGTCGTAGTCTAGCATCCAAATGACGAGCTCTTCATCCAGCAGCTTGAACATTTGTGTTGGCGTGTCGCCGCTGATAGATGATGTAGCCGGGGCAAGCACAAACTCAACATCATTCGCATCGACTTCAGCTTTCCAATAGCAATGCGCGAGCGCCTCCGCCAGTGTCTTCGCAATGACAACAGCATTCATACCCAGCTCTTCCATTTGATCGACGCAAAGACCATAGTTGCGCAGGTTGAAGAACATGCCAGGCGGGCGTCCTTCCGGTCTCCGTTTGCCCGTGTACACTCGAATAAGGCAATCTTCATTCTTCTTACTCCTCCTCGTAGCATCCTTCAGCGTCTCGCGACAATATCTGTCGATGAGCATCTCGCGAATAGGCAGTCCTACAGCAGGTATCCTCTCCTGCATGTAACTCCTACTCACCTCTTCACCTAGAGGAAAGCAAGTGGCATTGTTATCCCACCAGCCATCATCAGCCTCCAAGACCTCGTAAGACCGCGGTATGCGCACAGGAAGCGTGTCTGTGGTGTCCGCTGCGATAACTCGTCGATGCATGATGTGGTCGTTTAAGACGGAGCGGTTTGTATGCATGAGTTCGCGTTTAATGACCCAGGGGTTGACTCCGCGGACCCAGATGCTGCCGCAGCATCCTCGGCCTATTTCACGGAAGGGGCCTCTGGGGTTAGGCGTTGTTGTGTTCATGTTTGTGGGTGTGTGTGGTTGAATTGTGAAGGTGCGTGGATGGTGGGATTTATACTCGTCTTTTGACTCACACAGACGTCGTGTGGGCGTACCCGTATTATTGGAGTTGGGTAGTCATTCTATGGTTCACGGTGGGTTGTACCTAGGTAGTCGAATTACGAGCCACGTGATACCAATCCTCAGGCGGAATTCGAGCTTGTGTGATATCTACGTTGGAATCCCAGCGCGCCTCATCCGGTGATCTCAGTGTAGCGTAACAAGTATGGCCTTGATGGGGCGTTGTCGTGTTGTCGTGCTTGAGGCGCATGGCATGAACCACGGTCGAGGTTGCGGTAGCTCCTGCCTTCGAGCCAAACAAGCGTCAGGGTAATCAGGGTCTCGACAATGGCAGGAACAAAACTCTGCAACTCGCTCCGAGATGTTTCACCTCCCACGCTCACCATCTTCGTTTTCACCCACTCGCATTGTTTCCATTTTCTTTTTTGTAGCCGGATCGTTCGAGTGGACACCTCAGAACGTCTCGAATGGCACTAGAACACGCTCCCTTGGTTTACTGGCAGAATGGTACCAGTCGCATTCATGCACCGTCCTGCTTTCATCGACCTTCGGTCGCAGGTCGATAAGGGATCTGTTCTTACCTGCTACAAATGCCACCGAACAGGCTACCACGATCGTCAAAAGGAAGTACACTCTTGACTCTTTATCAATGCGAGCACCTGCGCTTTCACGAGAACGACAACCCGCGACTGTTGAACCCTTGGCTACACTCACATACTTGCCGGCATCCAGGGGCTCCGCGGGGTCGAGGAGATTTGATGCCTCAGGTCTTGTTGTTTCCGAAACATGATTATGCCGTCAAGTCGAGGATCTCAATCTCACCCATCGCAACTTCGAAGGGTCCATCGCCGCCATGAACGTGGCATCGAACTAGAGGAACGACAGTAGGATTATTTGTCCTAGCCTCAGCCACTTGGATGCCAGTCGTCGCGTCCGCCCAGGAGCTCAACTTGGCGCAGTCACGCTATGCCTTCGGATGGCCACAATTCCGGCGTTAGGCAAAAGCAAAGAAAGGCACCAAGGACATCAGCGCTGGCGTCGCGGCATGTGTCGAGCTTTGGCTTGGTGATTCGAAGCCATGTACGGCTTGCGACGGTGAGAAGCTGATGAAGTTCAGATTTCCTGCCCCCACCAGCAGCACCTGCATGGAGCTGACAGTTGCCGGCGACCAAGCTGCAAGCCTATAATTAGGCTGATCCACAGCGGGCGCCAACCGCCCTACAGGGCCGCAATGATGAAAGCGATCGAAAGCAGACCGCATTGTCAAGCAAACCGCGCTCGCAAGTCATTGATCGCATCAATAGCAGCAGGGTAGCAGAAAAAGAAGATTACTCGCGCATCTTGGGTGTTTCTGACATCACATGCACGTGCATGACGCGTTTCGTCACGGCGATCTTGGGCTGACGACCCGGCCACGGCTCAGCGCCTGCAAACCTACTTACACAAGCAGGGGTACTGTCAGCAACGTCCTTATTACTACCCACCTTTGCCGTCGTGGCGCAGCCTCTTCTCTCAAATCGCATCCTCGAGCAATTGACGCAGAAACCTCACACTTACATCGACCCTACTCGACACTGATCGCCCGCCATGAACATGATGCGCAAGAAGACGCAGTATGTGCAAATCACACCAATACCGTCTTTCATACCACGCCAGCTCGCAATCGACTTCCTCCACAGCCACGGCGAGATCATCGAGCTGAACCCCCTCGTCACCGGCCACGAGCCCATCAAAGCACCGCGCGACGCTCCCGCAGACGAATACTACTCAACATGGTACGAGATATCGCAGCGCATACAGTACATACCCGGCATTGGCAAGATGGGGAGCGGCGCAATCAAGTTCCGCGGTGTCTTCCACGACCTGCCGTTCGGTCTTCAGACACACACCTACGCGCCTGCGAACGTCGACCTGCGCCAGAAGTGGCATATTGGCGGCAACCAGATTGGCGAGCCACCTGAGCCGAAAGAGCTGGGCTCTGCTGCGCCACCAGAGGGACTCTACATTCGCCAAGATGTAGAGATCAAATGCAACGTCGCCATGATGAACTTTGTCAAGAAGGAAATGAAGGCAGCGTGCACGATCATGATCGAGCGGTTGGTCAAGAAAGCGGAGCTGCTCGACTCGGGCGCACTCCAAGCGATGATGGAGAATGGGCGCATGAAGACGGTCAACCCAGCTGATCGCTCAACTTACGGTCACACGCCACCACAACCATCGCCGACCCAACCCTACCAGATGCCCCTGTCACCGCATAGGCAAAGCCAACAATGGGCGCAGCCCGCACAACAGCCCGGCCCTCCTGTCCCACCAAAGCAGCTCCTAGGCACGAACGATGTGGTTATGGAATTGCCAGGCGACTTTTACCACCCTCAGCCGTCCCCATCCCACCTCTCCCCTCACGATAACCGCGCGTCCTCTGCCTCTGAGCCATCGCAATACTCGCCAAACCCGCAAGATGCCCGCTGGTCGACCGCATCGCACAGCACCGCCAGCTCACGACCCAGCTCGTATGCGCCATCAGAGGGCATGAAATCGCCAGGGCTAGAACAAAAGGCATTCGCAGCCGAGCTGCCAACGATGGAAGAGACAAAGGAAGAGCACAACAGCCATCAGAGGCGGCCGAGCGGCCAGCAGGGTCAGCAGGCCTATGCATACAACCCACAGGACTATGCGCGGGCGCCGGGGCAACAGCAGTATGCCAACCCGCCCTACCCGGTGTATGGGCCACGGTAATTGGAGTAAGGTCACGCTTTGGTGTTTCTTTGGACGTACACGCACAGTAATGTTTTTAAGATTTTGGTGTTCGTATGGCGGCTGTTTGGACAACTCTTATGACGATTTACGACTTTTTGCGAAATGCTTTTCAGATATCCCATTCCGTTGAGTAATGCAATCAAACTATTTATTCTGATGCGTATGTGCTCCAATCTCCACTTGACGTCGACCTGCGCTGCTCGAACCAATTGACCACTTGCGATGGATACCCTCGTACACGGTTCGCTGTTTCTCCGCTCACATCTCGCAGCAGCTCTTCATCATAGTCTGCAACAGGGAAGTACTCTACAATATCCTCCACAGTCCAGTACGGAAGACGTTCGCTCCCAATTCAAGTTCGAGCATACATGTACACATACACCTGGTCAAGATCATGCCGTATAACCCTTCTGAAAGGGTTCTGTGACCATTCAGGCGCCATCCTCATGGAATGACACCCAATGCGAAGGCCCCAACCGCGTTGCAACACCACCATCGGATCCGCAAAGATAGTCGGGAACTCTTGATTTTGTCGATCGCGCGGCAAGATCTCACGCTTAAGCTTTTCGTCTCTCACGACAGAGGAATGGCAAAGCGCAAGGCGGAGTATTTGTCACCTAATCATATTTGTTAGAGACCACCGGAGTAGCCTCATCGTGCTGCTTGGGCCCCAAGGCGGAATGGGGGTCATGTCGCGTATGCAGATGGTAGCGTGGAGGACGT
Source organism: Alternaria triticina (assembly GCA_022609215.1). Classification (NCBI taxonomy): domain Eukaryota; kingdom Fungi; phylum Ascomycota; class Dothideomycetes; order Pleosporales; family Pleosporaceae; genus Alternaria; species Alternaria triticina. The sequence goes on from JAGKPX010000004.1 coordinate 946,083, forward strand.
TGCGGAAAGCGGGTTTGATACGTGCGCGGGTGGCGTCTTGGTGTTCCTGCTGCATCGCTTCTTCTACCTCTTTTAGGGCCCTTGGTCTCGTTACGCGTGTTAGCATGGTGATGGAGACATGTAGTTCTTTGTTGTGCAGCTGGTCCTGCTCCAGCATCTCCTCGCGAAGACGGGTACATGTCGCTAATAGACCGGGCTCAGGCGCGTTGTGGAAGGTTACTTGGATGACGTCGCAGATGGGGTCGCTGGTGTCTGTGGTTCCCTGGGTGTTCCAGAGCCATTGGATTTTCAGATCACGGGGGATGTGGGCGTAGATGTTGTTTCGGAGTTCGCGTGAAAGGGCTAGGAGTCTTGACTTTGTCTTGTGATTTCTAAGGCGGGATAGACAGTTACCCATTCTGGCTGGTCAAAGCGTTGGATGCTGCCTGTCTCCACTGTAGGTAAGGGTTAAGATCGATCAAGTAATCCAGCAGGCACGTGGTCATGGTTATGTTCATATAATAACGTGTAGTGCTTGACAAGCGGTTGGACGGGATGATTGTGCTTGGACCTTTGCTGCAAGCTGTCGTGCCTTAGAAAAGCGACCCCTTGTATGCTTGGCGCATGGAGTGAAGGTGAATTGTGTCGTGGTTTCAATTGCCATATCTCGTAGCCTACTGCCGATGTAATCCGCTCCTTCCATGACCTAAGAAGACCTAGGGTGCGTCTCATCGAATGACGCATCTTCCCCCACCACTACTCGATACACTGTACGCGCATATCGATCCGCTTGTTCCATCTTCGTCAACAGCCTCAACTGCTCAAACACTGATCGCGCATGCAGGAAGACTTCTACTAGACGATCTTCCACGTGACCCCATCTTGTAATCATCAAAGGCGCAGACGTGCGGTCAAGCCCGGTCAAGTGGAAGCCCATAGCTTGAAGAGACTTACCCATGGCCTCCAATGCTTTGCCAATATAGAGGCGCTTCATTTTGGCCTCAACGAGGCGCTCCATGTAGATCCGTGTCAGTACGTGGTACGGACTCCACAGCATGAGCCTAGGCACTTCTTCCGCCGGACGAGCGTACGTCTCGTTCAGCGCCTCGGCTAAGCTTTCGATCTCGTTCGTATACTGGATTCCTGTCACCGGAGATTTAAAGAGTTTTTCTAGTTGGTTCAACAAGTCCTGCCTCTTCGTGAGGTCCGCAGATTCGGTGGTTTTGATATCTTCGCAGAGCGGGCACTTGCAGGTGAAGCCCCAATGGTCTAGCTCTTCGACCATCTTCGAATTGTATTTCCCTTCCGGAAAAACATACGGGAATGTGACTTCTGTGCCCGCATCTAAGTCCTTGGTCGCGCGTATGATGATCGTGTCACCAATGAATGTTCGACAGACGTTGCCCAAACAGCTGTGGTTGATGTATGAGGCTGTGATCCAGATGCCACAGTCATGGAGGTTCTCTTTTGGCGTACTCCTCTGTGCCAGTCGGTCTTTGTATATGCTCAGACTCGTGAGAGCACAGGCGAAGTTGTTGAGAGCCGTGATTCGTTCGATGAGGAAGCTGAAGGAAGATGGTGTTAGTCTGCCACGTCAATTAACTTGAGTGATGGGGCGGGACTTACGTGTCCACTACCGGTCGACCATCCATGCGCTCTACATCGACTGCTTGATAGTCGCCATGATACAAGTCGGTGAAAATAGGGGCTAGAGAAGGGTTCTTGTACAGCTTCTGCGCGATCATGCGAATAAGGTCGGCCTTGACGCCTGTGATGTCCGAGTTCCTCTCGACATTGACTAAGCGAGTGAAGCTTGCGTTGCCTTTCTCGCCCTCATCAAGATGAGCGTGGCTGAAGGCCTTCTCACACAGCACCAAATCGCCGACCTTGAGAGACTGGGTTGTGAATAGACCGCGACCTTTGCCTTCTACCGTGCGAATCTGTACTGGCTTAGTGTACGAAGCGTGATCTAGATGCGGTGGTCGGAGTTTTGTTGCTTGGTCTTGGAGGTGTTTGAAGTCGAACTGTCCACTAGCATGCTCATCGCATCGACGCCGAGCACGAGCAAGCGCACGAAGGGCGTCTTCTCTGTTCGGAAACAGTCCACAGAGCCTTTCTAGCACGTTGCAGCACTCTTGATAACGGGCCAGGTAGTGAAGTGCTTCTGACGCACAAAGCAAAGCCTCGTCTGATACTTCTTCGTTGTAATTTCCGATATCCGAGAGCGCCGCTTCATATTGCCTAGTTTTGAGGTAGGCTAACGATCGATTTCGCTTGATCTCCTTGATCTTGTCGGGTGTAGGTGATTGCAGCAAGGCAGCTGAATACCTAAACTGTATGTTAGCGTACTGACTCGCTCGCTACCTGCAATACTCACTTTTCGATCGCCTGCCAGTTCTTCCCATCGTCTATGAGGGTATTTCCCTCGAGCTTCAACGTGTCTGCTGTTTTGACCTGCGGTCGTTGAAATAGCTGAGGTACTATGATGTCGCTGTCTGAGAGGAACACAACATCGGAAAGGTGGTCTACTCGCAGACTGTAGTCTCCAGGTGCCGTGAATTTGAAGAACGGCTCCTTGATGAGGACAACCGAGTTCTCATGGATAATGTCTGTGGCTGGGCGGGTTGCTTCATCTTCCTGCTGGTACAATTGCAATGGTATGACATCCCCATGCTCGTCTTCCGCCAGAACCTCAATCGCTGCCATACGTTTTGGAGACGTGATGGATCGCAATATAATATAGCGACCGCGATGATGTCGTTCAAGCCGAAGGTTATGGATCGCGATAGGCTGCAGGTTGTTGAGGGGGACGACGCAAGGCGGATATGCCGGTGGTAAGAACGACGTGTTGATCCAAAGCCTATTTTCGCTATCTTCGCTATCTTCGCTATCATCACTATCCTCACTATCAGAATTCGCTGTTTCAAGTCCAGGCGCCGATAGGAAGCCCGCTAGTAATGCATCTCTGCTCTTGCGGTCTTCGGGGATCTTTCTTTTCATCTGCTTAGCCAGTCGAAGCAAGACTTGGTACTGTTCCATGGCTTGCTCGGGTTCTTTGAGGTTTGCGCACACATCCATTGGTATTCAATTTCAGATGGGAGAAGACGTGAAAGTAAGGAGATAACTTTTGTGACGGCCCAAAGGCTTTTCAGTCCAGATGCCTGATTGCCAAAAGCGCTCGACTCGTGTGTTGTACAATCATTGTCAGAGGAAAGCACATGTGTTTGTGCCATACCTCACGTGCACATGAGCAAGCCAGGTTAGATGTGGCATCTGCTGAAGCATACACCCACTATCGTTAATACACGCTGTGCCCAGTGCTTTTGACATGTTTTACACAGAAGCCCGCGATCATGCTGCCACATGCGCAAATGTCGCAAAAGAACAAACCTGTCGCAGAGGCATGTGGAGATACCGATGCTACCACGGTCCCTAGTTATCGCCCGGCCAATTGATGAATAAGCTATCATCCAACTCTTCGAGCAGCCTTCGCCTCAGTTCTTCATCCGAAGACACAAGCTCATCATCATGATGATCTACCAGCGCGGCGGGCGCTGGTTGCGACGCTGGCTTTTGTCGCGACTTCGATATACGAACCAGATTGCCTCTCTTACCGTACTTGAACCCCTCTGGTGGCGGTGGTGCCGCAGGTCGTGGTAGCGGCTCGGGACTCTCCACTTCCCGTGGCGGACATGTGCGGTTGATGCCGTAAAACGTAAGATGTCTTCTCCATTCCTTCTTGCCGGCAATGTATATGCCTGGTATCCGCATCTTCAAGTAGCCGTTTCCTAGAAAGGATATACCGAGTCGGACCTCTGGGTTTCCAGCACCTTCGTAGTTCTGCCGAATGCCTTGCAGAGGTTGTAGCTCCGGAGATGGGAATTTGGGGAGGTTGAGAGGGAAGTGCCATTCGTTCTTGAGGCCGGAGAGAAAAAGCTTTGCAGTGGCTTCCATCGAAGAGAGCGCGGTGTCCCTGCTATGCTCCCCGATGATAAGCTTCCCAGTCTTCCACTGATGGAAGTTGAACTGTCCAGTGTATATCAACGCTCGGTTGTCGACTTCGTGTAGATCAAGATAGTTGGGAGAGTAGAGATCCCATTCGCCTCGTACGTCACCCACTTCCACTTCCTCTTCTCGATGAAGCCTTATCGCTAGATGCCTGTGGGCTCTCTCGACGCGCTTCTCGTGCTCTTCTTCCACCTTGATGGCCGCATCGTAGCCATCGCCGTCAACCTCGAAATCGGCGAGATCTGAGTCGCCGGAATCTGAGTCGTCCGAGACGGTTTGGCCAGTATCAGGTCGAATAGAGGAATCTAGCGCATTCTGTATTCCTTTCCTGGCCGCGATTGGCCACTCTCTTGGAGTACCGAAGTTCGCGTTCTCCTGTGCGACTCTCTTGGCGGTGTTGGCATTGCGACTGACTGTTGCGTCATCGGTAGCCTTGCGTTTGGGAGCTGATCACGTCAATTCATCCCGTCTCAAGGCTCTTGATGATATACGCACCTCTCTTGGGCGGCATCACGATCCGTGAGCATCTTGACGCGTGTTGGAAGCGTGGGGTCGCGTCCAGCCGCGCGCGTGTGATCGGCGGTGATTACGTCATCTCATTTCGTCTTATCCCTCTTCGGGTGGGCAATGCAAAAACGCCTCTTCTCCTGCAATTTTCACGCTCATCGCAGTACAAAACACTCCTGCAATCTTTACGCTCATCGCAGTACAAAACACGCTCATCCAACACCAGTCGATGTTTACTTCACGTTATTTTCACTTTCCACATGGGTCGTGACTGCGATGACAACATGTTTGCATCCGCCAAATCTGCGCACTACCAAAAGACAGACGACATGTAGACGAAAAGACTCCCGTTAATGCACAAGGAACGATCGCGTGACATCCCTGTACTCCATTCCCAGCTCCCGACAAATTTGTTCCTGGCTGTAGTCTGGGTAGTTGATAGGAATGAGCTTCTCCAAGAACTCATTACACTCCTTGTCCCTAGCCCTCTGCTCCGATGTCAAAAGCGCCGTAGTAGAGACGTGGTAGTCATACGCTCCCTTCCCAGCGACGATATCCCACTTGTTCTGCCAGTCCTCAGGAACCTCGGGCGAGTTCGGACCACCAAAGACAGCAGCAGTAGGAAGAAACTGGCCTTCGTATGCCGGGTTGCGGGGTTGAAGGTGTACGGTACCGCGATGAGCCTCTGCGCGCAGGTAACACATGTTGCCGACGCGACTGATGATGTGATCGAGGACGTCCCATATCTCCGGCTTCTTGTTTGCCGAGGACAACATCGCAGATGCCATTGCGATGTCTCGGATACATTTCAGACTGACTTTGGATCCAGGCATCGAGCCAGCTTTCAAGTCCCCAAAGTCTCGCAACCAGGCTTTGATGACATGGATCATTTTGTTGGCGATGAGATCCAGCGTCATGATGTCGAAATTGAGAAGGAATTCATCCTCCTTCATGGCGTCTCGATACGTCTCGAGCGTCTGGAGAGGACTGAGTTCCTGTTTTCGACGTTTGCCATGCTTTGACTTGTTCGACTTAGTTTCCAGCCGATTTCGGACTACGCGCTCCAGAAGCCAGATCGGCTCGTTCTTATTCTTGCCATTCTCGTCCGTCTTCAGCATCACCCGCTTTAGGCCGTCAAAAGCGGAAGCCTGTCTAACGAAAGCGGAGAATATTTCCAGTTTGCGGCCGCCAAGGTTCTTCTTCGTGTCCATCGTCTCGAACAACTCATACATTGGCCTGCCGGCGCGCTTGTACTTGGCAAGCACACTGGGACTGAAGCCTCGCATCAAAAGTAGCCGCTTATCGCACTCTTCGTAACCGACCGGGCGGGTTCCTAGGAAGAGATGTGTCTCGGTTTGCTTGGCGATGAGATATTCCATGTCAGGCCACCGTCGCAGCAGCCCGTTCTTGAGTCCGGCATTGTAGATGTGGCAGGCGAACAGGAGTTGCTCGGAATGTCTTGCAGCCTCAACACCGAACAGGTGCACACCTTCCTTATAACGCTCTAGTGTGCATCCAGCATAGGTTGGTTGGTTCTCGAGGTAGAATGGGCCATCCACCAAGGTTCCTCCCCCGAGCCACGAATTGTGCATCTTGAACGTGTCGCTGACATGGTCAACCCTTTCAAGATTCTCAAGAAGGCGATGCCACGAGGAGGCTAGTTGTGTGTACAAATATCGGCCCCATTCGCCGTCGTGGTTTTTTGCAAAGTCGATGTACCGTCTCAATGCGCCACTCATTCTTGCGTTACCATCCAGGAGATCCCTATGCGCACGAGGCACTTCCGCACCAAGCTCACGGTGCATGTCGACGAACATCTGGAGTGCGAATATGATCCAAGTGCTTGCTTTTTGCTCCTCATCGATTGTGTGAATTGCGCGAGCTAGGATATCATGGTCTCGTGTGAACGCGCCCACATCGGCTGACCTAGAGAGGCTCAAGAAGACGCTAAGGCACCTTCTCATGTGAGTCTGCTCGGTTCTGGCAGTTTTCCTGCCAGAGTGATAGTCTACCATCACTTCCTTCTTGCCGTCGTGATCGAAGAGATGGTCTCGGAAATATACGTTATAAGTATCTTTGCAGACGAAGGTTTGCGGTGACAGTTTGAAGTCACCGAGATCGTGCCAGCCCATCTCATCTTTCCGGGTGATGCCGCTGGTACCTTGTTCTTCGAAGCTCTCAAGGAACTTGATCACTTTGTGGTGGCTTTCGAACTCTGGAAAGTCTTTGAGGAAGGCCTCGTTCACCCGTCGCAAGATCTCAACTGCGACATTGGCGGTCGTCGCTGCTGTGGTAAGCGCGAGGCTACGTTCCTTGTATCCGCGCCAGGTCTTATAGACAAGTAAACGAATTGCTGTCATGTCTTTAAGGAAACAGAACAGCGCAAAGGCCTTTTCACTCTTTTGGTTGGTAGACTCCTTGATGCGGTAGCTTCGGCCCTGCGTGTCTGTCGATACTAATGGCACGTAGCCTGATGGCTCAGCATGTTCTTGGACCAGACTGAGGTGTTCGAAGAAGTTAGATGTGCGACTATCCGTAGATGCTCCTTTCTCGCTTTCTTCCTTGGTCTTGCCTGCTCTCGGCACTTTGAGCGTGTGGTAATAGTACTCGAGGATGTCGATGAAGAACTGATGGCCTTCATCATCGATGTCATCACCAGCTTCTCGCTCTGGCTTCGCTCGGTAGAAGCCTGCACATTCTTTGCGAGCGGTAATTACACTCCACAGGATAGCTTCGATATCGGTTGGCAAAGTGATCTTAGCCTTCGCAAGGATGTCGACCAGGGTCTTGAATGTATTTAGAGGTACTTCGCTCACTCCGTTCTGTCGGGCTGCAGCGCGAGCTTGTCCCTTAGGACGTCCGTTCTTGATCAACAACTGGTCAATGGACTGAATCTTGGCGGCTGATGTTGCCAGCCAAGTAGCTACAATTTGCGTACCACTTTTGTATCTGAGATGAAAGGTAATGGTTAGCCATGCTACGTAGACGATCTAGATAGCGAACTCATACCGTTTGTAGGTATCCACCAGAAGAGATGGTAGATGATCCATGATAAGCGCCGGCGCCCAAATGCGCGCCCTTTCTAAACATCGGAAGAGATAGTAGACGCAAGTACTGGACGAAATGACAGAGTATGGAGAAAAGAGAGCTACCGACGCGGTGTCTGTGCGCGCTTAACCTATTCGATACCCTGAAACAGATACAGTCTCAACGACTATTTCCACAAGATGTCTTCTTTTGATCCGCGGAGTCTCAGTTCGACGTGCGCAAATGGCCTATCGATAAATGACTTGGAACGAAAGGAACTTGTACGTATCGCGATTGCGCTAGCAGTGGTAGACTTTCGCCGTAGCTTCCCATTCAAAAGAAGTGACAAAGACGTATTCGCTTAGCCTGTGAGACAATGTGAAAACAATACTGAAGCATCTACTTCAACGTCTTGCACGAGACAAACAGCATGGGACACGCTCCGGTAGTTCTCTCTGCAAGCTCGACAGTTCGTCGTTGCCTTCGAGGTCTGCTCGGTCCACCGAAACCAGGGAACGAATGTCGCGCGTTAAGATGGAGCCTGCGATTCTGCCATTAATCACCGAAGCAATGAGAGGAAGCCAGCCACTCAGTCCAAGAAGGGGACGATACAATGTACCCCAGCAAACGATTTGGCAAGAAATGATGGACGCATCGAGCTCGACTCGACTGATAAGTGATGATAATGACAGACGCTGTAGCGCAAGGGCACACTGGAGGCGCGGCAATAGTTCAATGCTCGTGCGGTGACGGAGTCGAAGGGGTGAAGGGATTGCCTTAGATGAAGTTTGAGGCTCGTGCGCTAATTCGATTAGCACATTACACCGCCACAACAATTGCCCCACCCTTTATGAACAGCCGAGCATACCTAGGTACGTGAATTCCAGTCACACTCAAAGTCACATTATCTGATATGATGAAGGGTTTTAAGTCATGTATTTCGTTCAGATATCCACCGGGCAGCATAATTATCCCTGTTGTATATCCAGTTCTTGTCCCTCTAAACCATTAACATCTCCGAGATATGCATCCGTATATCCCATGCAGAGCCATGCCCAAGTCATCAGATCCTTAGCCAAGGAGACCCGGTATTCCTTCTTTGAGTCAAGAAGTAGAGTTCTAGTGCAAGCAGCCGCTCAACACTGAAGGTTGCAAGCCTTGCACCTGCCATCATAGGCATTGCAGACATCGTTGTGGCACTTGGCGTAGCAGTTCTTGTCGCAGTTACCCTATCAAAGCACGACTATCAGTGAAACCCTTCTGGCAAAGAGCTCGAAATCTGGACAAGACTCACCGCACGGCATTTATTGTACTGATCGTGACACATCTTACACACATCTCCCGATGACATGCATGTAGGACCTGGCTTCATGATGCACTGCTGGCCCTTTGGGCACGACCACTTCTTCTGCCAGCAGTGGTCCTTGCATTCGAGGAGGTCACCGTTGCCGCGGTTGCAGTACTCGGCGCCGTTTTTGTCGCATTTGTCGCATTTGTCGCATTTGTCGCCAGCGAAGACGGGGAGGGTAATCATGAGGAAGCTGAGGAGGAGGAAGATGAGGTGGAGGGGTGACTTCATGGTGATGATGGTGGGTGGCGGTTGGTTGGTAAGTGTGAGTTGGTGTTTTGGAGGGTTGAGTTTGAAGATGAATGGTTGAGTGATGGAGGAGAAGGAAGGAGATGAGGAGAGCGGCGGGAAGGGGACTATATATGCTACCGGAGGCTTGAAAAAGTAAGAGACGCAGTTTGCAGGTCGGTGTGGTTACGGAGACGTCAGGAGACTAGGGGAAGCGGTGGAGAGCCCGGTATGTTTTGCCTTCGCCTTTACTTGGACGTTTGAAGCCACATTGATCTTCTAGAAAGCCGACAGGAGCGGTGAAGGAGACGGCATCCTTCACCTTGACCCTCGATATCAGAGTCAGTGCGCTGGATCTCCGACTCCATAGCTATCCCTTCCAACCGCCCTCCTCTACTGAAGCAGCTCTATCGTATCAGCCGCCGCTATACCACAACGTGGTCGAACTATCGTCTTCTGGTCAGCGAATGCCTTATACAGGAAGTCTCGGCGCTCACCACATCTCTGCCAGCAGCCATCTATCGTCCAATGCAGTGCGCGGAGGCGGTCTCACACCACTGCGGATAAGGGCACCTGTAATTCCTCTGCCAAACGCCATTGTGGCAGATCTGAACAGCGTGACCACCGGGGGAGCACCGGGTTGCAGCGTGGTGAGGGCATCTGTCGGGCTTTGATCCTGAAGTGGCGAGAACAGGCACAGTGATCGTGAGGAGGGCCAGGATGGCGGAGAGAGTGTATGTGAATGACTTCATGGTGCCGAATCTCTTGGTCTCGGAATTGTTCAGGTATGTGCGATGGAAAATTTGGTTGTGAACGGTGGGAGGAAAGCGCAGTGGTAGATGTGGTGATGAAGAAAGACAGAGCTGAGGGTCTGACGATGTAAAGTCTGCGTGACAGTGAGGATAGTTCGTGTGTGGATGAAGCTACGAGAAGCTGGTAGTGAGTTTTGTGTCGTCAGTGGCATGACGACGCGATGCACCTTTACTCGGCTGTTGTACGTGAGGCAGGTGCCTTCGACCCGACCAACATCTTCATACCTAGACCAACCTTCATGGAAGTACACTTATTCAATGATACTAAGCAGCTTATTTGACACTGAGTTGTAAGGCAGACAATGACTGATTCGAGGCCTACTTTATTCGCGATCATATGAACAGTTGAAGTTTTGGAGGCGGGCCTTGAGAGCCCTTATAGTGAGAGCAACTGTCGTGTTCCTAACCCTAGAGACACATAAAGTGATTCTCCAGACGGTGTTTCACGTGCAGGTCTCCGGAAGGACTCACTTTACAGGGCTCGTTCAAATTTCGTCGAGTCTCGGGCGTATTGTGGAAGGTACGAACACAAGTGCAGGCAATTATCATGGGTGACATTGACATGCATATCACAATGATCTCGCCGTGCAAAGCTGAAAGCGCGATAATCTGATTCTCTGTGCATGGCTTGGCTCGTCTAGACATCATTATTGTCATTGCGTAGCGATGTCTGTCGTGAGCTCGAGTTCGAGTCGTCCCTCCCCAACGCACTAGCTCCTCTTGGCGAACAAGGGTCTCTCCGCGCATCGCGAATTTCCAGCCCGACCATCATCACCAACACCAACAACCCGCCTCCGCCTTGCCCCCGCCATTGCGCCTCACACAACTACCCACAATGAACCTCTCCACATTCCGACCGGTCTTCCGACCCTACAAACCCACCCAAATCACGCAATCCACAAACATCTGGCAAAGAACCACGCAACAGACATGTCCGCAGCAGCAGCAAAAGTCGCAACGAGCAGCTTTCTCATCGACACCGAATTTGCAGAAGAGGAGTAAAAAGGGACCGGGGAATGATCCTAGGATAAGTACGTCTCTCCCTTCCATACCCCCATATCACCTGCCCCAGCCATGAACCCAAGTACACGAGAGCAAAAGCTAACACCCCCCACAGCAAACATCCGCTACCACCTCTCCCACCCCCTAACCCCGCGCCCCCTCCACTTCTCCCGCAACCGCTCCCTCCGCCACTGGACCATCCACCGCGCCTGGCTCCTTTTCCTGCGCAAGCGTCGCTGGGCCGAAGAACGCGAGTTAGAACGGCAATACATGGCCATGCGGTCTGCATGCGAGCACCTGCGCCTCATGGACAACAACGGTAATCTTGTAAAGGAAGAGGAGGCTGGAGGTCGGGGTGCGGATCCGAGTCGTTTGGGAACGAAGGGAAGGGAGGTGGGAAGGTTGTATCGCAGTGCGATGTTGAAGAGGGGGATTTGGGGGAGTGTGCCTGTGGAGTATGGGAGGGTGCAGACGGATTTTCCGGCGAGGGAGGGGTGGAATCATGCGTGGACGAGGGATTAGAGGCCCGCGAGATTGCGTTGTGTTGGACCAACGTGGATGCAATGATGGGATTGTACAATATGTATATAGCAAGAAGGGGGTCGATGTCGTTATTGGTATCGCGTATACATGCATTGCCGTCAACGTTCCTCAGAGATAACAAGAAGTATGCGTATGATATCTCATTGGTAGATTACTGTGTTCTGGTTGCCAACCTTGCCTATCATTCCTCAAGAATATACAAATAATTGCCAAAGTAGCCGAATGAGTGGATGATGGAGGCGCTTTCTCGTCAATCATTAAGCCAACATCTTCGAGTAGACAGACAGAGCCCAACTAACGTATGTTTCCGCCTCGCTTCTAGTTCGACATCAGAAGCCAGTCTTTTCTCTTTCCAGCTCGATCAACAAAAGTTATGTGTAATGCAGTTTAAGCGCTCAGACAACAAATCGCCCATAAAGAAGAAAAAAAAGGAAGAAGAATTGAAAATTGAAGGCCCCAAATATATCGTACCAACTCCAGTGTGTCGTGACTCCGCCCAATGCAGTGTGTGTGATATGAAGATAAGAAGAAGATATAAGATGCAAGAGAAACGATTTCTCAGAGTCTCACAGGACAACGCATCCGCACCCTGGATTCTCCTTCTTATCCACACTCAGCAGCGCCGCCCTGGTCGCCGCTTCAAAAACATCGTCCACGCCATCCCCTGTCAGGGAACTACATTCAAGGTATTTCCTCGCACCAATCATGTCCTTCATATCGGCGCCTTGTTTCGGTGTCGTAAACCGCAGGCTCTTCTTGCGCATTTCTTCCTGTGCGAGGGGGTCGTCGCGGAGATCTTTTTTCAGGCCGACGAGGATAATGGGGACGGTGGGACAGCGTTCGCGGGCCTCCTCTGCCCACTTGTGCTTAACGTTATCGAGAGAGTCGGGGGAGTCGACGCTGAAGCCGATGAGGATGACGTGGGCTTTGCTGTAGGCGAGGGGACGGAGGCGCTCGTAGTCTTCTTGGCCGGCTGTATCCCATAGGGCGAGTTGCACGGACTTGCCATCTACTCTACAGTCGGTGACGTAGTTTTCAAAGACGGTTGGGACGTAGCGCTAATGACGGGTTAGGATATTGGGAGACGGCTTATCGGTCGATGTATTGGACGTACTGTTGGAAAATATCCGAGAGTGAAGACGCTCAGAAGACTAGTCTTGCCGCAAGCACCGTCGCCAATAATGACCAACTTCCTAAAGGCACAAGATCAGCATGTTGTGTAGGTGAAGGGTGCATGGTGTGACAGCGTCGGCGTGACCGAGAGTGGATGTCGGCGCAAACAAGAGGATGAAGTGCAGTGCATGACCAAAAAGAGCAAGAATTGAGCGCGAGTCGATAAAAAGTGGACATGGGGGACATGTAGGGTGGCCTATTTTTAGTTGGTCGTGTCGTCGGACCGGGTGCGCCAATGCAAGCTATGGCGCAAACCGGGGTGCCTCAGCTCTGGGTATGCATCGAACCATTGCGGAGGGAGAAGTAAAGCAGAATTTGACGGAGGATTTGGCGACGAAATAAACATTTCGTGTCGTCAAAACAGACTCGGACGGAAGGAAATAACGTTGGGAAAAGCAATTGCGCGCGTAAGAAAACGGTCGTGAGAGATCGACATGAGATAAGTTTTGACCAGGGTCCAGAAAGTGAAGATCAAACGTACCTGCGCATTACAGGCTCGCCATTCTGCTGCTGCTGGGCCATTGTGGGGGTGTGTTTGGGGAAATGCCGCACTCAGCGAGAGTCTTGTCCGGAAATGCTGGGTCGCGTTATTGGCCGGAGCGCGTTCGCAGTTGCGGTCGTGGAAGTCGAGGGGAGTGGTGCGCGGGTGGAAGGATACAGTGAAGTAGCCTTGTTTGCGCGATAGTGTTGTCGAGGGTGTTGTCGGGGTAATGCGAGTGTAATGGCGCGAGCGAGGTGATCTCAGGCCCAACAATGGTGATTGGCGATGTTATGGCTCGCGACGAGCGAGTGTCAATGGCGCGCCGGGGGGAGAGAAGCGACAGACTACAGCGGACTAGCAGCGGAGGGGTGGTGAGTGTCGATGGGTGGGTGTCGAGGTGAAGGCGAAAGTAATGCGTGAGTCCAGTGACAGCAACGGGTGCAATGGGAGCAAAAAGCGGTGGTGCAGTAATGAAGTGGACGGGCCGGTGTTTAAGAATGAAGCTTGGGGACGATCACAGCGGAGACAGGCACGAGCTAGAGCTACAGACGGCTGGGCTGGGGGACGGGGGACGCTGGCGTGGTCAGGGTGCGGTGTGCGAGAGCGAGTGTGTTGAGATACGAATGAATGGCCGTCGCGGAGCACCTGCACAGCCTCTCGCCCAGTTCCTTCCGTTCCAGAAGACGCCAAGACGTGGCACCTGCGGCAGGTGCGAATCGCAACGCGGTACCACAATGGGCCGACGACCATCAACAAGAGGCTACGACAGCGCGGCATGTGCTAGCAGCCCGAGCCCGAGCACACGACCGTCATATCCCAAAGCCTGAACGCCTGTCTGCCGCGACACAGCACGAAGCCCCCCATCTGCCCTGGTGTACGTGACGCCCCTCCAATTCCTCTCCTCCACCTCCACCTCGCACTTTTGCTCCCCGGTGGCCGTACGCTAGCCCTCCCGCGCCATCGCCCGAGCTGTCACCCACTCGACTCCCCAGACCCGCGCTCTAACAGCCGTGCAGCAGGACACCGCGACATACACACACTCCCCCCATGGCCCAGGGAACACGCGGGCCCGCCCCGGCTCAACTGCCGCCCAACGGCACTGCGACGCACGCCCACGATGCCACCCCGACCGCCGTCAACCGCAAGAAGCAGAAGCGACGCGAGAAGGAGGCCGCCAAGCGAGCCGCACAGGAGCCGCCTGCGCCTGCGCCCGCGCGGAATGGCGTGTCGCCAGCCCGAGGGCCGCCCGGCCAGCAGCAGTACGCCGACGCGGAGCTGGACGAGGCGGCGTACGACGAGGGGGAGTACTACTCGGACGAGGAGTACGAGCACGCGTACGGCACAAACGGCGACTACCCGCAGGGCTACGGCCACGCCCCAATGCGCAGCCAAGCGGGCAAGAAGACGCGGCGGAAGAAGAAGGCGCCCTCCGCACCCCCTCCGCTGGCCTACACCCAGCACGTCGCATCACGCCTCAGCCCCGCACCCGCCCACCAAATGTCGCCCGCCCACTCGGTCGCGCGCTCCGGCGCCCGCGGCGACCGCATATGGAACACGACCATGCAGGACGAGCGGGACCGCATACGCGAGTTCTGGCTGTCCCTCGGCGAGGACGAGCGCAAGTCGCTCGTCAAGATCGAAAAGGAGGCGGTCCTGCGCAAGATGAAGGAGCAGCAGAAGCACTCGTGCAGCTGCACCGTCTGCGGGCGGAAGCGCACCGCCATCGAGGAGGAGCTGGAGGTTCTATATGATGCATATTACGAAGAACTCGAGCAGTACGCGCACCACCAGCAAGACGTCGGTAGTTTCATTCCCGAGGCTAATTATGGTTATGCGTCCAGTGCTCCTCACCACCCGCGCCCCATGCTGAACCCCCACCCCCCGCCCGGCCCCTACGACGACGACGAAGAAGAGTACGACTCGGGCGAGGAAGAGGAAGAAGACTCCGAGTACGACAGCGAGATCTCGTCAGAAGGCGGCTACAGCTCAGGCGAGCGCAGTCTGCCGCCGCCCGAGCCCTCAGACTTCCTTCAGTTTGGCAGCAGTCTGCAGGTCAAAGGTATGCCCGCCCCCGACCCGTGCTGGGAGCATGCTGATTCATCCTTTTAGGTGGCATACTTACGGTTGCTGACGATTTGCTCAAGAACGATGGGAAGAAGTTCATCGAGATGATGGAGCAGCTCGCTGAGCGTAGGATGCAACGGGAAGAAGATGCTCAAGTCCAGGCTCACCCCGGCGCCCAGCACCGATCCTATAGCGGCCACAGCCACAGCGCGCCTCCGCCCGACGAAGACGACTACGACGAAGAGGGCGAAGACGAGGAAGAGTACGACGACGACGACTACGAGGAGGACGAGGAGGATGAGGAAGTGCGTATTTCAGGCTGGACTATCTATCTGCAACTAACCCCGCTCAGGGCGCCATGACCGAGGAGCAACGGATGGAGGAAGGCCGGCGAATGTTCCAGATCTTCGCAGCGCGAATGTTTGAGCAGAGAGTACTCCAGGCGTATCGAGAAAAGGTGGCCGCGGAACGACAGCAAAAGTTACTCGAAGAACTGGCAGAGGAGGATGTCCGGAAAGATGCGAAAGAGGCAAAGAAAGCAAAGGAAGCCCAGAAGCGCAAGGAGAAGAAGGACAAGCAACGGCAGCTGAAGGCAGAACAGGAGGCTCGCAAGGAAGCCGAACGAGCAGCCAAGGAAGCCGAGGCCAAGGCTGCGGAGGAGAAGCGACTAGAGGAACAGCGGAAGAAGCGAGAGGAGCAGCGAAAGAAGAAAGAGGCTGAACGCAAAGCCCAGGAGGAGGAGAAGCAGCGCAAGGAGGCCGAGCGTCTGAAACGACAGCAGGAAGAGCGCGAGCGACAACAGGAGGCAGAGAGAAAAGCACGCGAACAGAAAGCCCTTGAGAAGAAGGCCAAAGACGAGGCAAAACGGAAGGAGCGTGAAGAGCGGGAAGCGAGGGAGAGAGAAGCGAAAGAGAAGAAGGCACAGGAGGACAAGGACCGCAAGGAACGGGACTCGAAGACCAAGGGCCAAACGCGCAAGGAGGATCAAGCCGCCGCTGCAGCTGCCCACAACGCCATTGCGGGTGCGAAGAAAGCCTCGCAGCCAGTGGCTGTTGCGCTACCTCCTCAATTGCTAAAGCAAAATTCGTCTACGGGAATGCCATCGCCGCAGGTCACGCCAGCTGTACCGAAGGCTCCAACCCCGAACCGACCGCGCCAAACATCGCACCAGACCTCCCACGGCTCATCGCCAAAGACTCCCCATGCTACTCTAGGAACAAGCAAGTCGACATCCCCGACCTCCCAGTTGCCAAATCAGTCGATACCAAGGTCGATTTTGACGAAACCACCAATCCAACAGCAAGGTCTGGGGACCCCGCATGGGCAGCCATCGTCTCCGATGCCTCCTATGGGACCACCGCCAGGTATGCAAGGGCCGCCAGGACTGGGTATGAACATGCCTCCAGGGTTAAACGGCTTCCCTGGTCATGGATCAATGATGCCTGGAATGATGGGACCACGTCCAAACATACCCTTCTTCCCTCAGCCAGCGCCCCAGAGCTTCCGTGGATTCCCACCTCCCGGCATGCACACGCCAGGTGCACTTCCAATTGGCCGTGGATTTCCGATGGAAGGACCGCCAGGCTTCCCAGCACCTCCAGGCTTCACTGCGCCAATGCCATCCGCCTTCCCGATGGGTATGCCGACGCACTCGCGGCAGGGCTCGGGGTCTTTTGAACGACTCTCAAACGAGAGCCCCATCACTGGACCTCAAGCACAGCCCATTCAACGGCCAACGCCTATCAAGCGCCCTTCAAGCGTGAAGGCGGGCGATGAAAATGGACAGCAGGGGTCTGATGTAGACGAACTGGCAAATCACTTAGGCAGTAAAGCACTGCTGGACGACGATGACGACATCCCCGAACTACCCGATCGACGCCCAAGCATGCAACAACACGGCTCAGTGCGAGCGCCATCATTCGGCTTCGCAGACATACCCGGGTCGCAATACGGCTCGTTCGGAGCACCCGGTGGCGGCAGCATCTGGGGCACACCACCCCTCCAGGGCTTCCACTCCGGTGCTAACTGGGGCAACTCGCCCACCTCCAACATCTTCAACAGCCCCTTTTCCATGAACACCACGCGCACCCTCGAACGCAACGCAAACGAGCAGCGCATAGTCTGGCTCCGCCGTACCATCTGCGCCGCATGCAAGACCCTCGCTCCCCGCACCTCCGACGCAGACGGCTACGTCGACGCCTCGGAAGTACATCGCCAAGTCGAGGCTTCACGCGGTGCCATGGATCCTGCTGTCTCGGTCGATGAGATCAAGGAGGCGTGCGATATCCTCGATGTCACGCATACGAATGGCGGTGGCAGTCTGGAGTACAAAGAAGATGCCAGTGGCAGGTTGTCGCATATCAAATTTAGTGATGGTGCGATACAGGCGCCTCCTTCGAGCTTGGGCGAGATTGGCAGTCCTGTTCCTGGCCACAGCGTTCTTGCTGGTGGGTTTGGTGGGAGGTTCCCCGGATTGGGACCACAAGGTTTCTGAAATGTTGGTCTCTTCTGTTCTCTTGGACTGTCCCATTCTTTTCTTTTGGCAATCAGTTGTCGGCCCTTGTTTCTTTAGTAGATGAGAGACGAGTTGTCGGTCTAGTCTAGTCTCTTCCTCTTGTGGTTGATGGATGCCAAGTGGAGGTAATCTAGTCGCTGAGAAAGTGCCATATTGGGGGTTTGATGTGCTTTGATATTGTGATGTGATGGTGTCGATGATGCTCACGATACTGATATCATTTTGGTTTGTGGGAATGTACTGTGTATGAGGAAGGATGCTACTCAGACACAATTACCTCATCTTCATATCTCTCCCCTGTTCAGATACCCCACCGTACGCAGAGTACGCATAAAATGGTACTAGAGGGGGATCATCAAATCACGGATTACCATCCGGTACTAAGCACTCTTGTGTATCTAGTGACAACCTGCGTGCGATCGAGCGCTATACTTCATACCCAAGAAGTCTCAATAGCACTGTAAAACATGAGTTAACATTCGAAGGATAGCTTGTAATTTAGCCGTGTCATGCTGTTGTGTGGCATTGTTTAAAGTTCTACCGTGATTGATTGTTAAAGCAACGACGTGATACCTAACTAAACAGAGCGTAAAGCACTTCGCGTCTCCTAATGATTTCGATCAAATGACGTTCTAGTATACAATAAGAAATCCTGTCGATACCAAGATATTAAGACGACCTTGGATTCTGTTGAAGACAGACGCCAAATACCACATGTGGTTCGACGTTGACGGGTAGTGTCGGACGATCCCCACCCAGTACACCGGAACACAGCACGTTGTGGCAACGTTGTAAGAGGAGCGGTCAAGCACGCCGCCTCGTACCATTGTCGCAAAACCCCGCAATTGCGACATCCCACCACCTCAGTGTACGCCGCTGGCCAGACCACCTCAATGACGTTACATCTAACAAGGCACGGGATGATTGAGTTCGAACAGCCTCAAAATCCGGTCGAAGCGATGGCGAATGACGGTATTTTCTCACTCTATTAATAGGATGAAGCTGGTAAAAATGTGGTTAGCCAGGCACGCATCATCATCGTCGGTCCTGCATCGTCGGGTGGGCGGGGGAGGCGGAGGGGAGGTGGAGGGGCGGCAGAGGGGTGGCGGAGGAACTCAGATAGCTTCCAAGATGAAGCAGCCTCATGCTCTTGACGATAGGTATCCATCTCATGGCGGGAAGACTGAGAATGTGGAAAGCGTTGGAAAGCGGCTAGCCAGGCACGCAGCGTCACCGCTCCTGCATCGTCATCCCTGCATCCATCATCCCTGCTAGCCTCGTGTCGGCCGGCGGGGTCGTTGGAGCCTCATAGCTGAGCTTGCTACAACATCGAACATTCCACGTCTTTTTCCTCTTCGCTTCAATTGAACCACTATTTCACGCTATCCGCTTTCTCCATATCGTTACACCTTATTTCTCGCATCTCTCACTTAGACACACCTCACACATCATGTCCGACCCCATCGCCGACGCTGCACAAAAGCACCCTGCGCCAGAGGGCCTCAAGTACACATATGGAACTGCTGGTGTAAGTTCAGGAGAGGATAATGAGAGAGATTGAAGCATTCGGATGCTAACAGAGATCGTAGTTCCGAACAAAAGCGTAAGCCATCCCCTGCATTCATACCATAGACGGCTGCGATGCCAACTATCGAGTACCTCCGCGCGCCGCAGCTAGCGACCCTCACACCACCGACCCTCCCACCAACACTCGTCACGCACGAAACTCCAGAACTACGCTCACAATAGCAGTGATGTCCTCGATTCCGTCCTCACTCGCGTTGGTCTCATTGCAGCGCTTCGATCGCGGGCGCTCAAGGGGAAATGGATTGGTGTCATGATCACCGCTTCGCATAACCCTCCTCAAGACAACGGCGTAAAGCTCGTCGAGCCAATGGTGTGGTTCTGTTACATACAAGAAAGTCGATGGCGTCTAACGATGATGTAGGGCAACATGCTGCAAGAGGAGTGGGAGGTCATCAGCACCGAGATGGCGAACAAGGCCACCCCTGAAGACGTCTCGAAATACTACCGCGAAATCGCCGCCCAGAATAAGATCGACCTCAGCATACCGGCACGCGTTGTCGTAGCCCGCGACACAAGAGCTTCAGGTTCAAGGCTTCTCGGATGCCTCGTCGATGGCTTGAACAGCGCCGGTGCCGAAGTCAAAGACTACGGCTTTCTCACCACGCCACAACTACACTACATGGTTAGGTGCTTGAACACCGAAGGTACTAAGGATGCTTACGGCACACCTACCGAGAAGGGCTACTATGAGAAGTTTGGTGCGGCGTTCAAGACTGCCCTCCGTGGAAAGAAGCCTTCTGGCAGCTTGACGGTCGACGGTGCGAACGGCGTTGGTGGCCCGAAGCTGAACGAGCTCATCAAGTACCTTCCCACCAAGGAAGAAGGCGGTCTTGAGATCTCCGTCATCAACGACAACGTCATCAAGCCCGAGAGCCTGAACGTCGACGTAAGCAAACATATCTACAGGTGATGGCAGTTTGCTAATTCACGAACAGTGCGGTGCAGACTACGTCAAAACCAACCAGCGCGCGCCTCCTTCGTCGAAGGCTGGACCCGGTGATCGGTGCTGCTCGCTCGACGGTGACGCTGACCGTGTAGTATACTACTTCAAAGATGAGAAGAATGTGTTCCGACTACTCGACGGTGACCGCATCGCGACTCTCGTAGCTTCCTTCCTCGGCGACACCGTTCGCCAAAGTGGACTGGCAGACAAGCTCAAGATCGGAGTTGTGCAAACCGCCTACGCCAACGGCGCCGCCACGAAGTACGTCGAAGACAACCTCAAGCTCAAGGTCGACTGCACACCCACCGGCGTGAAGTACCTGCACCACGCAGCCGAAAAGCTCGACATTGGCGTCTACTTCGAAGCCAACGGCCACGGCACCGTCATCTTCTCGCACGACACCCTCGACACGATTGAAAAGCACGAGCCCCGCAACCCTGGCGAAAAGGAAGCCCTCGACGTCCTGCGCGCCTGCATCAACCTCATCAACCAGTCCGTCGGCGACGCCCTCTCCGACTTCCTCCTCGTCGAAGTCGTCCTCGCACACAAGCACTGGGGCTGCCAAGAATGGCTTTCAACATACAGCGACCTGCCTAACCGCCTTCTCAAGGTTCTCGTCAACGACCGCACCATCTTCAAGACTACAGATGCCGAGCGCAAACTCACCAGCCCTGAGGGCCTCCAGGCGCAGATCGACAAGGAAGTGCAAAAGGTCCGCCAAGGTCGCTCGTTTGCGAGGGCTTCAGGTACGGAAGACGCCGTTCGCGTCTACGCTGAAGCTGAGACGAGGGCCGAGGCTGATGATCTGGCGAGGAAGGTTAGTGAGCTTGTCAAATCAGCCGGTAGCAACTAGGTGAAAGCTGCGGGTAGCAACTAGACGTTGTTCATGGACATGGACCTGGAGTTGGAGCTGTTGATAACAATCATCGCGGGTGCATGGATTCTCATGCTGCTGCATCGCTTGTACGCCTCCCTCAGTCTCATGCATATGATGAAGGATGAAGACGAGTTTTATCATTGGGATGGATGGATGGATGAATGAATGAACGGGATGATTGCTAGTAAGGGTAGACTAGATGGGTAAAAGCGAAATCCATTGATTTGTTCAACTATGGGGTGTGAATGCGTTGGAGTTGGGACGTCGGTGTTGTGCTGTATTTTGGTTTTCGCGTGCAGTCCCAATCGGGTAACTTGTGCAAGCCGTTGATTGCGGTGGTAGGTGCCTGGTTTGTTACCACAGGGCCTCATGGCGTCTGAACGTCACATCTGCTCGCAGGTATGATGGGAGAGGACGCGGAACCTGGATGTGGCTTCGACTTTTCGAGTGCGATTGAGGATTGATGTTATTTGACAGGAGATATGCTTGTTGGATGACTTGCTGGGTCGATTGATGGGAGCTCGTGGTCATGATGTAGTGCAGGCGTGTTGTCATCATCTTGTCCAATTTGCTCTTGACAGGACCTCTCAGCGCCAGCACTGGTGAGATCCACCCTCCGGAACAAATTCATGGGCATCGCAAAGCAGAGTATCTCCAAGATGGCTCGGTGTTCTTTCTCCCTCTTCCCCACTTCCGACACACATCGCATTTCACCGCTGGCTAGGATCTCGGCAGCACCGAGTTCACGGATCATCGGCGCACCCAATAAAACTCCTCACAACCCACGATCCATCTCCAAGCATAAACGTGGCCCATTTCATATCGTCCGAAACATGCATATTTGAAACGAGAGTGGACTGGACAAGCCTCATCAAATCCGAAGAGCCGCCTGCGCACCGCCACATTTCCGTATCTCGTTCGTCGAGTTATGCATCAACGTCACGATACCTAAACTTCATCGATGTTGCGTGGGCAGGTGGCAGTGCAAAAGCATAGTGCAGCTTCATTCTCCCGCTCTCCGCAAACTACTCCGAGCTCACTAAGGGGCGATCTCTCTGGAAAATCTTAGAGCAGCTGGCCAGGCCCTTCAGGCCAAAAATAAAAACCACCCGCCAGAGATGCCATGGCAGAGCCGCGTACCCGGCGTTAAAACGGCGCGTTGGTACAGCCAATGGCTGGGCGTGCCTGGGGGAAGGCGGCTAGGGTCTGGCTCTAGCGAGGCGTCACAGCTCCCTCTAGCGCCGACGTCTTGACAGGGCACGACAGGGATCGACGGTCCTTTTCCATCCGCTTTCACGGGCAAGGGACGCGAGGCACTGCTCGTAGCTCTGAACTCTCTCTCACTGCCGTTACTGCTTACTGCTGTCGTTGCTTGCTTCACTCTTGGCTTTCCTTACACTCTGCCCTGTACACTCTTTCTGCTTTGCGCGTATACCCACTTGACATTTTTCCTTGTGAAGAGCGCGCAGCCGAATAACCCCGAATACGACCAACGGCGATCTTTACGATACAGCAGATCTTACTCGAATCCCAGTGAGAGAGAGGGGAACACGAGGAAGACATGCGCTGAGCTTTCGGACCCGAGATCGACCCCCAATACCACGTGTACCCATCACACGTGCTTACAATCGCTACCACACCTTCGCTACACGTTACACCCGTCACTCGCTATGGCTTCCACAGTACCGAACGTGCTGCTCCGGCGGGACCTGAGCATAGAGCAGAAGTTCGAGCAGTTGATGACAGAAAACGCCTTGGGCGCTTCGGTACATGCAGCCCCCATCTGTCGCATACAATTCTAACATCCCCAGGTATCCCAAGACTCCGTTCTCGTCGCTATCGGCACATCCTTCGGCATCACCGCCGCCATTTTCATACTTTTCCTCCTACTACGTCCTTTTAATACTATCGTTTACGCGCCCCGTCTCCGACACACCGACGAGAAACACCGACCGCCGCCTCTCGACAAATCGCTGTTCGCGTGGTACAAGCCCGTGTTCAAGACGAACGAACCCGAATATGTTGAGAAGATTGGACTGGATGCGACCATCTTCCTGCGTTTTGCGCGCATGTGCAGGAATATGTTTGTCGTACTCGCCATCGTTGGGTGTGGCATTATCGTTCCCGTCAACGTTATCAAGTCGGTGGAATTCCAGAAGAATTTCGATGGAGACATGAGCGGCAAGATCATCTTCCTGATGACACCTAGAGATCTATTCGGTCAGGTTTTCTGGGCTTTCGTCGTGCTGGCATATCTTATCGACATCATCGTTTGCGGCTTCTTGTGGTGGATGTACCGCGCTGTACACCGGATGAGACGCCAGTACCTCGAGCACCCGGACTACCAGAACAGCCTGCACGCGCGGACGTTGATGGTCACAGACATCGACCGCAGCTTTCGCAGCGATCAGGGCATCGTCGAGGTTACGGATAGCTTGAAGACTACGCCAGAGGTGCCCCGCGCATCCATCGGACGCAACGTGAAGGATATCCCAGATCTTATCGAGGCACACGAAGAGGCGGTCATTGAGCTGGAGAAGATATTGGCAAAATACCTGAAGAACCCGAACAAGCTCCCCGCCGAACGACCGCTATGCACTCCTTCCAAGAAAGACCCAGAGTTTACCGACAAGGCGCAAAAGGTGGATGCAATCGACTACCTCACAGCGCGCATTCAGCGACTGGAGAGCAAGATCAAGGAGGTCCGGGAGACAATCGACAAGCGTGACGCTCTATCCTACGGATTCGCTAGCTACGAGAGTATCGACTCCGCGCACATGGTCGCCTTCGCAGCCCGCAGCAAGCACGTCAAAGGCACCACCGTCCGACTCGCACCCAAGCCAAAAGACATCATCTGGAAAAACCTTACCCTCGATCCCAAGACGCGACGATGGAGGAGGACTGTGAACAACTTCTGGATCACCCTGCTCACACTCCTGTACTTCATCCCCAACGCCCTGATCGCCGTCTTCCTGTCCAAGCTCTCCAATCTGGGTTTTGTGTGGCCTACCTTCCAGACCGAATTAGCCGCACACGCCGATTTCTGGGCCGTCGTTCAAGGTCTCGCAGCCCCGGCACTTACCTCGCTCTTTTACTACTTCCTGCCCATCATCTTCCGTCGCTTGTCCATCAAGGCCGGAGACACAACCAAGACATCCCGAGAGCGCCATGTCACAGCACAATTGTACGCCTTCTTTGTCTTCAACAATCTCTTCGTCTTCTCGCTTTTCAGTGCCGTCTTCGGTATGATTGTCATGATTGTCAATCTCGCCACCCAGGAACACGTTCCATTCATGGATATCCTACGACAAATCAAGTTCTTCGACACGACTATGCGTACGCTGTGCGAAGTCTCGCCTTTTTGGGTTACATGGCTCGTCCAGCGTAACTTGGGCGCCGCTATCGATCTTGCCCAGGCTGTCAACCTCGCGTGGGGTAGTTTCTCGCGCAAGTTCTTGAACCCGACGCCTAGGGAGTTGATTAGTCGGACTGCGCCGCCGCCGTTTGACTATGCGAGTTACTACAATTACTTTTTGTTTTACTCGACGGTTGCGCTGTGTTTTGCGCCGTTGCAGCCGATTACGCTGGTTATTGTGGCGATTTACTTTACGCTCGATAGCTGGATGAAGAAGTATCTTCTGATGTGAGTCTCAGCCCCAACGTACTCATGTGCCTTAACTAATGGCTTTTTAGGTACGTCTTCTGCACCAAGAACGAATCTGGTGGCGCCTTCTGGCGTGTGCTCTTCAACCGTATGCTCGTTGGCACCTTCTTCTCCAACTGCATCGTCGCGCTGCTGGTCGTAGCCCGCGGTTACGAACACAAATGGACCATGCTGGCCGCCATGGCCCCTCTCCCTCTCGGCCTAATCGCCTTCAAATTCTACTGCAAGAACGCCTTCGACCACTCGCTCAAGTACTACACGCAAGGCACACGCGCCAAGGGCACCGAAGCCCCAACCCCAATCGACAAGGAATCGCGTCGTAGGGATCGCGTCGCCGTACGATTCGGGTAAGTCATCTACACTTTGCAACGACAAAAGAACGATTTACTGATATGTTATAACAGCCACCCAGCCCTCTACCAAAAACTCACCGTCCCCATGGTGCACGAAAAATCCAAACACCTCCTCGCAGAAGTCTACCGCGGCCGCCTCGACGGCGACATCGGCGACACCGCCGCCTTCTCCGACGTCTACACCATGAAACGCATGTCCAAAGAACACCCTGGCAAAACCGCCGCCTCAGCCAACATCTCAAGTGGAGGAGGGGGCGGAACCGGCCCCTTTGAATTCGTGTCGGAATCGAATATGGATTACGAGAACTACAAGAATAGACCTGAGTTTAGCGATGAACACGGCGGCGAGGGCAGTTTGTATGGCGGTAGTACGGTGGGGAGGCCTGATACACCCGGTTCACATTGGGGCCGCGATAATTCAACTAATAACAGTGATCGTGGGAGGAGTACAAGTCGCGATTCTGAACGTACGATGCGCGACGATCCGGGCGTTTTGTACCCACAAGGGTACCACCAGACACCTAGTGCGTTGCGCGAATATAGTCCTAGTCCTAGTCTTGATTTGAGGGGCGTAGATAGTAGAGAGAGTCCGTATGAGATTGGAGGCGATCAGGGGAGGTTGGTTAGTGGGGCTGCGCCTATGGGTGTGGGGAGTGGGTTAGGTGGGGGGCAGCAGCAGTATACGCCGTATAGTCCTAGTAGGGATGGGGCGAGGGATTACTTTGCGAGGTAGTAAGGAGAGGAAGGGGGATGGATGTGTGTGCATGACGAATTTCCTTGTGTTTTATATCATATAACTGCTGTCTGCGAGCGGCATTTAGATGGGCGTTTGTGGGGATTAGATACCAGAACTATTTTGTTCAATCTGTCATTTGCACTCGCATAGCGGGTGATGGTACAGTTGACGCTGGATTACACGAACCCGCTAAGTCTTCACAAACTTGCCTCCAACAGATATGTGACTAGGCATCATATCCTTGAGCACCTCCAAGTCTTCCACCTTAAGCGGATTAACCCCCCAAACCGCCAAATCCGCCACAAACCCCGGTAAAAGCCGCCCTCTCTCCCCCTCCTCCCTCAGCAGTTCCGCCGCCTTAATCGTATGCAACGCAACCGCCTCCCCCACACTAATCGCCTGCTCAACCCCCCTAACCCCAACCACAGTCTCTCTTGACGCCATCCCCCAAACCGACCGCATAGCCGCAAAACTACCAACAGGATAGTCACTCCCGCCCGCAATCAGCGCACCAGCATCCAGCCATGTCCGCGCGGGGAAAGTGCGGGATACGCGCTCCGTGCCCCAGTATACTTCTTGTACGCCCGCCGCGTTATGCAAAAGCGGGTGTTGGATCGTTGTAGCGATTCCAAGTTCCACGGCTCGGATTTGTTCGCTTGGTGAGACTAGGCCTCCGTGTTCCATAACCAGAGTCCCAGGCATTAAATACGGAAACCGTTGCATGAGTTCGGAGTATACATCCAACACCAATTTCACAGCACGGTCGCCATACGCATGTGTTCCTATTTTCCAGCCTCGACGTACGACCGCGGTCATGGCGTCTACGAGAGCCGGTTTCTCCCACGTGAGCATACCGTGGTAGGAGGGGAGGCCGCAGCAATTACAATCTGCGTCTTTTTCGCGGCCGGGCGGTATCTCGAGGAAGGGTTCGGATACGGCGCCTGCTTCCATGCCGCCGTCGACCATGAATTTCACGCCCCAGACGGAGAGGTAGGGATTGGTTTGCATGTGTCGATAAGACTCCATCTTGTTAAGTAAACCTTCGACCTGGTCTGCGGACGTCATGCCTACGGCGGGTATGAGGGCATGTACGCGGACGTGAAGTTTCCCGGCTGCGTGGGTAGCGATGAGGGCGTCTAGGTCGGGGAGCGGGACGTAGCAGTCGCGGACGCAGGCTGTGCCTGTTGCGGCATACGCACGGCTTGCGGCTTCTAGTCCCGCAATCCGTTCTGTAAGAGTCGCTGAGGGTTTCAGCTTCAACGCGGGCACTGTGGCTGAATCTTGAAGTAGGCCGGAGAGACTGCCGTCTGCTTCTTTTCCGATGAGGCCGCCCGGTGGTGATGGCGTGTCGGAGGTTACATTCATCAGTCCTGCAACGAAGGAGTTGACAACGACGTTATGCCCACCGCGCATGACCATGATGGGATGCTTGGTGGACACTGCATCGAGTTCCTTGAGCGTAGGCAGTCGTTGCTCGGCGATATTATACTCCAACCAATCCGTCGCCGTACAGATCCACTCCCCCTCTTTCGTCTCGCTCGCCCGCTTCTTCAATCTTGCGAACAGTTCATCTAGGCTCTTTACGTCATTGACTGGCACGTCAAAATAAGTCAATCCGGCGAGAATCAGATGGGTATGCGTATCTGTGAATGCGGGGAGGACTGTGGAGTCTGGCACGTCGATGATTTGGGTTTGGCTGCCGATGAAGTCGTCTAAGCCTGCTGAGTCCTCGGAGAGAGCAATGATGCGTCCGGAGAGGAGGGCTATGGAGCGCTGTGGTGGCATGCCGGAATGGAGTGTTTCGATTGTGCCCGCGCGGATTAGGGTGTCTGCTTGGGGGTGGGAGGTTGATGAAGCCATGATGGATGGAAGGCGCTGTGCTGTTCCAATAGTGGTGATGCTGGTTTGAAGTTATAGCAGAGAAGTAGTTGTTTTGATCATGTAGTAGGGCAAGGCTTTCGAGCACTTGCTCGTTCTACTTGTACTCAATCGTTCGGCCGAACGTCCGTCGCGGATGTTAATGCCTCTCGACATTCGTTACAGCATATCCATGACTTTATGCGGACGCGTGATAGCGTGCTCATATAGCGCCGCAACTCCAAGTTGTGGCTGGACCGGCATCGTGAACAAGTTTGTGGCAATGGACGGTCGGCGTGGATGTCCTAGCTAGAGGTCGGTGGTCGCGTGCTTAGTAGGCCGAAAACGGCGTTCGGGCTTAGAACGCGCCGTATGTCACTACGGCTAAATTTTGATGTCAAACTCTATAGCTGTGAAGTCAGTACGACGAAGGTTGTACGAAGCGCAGAAGAAACCGTGCGAACCCAACTTGAGACATCTCACATCGTTTCTCCGCAGATTGTGCGTACGAACCCGACAAAGCAAGGACAGCTGACAGCTCGATGATTGAGTGATGACGTTAATGAAAGATGTGTGGACAGTCTCGAAGTGTTTACCATTGTTCTTGCCGTTCTTTAAAGTATAACGATCAACCGTCACCCAGTAATGCGTAAGCATTTCCCTCCTGCGGCTTCGCCTGCATTCTTTGCACAAACTTCTTCTTCTTCCTCTCTGCTTCCCTCATTTGCTTCTTCCTCTGCTTGTTGGATATCTGTTCGCTTGGTATCCCCACACCAGCAGAGGTATATATCTCTTCGATCAATTCCTTGAGCACGTCGTGTTCGGCTAAGATGCGCTTTGCCTGCCCCGGTACACCCATCACGTCCGGTATCGAGGGGAAGTCGGACATGTGACCGGCGATGATGTGCACTGTCCTGCGCAGCCTGGCGTTTTCGTTTTCTTGTGGGTCCCTAGGGTCTATTATTTGGTCAGGATCCATCATTGCCCTCGCGACTTTGACCATTTGGAGTAACATGCGAAGAGAGTAGAGAGCAGCATGCAATCTAGCCGTGAGGTGCACAAAAGCCCAACTGTTATCGAACTCGCAATTCAGTACGCGCTGGACCAAGGGTATGGGAGGCGGCGTGTTGAGTTCGGTAAGCACTAGACTGAGACCAAAGAGCGACCATAGGAGCTGTGAGCTGACGGACTTCTCCTCACCCCAGGATCTCAGGCTGCGCATCTGCGACTCCAGGTCATCCACTGGGCTCTGGTCAAAATGCCGAGGGTATATGGGAACTTCCTGGACTGATACCCCTTGCGCTTTTCTTCTGTACTCTTGTACTACCGTATGCTCTATTGTCGCACGTAGCTTGTAAACCAGTCTACGGATATCACACCCTATGTTCCATGCTGATGCCTGGGATGGCTCTTCAATAAGTAAAGGCAAGTACACGTGCGGGTTTTCGTCGTTGGTGAAGGTTTGGTGCACATATTCAGATAGCCGGACGTCGATCTGGGGCGGATTTACCAAGTCTGGTTCCTCAAGGTAAGCCGGCATTGTAATCTTCGCGACATAGCGGCTAGCGAAGTCAATGTACTGGCGAGACTTCTGGTCTACATCCTCAGCTTGGTGAGCTAGCAGCTTTGCACTATCCTGTGGGTTCTCGACAAGCGTGTATGCGAACGTCACTAGACTCGTCACTTGTAACTGCTTTCGGATCTCGGCTGGTGAGTACGCCTTGATACCAGTAGAGATGTCTGCATCGTGGAGAAATACGATGAGCGTATCTTCGGAATAGTCGTATAGAATAAGGTCGGTGTCGCTCGTGAAGATGATGGATCGTACATGTTTTTTCGCGTGGGATGCGCACCAGTCGTCTGCTTCCCCCGGTACTGTATGGGTACATGTAGCAAGAGCTGAATCGGTCTCTACTAGCGCTTCTTGCAGTGCGGGCGCAAGGAACGCGTATGAGATGGAGCCTAGGTATGTGGGAACAGGACAGGAAACGGTAGCATAGTTGTTGCGGAACTGCTGCACTCGTCTGTTGTTCGCCTCGGTCCTGGATATCCTCTCGGCTCGCTTTGACGTAGGCAAGGCTCCATCGAAGTAGATGGCAGACCTGAGAACGTGCGATCAGCAGTGGACGGCATAAGCTCACATCAGCATTCGCATAACGTGCATAGAACGGTCACGGTCAAGTGCAATCAAGCAACTTTCCCATCTCGACTCCGCGATAAGTGAAGTTTTCGCGACCCCTGCAGCAATGGCGGTGAAGTGAAGAACATATGTGCGCACCTTATTGGCTTGCCGTGGTGGTTCCGTGTCCGGGCGCTGAAAAGCAACTGTACTTTACTCACACCTTGATTTTGCTCTTCCACTCCAACGAGTGCAGCCAGCGGAGTGCTTCAGCGACGATGTCTGCATAAGACGGGATTCGGGTGGCATTAGCGGCTGAAGCGAGGGCCAATTTGTGAGCGTAGTAGGCGAGCGCAGGGCCGTCTATCACGGCGGAGTAGCCGTCTAGCTGCTCGGAGGAAAGCCGCGTCGCATAGGGTTCGAGACGTCTCGCAAGGCCCTGGATGCCCATTTTGACCAGGTGGTTGAGGGTGTTGGGAAGGAAGGTGTGTTCTAGTCGAGACGGAAGGAACGATGGTATGCACACTGCCAGGGTACCCCCGCAAAGGGTCTGGGGCGAAGCGAGGCGGGGAGTGGTCAGTCAGGAGTGTTGTGCAGTGTCTCGGCCTCAGATGCAGGGCTAGTGCATGGGCGCAGCGAGTGTTGGGACGTTGACGAGAAAAAGTCGTCGATGATAGCCAGCGTGGCGTTGGTCTTTCCGCTGCTGAGCTAGCGCCGGCGTCATCCCGCGTGGTGGGGGAAGCTGGGCCCCTCACCAGCTCAAAAGTTGCCAGCTGCCACATCGCCCGACTCGACAATTGCTTCATCTTTCTCTCGCAAAGCTCGAAGAACATACACAGTCAATATGAGCGTCCGAACCGTTGAATTGAAGCCTTTCCAGGACCAGAAGCCCGGAACGTAAGTTGACTATACCCAAAAGAGCTGAGAGGTCTGATGAAGCTATGGTGTCGATGGATGATAGCTGACATTGAATGCTACAGTTCTGGTCTCCGCAAGAAGGTCAAGGTCTTCCAGCAAGAGCACTACTCAGAGTCCTTCGTTGCTAGCATCCTGCAATCCATCCCAGAAGGCGTTGAGGGCGCATTCCTCGTCGTCGGTGGTGATGGCCGTTACTGGAACCCCGAGGTCACCCAGACCATTGCCAAGATGAGCGCTGCCTATGGCGTCAAGAAGCTTCTCATCGGCCAGAACGGCATCATGAGCACACCCGCCGCCAGTCACATCATCCGGATACGCAAGGCGACGGGTGGAATCCTCCTCACTGCCAGCCACA
This sequence comes from Alternaria triticina, assembly GCA_022609215.1. Taxonomy (NCBI): domain Eukaryota; kingdom Fungi; phylum Ascomycota; class Dothideomycetes; order Pleosporales; family Pleosporaceae; genus Alternaria; species Alternaria triticina. The sequence goes on from JAGKPX010000004.1 coordinate 977,179, forward strand.
ACCCCGGTGGTAAGTCCTCCACTACGCATACGCTCCTCCCGTCTAACACCTCCAGGCCCCGATGAGGACTTCGGTATGAAGTACAACCTCGCCAACGGTGCCCCGGCTCCCGAGAGCGTCACCAACAAGATCTACGAAACCTCCAAGACCCTCAGCTCGTACAAGATCGCCGACATCCCCGACATCGACCTCAGCACCATCGGTACACAAAAGTACGGAAGCCTCGAGGTTGAGATCGTCCACTCCACCGAGGACTACCTCAAGATGCTCAAGGACATCTTCGACTTTGACCTTATCAAGTCGTTCCTCAAGGAGCACTCTGACTTCAAGGTTCTCTTCGATGGCCTCAGCGGTGTAACCGGTTCATACGGTGTCGACATCTTCGAGAAGGAGCTCGGCATCCCCAACAGCACACAAAACTGCGTCCCCAAGCCCGACTTTGGTGGCCACCACCCCGACCCCAACCTTGTCTACGCCAAGTCGCTGGTCGACGCCGTTGACAAGAACGGAATCCAGTTCGGTGCTGCCAGCGACGGCGACGGTGACCGAAACATGATCTACGGCGCAAACTCTTTCGTCTCGCCCGGCGACAGCTTAGCCATCATCGCACACCACGCCGAGCTCATCCCATACTTCAAGAAGCAGGGCATCTACGGTCTTGCCCGTAGTATGCCTACCTCTGGCGCCATTGACCTTGTCGCCAAGAAGAAGGGCGTCGAGTGCTACGAGGTGCCTACCGGCTGGAAGTTCTTCTGCGGTCTGTTCGACTCTGACAAGATGAACATCTGCGGTGAGGAGAGCTTTGGAACAGGCAGCAACCACATCCGTGAGAAGGACGGTCTGTGGGCTGTCGTCGCCTGGTTGAACATCTTGGCCGGTGTCGGACAGCAAACTGGAACCACACCCAGCATTGCGTCGATCCAAAAGGACTTCTGGACGACCTACGGCCGCACATTCTTCACCCGCTACGACTACGAGGGCTGCGAGACCGAGGGCGCCAACAAGGTCACCGCCCACATGAAGGAGCTCATCACCACCAAGAAGGACGAGTTCATCGGCTCCACCGTCGCTGGGCGCAAGGTGCTCGAGGCCGACGACTTCTCCTACACCGACCTCGACGGCAGCGTCAGCAAGAACCAGGGTATCTTTGTCAAGTTCGACGACGGTAGCCGCATCGTTGTTCGTCTGTCCGGCACAGGCAGCAGCGGCGCCACCATCCGTCTCTACATCGAGAAGCACACCAGCGACGAGTCGACATACGACATGGACGCGCAGGACTACCTCAAGGACAACGTCAAGCTCGCGACGGACCTCCTCAAGCTCCAGGAGTACGTTGGCCGCACCGAGCCCGATGTCAAGACCTAAGCGCGTCGTTGGAATGGAGAACACGTAAATGTAATAAGCATGATTAGACGAATGTACACGAGATATCACAATAGTAACATAGCACCAATAAATGGAATAGCATGGTTCACTGCCCCGTGGCGATAATGTTGTTCGTCATGACCTCGTTGTGTTTGGGCGGGTGTGTGGCTTAGCTCCGACGTCATTGCCCAATCTAAACATGCTCCGTCCGCAGCGTCTCCATAACAGCCCTCCGTCCCCACTGCGAAGGTCCCTAGTCTTCGACAACCCCCGCCTTTCACACATCCCTACACGCGCGTCTACACCTGTCGACGCTTGCTTCTCGCTTTCCTCACCTCTTCAAATCATCCCTAGCACACGTGCATCGCAATCATGGCTGAGAAAGAAGGATCGGCAGTGCCACCCCAGGCCAGAGGCTCATGGACGAGCTTCCTCAAGGTATGGAGTTATCCCAGCTTCCTCACGTGTCTTGATATTCGCGCATAGCGAATAGCCTCGTACCTTCAGGAACTATGTTCGTTCGACCCGAACATGGCAGTTGACTAACACACGATAGTCCATCGCGTCCTTCAATGGCGACCTGTCCACGATGACGGCGCCTGCCTTTATCCTCTCCACAAAGTCGCTCACCGAGTTCTCGTACGTCTAGTCATAACCACCACCCAGGAAGCAACACTAATCTCCAACAGCTCATACTGGACCGAACACCCCTCCGTCTTCGTCGCACCGGCTGCCGAGAAGGACCCTGCCAAGCGGGCCATGCTGGTGCTGAAGTGGTTCCTGAGCACACTGAAGCAGCAGTACGCCAGTCGGTCGGAAAAGCTGGGCAGCGAGAAGAAGCCTCTGAATCCCTTCCTGGGCGAGCTCTTCCTGGGCAAGTGGGAGGACCAGGCAGGCACAACACAGCTCGTCAGCGAGCAGGTCAGGTACGCGCACACACGCGTTTGCGATGGCTCAGCCTGTCGTAAGCATGCCACGCGTATAGTACGGGAGAGCTAATGCATGCGCGCAGTCATCATCCACCCGTCACGGCTTACTCCATCTGGAACGACCAACACGGCGTCCGGCTGGAAGGCTACAACGCGCAGAAAGCGTCCTTCAAGACCACCATCAATGTCAAGGTAATTACCTTTATTATCTTCCATCTACACCACTAACATTTCACAGCAAATCGGACATGCCATGCTCCACCTCGACAACTACAACGAAAGCTACCTCATCACCCTCCCCGCCCTCCACATCGAAGGCCTCATCACAGGCTCCCCCTACGTCGAGCTCAACAGCAGCACCTACATCCAATCCTCCACCGGCTACACCGCGCGCATCGACTACAGCGGCAAGGGCTGGGTCTCGGGAAAGAAGAACTCGTTCACCGCCGTGCTGTACCCCGAGGGCAAGGAGAAGGAAGCCATCTACAAGGCCGACGGCCAGTGGACCGACTCGTTCCAGATCAAGGATGCCAAGACCAAGGCCGTCGTCGACACATTCGACCACAAGTCCACAAAGACAACGCCCCTCACCGTCGCCGCCATCGAGCAGCAAGACGACTTCGAGACACGGCGCGCGTGGAAGAAGGTGTCGGATGCGATTAACAGTGGCAACATGGACCTGACAAGTGCGGAGAAGACCATTATCGAGACCCGCCAGCGCGAGATGCGACAACAGGAGAAGGACGCTGGGAAGGAGTGGGAGCGCAAGTTCTTCTCAAGAGCACCAAAGTACCCGTTGTTCGAGCAGCTGGCCAAGAAGATCGGTGAGGGCATCAACGATGGGCAGACGAATGGTGTGTGGAACTTTGATAAGCAGAAGGCGGATGCGGCGAAGAGCCCGTTCCACCCGGATGTTGTGCCGCCGATTTATGAGAGGAAGTGAGCGGATGCGACTGAAGTTGTGTCGCACACAACACATGGGGCTCATTCAGTCACGGACAATGATTGCAATGACGCTATGCCGGACATTGAAGTTCTAAGGAAGCCAGTCTAGGTTGAGACGAAGTTGCGGTCCAGAGGCACTACAGCCTCATGTGGAATCATGCTGGTCAAGCAATGACAGCCGCAGTATAATGGCCTGACGAGCATCTCTTTTATTGCTATTTGTAGTCTCAGTATCCTGAAGAACGAAAACATTTGTCTTGCACATTGTGTGAGTTTGTTTCTTGCTTAGATATTTTCTGCTTTGGTAATGATACAGATACTGTTACACATGCGCTCGCGAAGACTGACTGTCTGTTGAACTCCGCTATTTTGAAACGTCTTTTGAATCCGTTCTCTTGTCGTTGCCATGGCGCTGCCAGCATTGTCGGAAGATTTCCATCTAAACATCCAGTTAGTTTGACTGTCTGAAGACTACCTTGCTTCTTTCGGCTAATCCTCGGCTCATCCAAGGTTCAGATGCCAGAAGCAACAACACTGGTTGACAAGCTTACCTCTTGCTTACACGCCCGCCAGTCTTTCTTCTCGTAGTAGCAATCTGTCAACTTTGCATTTTCATCTGCGCAGCCGGTGCTGTAGATGCGCTTGTCCCTACGAAACCTTGGTTAGCTTCTTTCGCTTCTAACGTTCAGAGTTCCTCTCCTTCGTTTTCCCCGGATCTCCGCATCTACCCAAACCGAAAAGCTGGAATTTTGTACGCACCAGTCATCGGGTTCATCGTCAATCAGCAACTGCGCTGCTGCTGCGCGGGATTTATCTTCGTTTGACATATCTGAAGGAGCTAGGAAAAACGAATTGTGTTGCAAGGTGTGAGGTTATCGAGTTGCGGAAACTTGCGCAGGATCTTGTCACTGAGAGAGTTCATTTGAGCACGGCCGGCCAAACTCGGTCCGCACTACTACTAAACGTCACCAACAGTCAGTCAGCATACGATTTGCACATCGCATATCGATATCGCCAACATCATGGCGAGCAAAAAGATGAATGTGCTGGTATATTCCGGTACGCCTTTTCAAACTTCCTCACATCCCTACCAAGATTACTAAGCCAGCCCAGGCAACGGCAGCACCACAGAGTCCGTCCGCCACTGCCTCTACACTCTACGACGCCTCCTATCCCCATCTTACGCTGTCATACCCGTAACAGGCGACACCCTCATCAAAGAACCCTGGTTCAGCACATGCGCCCTCCTCGTCTTCCCCGGCGGCGCCGATCTAGGCTACTGCCGCACGCTCAACGGCGAAGGCAACCGCCGGATCAGTCGGTATGTAAACGCCGGTGGTTCCTATCTCGGTTTCTGCGCCGGAGGCTACTACGGTAGCAGTAGATGTGAATTCGAAGTCAACGACCCCAAAATGGCTGTTGAAGGAGAAAGAGATTTGGGTTTCTTTCCTGGGACGTGTAGGGGATTGGCGTTTGAGGGGTTCAAGTATGCGAGTGAAGCTGGGGCGAGGGCGGCGGAGATTAAGATCGAGAAGGGTGCTTTTGAGGGCGTTGATGAGGGGGTAGGGGATGTGTTTAAGAGCTATTATAATGGTGGGGGTGTTTTTGTTGATGCGGGGAAGATGGAGAGTAGGGGCGTGCAGATCTTGGCGAGTTATACGGAGGATCTGCATGTTGAGAGTGGAGAGGGGAAGGCCGCGGTTGTGTATCGGAAGGTGGGTGAGGGGCATGCTGTTGTTACTGGGCCGCATCCTGAGTAAGTCTGCTTCGATCTGTGTTACACGTTTTGACTAACGTACCGTAGATTCGCGCCTCAGAACTTGAGCAAGATCCCCAGCCTACCTTCGTATGCCACCGTCATCAGCGACATCGCAGCTACAGACGCTACTCGACTTGACTTTATGCGCTTGATCCTCCGCAAACTTGGGCTGCAGGTCAACGAGCAGGAACAAGCGGTACCGTCCCTTTCCCGCCTGCATCTCACAGCTCATAACCTATCAGACGTCGCTGACCTCGTCGCTACGTGGAGTGAAATCATCACTGTAGTCGATGGGGATGAGTATATCAAGGGCGAGAACGATGTGTTTCGCATCGAGAAAGAGGGTAGCGCGTGGAGCGTCAAGGAGTTGAAGAGGGCTGTGAGCGCTGTGTCGGAGAAGCTGCCGACCCTTGCTTCTGTTACGAACAGTAGTAGGGAAGGCGTTGAAGAGCAAAGCGAAGAGAAGGAGGACGACAAGAAGAAGAAGCCCAAGACCCCAGAGGAAGAGATACAAGACTGCATCGCCTACACATCCACCACGCTCCCCGACCAAATCGTCTCCTACGAAAAGATCATCAAAGTCATAACACCCCACTCGAAAGCCCTACCATCCCCCGAAGAAACCCCCTTCCACCACGAATCCTTCTACGCAAACCTCCACCACTACCACACCAAACTCCGCAACCCAAACGCCTCCTTCGGCAAACACCTCATCTACGCCGACGTCGTAACATCCACCAACACGCTCCTCGAGAAGAACCCGTCCTTATTACGCAGCCTCTCAAACGGCTTCACCATAACAGCGACCACGCAGATCGCGGGACGCGGAAGAGGCAACAACGTTTGGATCGCGCCGCCGGGGGCGCTCATGTTTAGTACCGTGCTGCACCATTCTTTCACGCTGAGTCAGAGTGCGCCCGTGGTGTTTGTGCAGTATCTTGCCGCGCTGGCTATTGTACAGGGAATTCAGAATTATGCGCCGGGGTATGAGAAGATACCCGTCAAACTAAAATGGCCAAATGACATATACGCGCAACTCCCCGGCTCGTCCAACAACCCCGTTGTGAAAATCGGTGGGATACTGGTTAACAGCAGTTACTCCGGTTCTACCTACGATGTGGTCACGGGAATTGGGTTGAACCTCAGTAACGCGTTACCGACAACGAGTTTAAATCAACTGGCGAAGGGGTGTACGCCGCCGTTGAAGGACTTTACGCCGGAGAAGTTGTTGGCGAGTATCCTTGCGCATTTTGAGACGCTGTATAGTACGTTTACGCAGAGTGGGTTTACGAGGGAGATGGAAGAATTCTACTACGCCAACTGGCTTCACACAGATCAGTTGGTGACATTGGAGAGTGTGGAGGGTGGTGGTGGTCGGGTGGGTGGGTATAACGGTGGTCCGGTGAAGGCGAGGATCAAGGGGATTACAAGGGATTGGGGGTTGCTGCTGGCGGAGGAGGTTAGGGAGGTGGATGGGAGGGGTACGGGAAGGGTGGTGCAGGTGCAGAGTGATGGGAATAGCTTTGATTTTTTTAGGGGGTTGGTTAGGCGGAAGGTATAGGTGGCGGAGCTGAGAGCAGTACGGAGTTCATGCATGTCGAAGCACTATAGAACCGTCCAGAAACTATACCACTCTAACTCCCGTTCGTCCCTGCGATATCGAATCGCATCTCAAGGGTCCCGTACCCAGAACCGCATACCCCGCCAGTCCCCACCATTTATCTCTGCAGGCCCGAACGGGTAGATCACCAGCCTGGGCTCACCCTCATCCGATCTCATGAACCTAGCGCACAGCTTCCTGTGGTGGTAACAAGCGGAGCAAGCCCTCTCATTCGATTCCTTCTTCCATTCCTTCCGTCTTTGTTGTATCCGTTGCTTTTCTTCTTCAGACACCTCTCTCTCTTCATTGTACATCCTCTCTAATAACTCGTGTTCATCCAGCTCCCATACGTTTTTCGGTTCCGGTTCCGGTTCCGGTTCAACGGGAGTATCTTGCTTTGGTTTTGGTGGGTAAGGTGCATTGAGTAGACGATATACACATGTGTCCGCATCGTCTACCTCGTTCACCATCTTCCGATACTGTTTCCTGTGCTTGGACTTCATGAGGTAGTCTTTGTTGAACTTGCGGGTCACCTCCTTGACGAAAGCGATCGGGAACTCTTCCAGTTCTTTGAACTCATGGCCTTCTGCGGTGGGTACCCGGAAAACCACATCGACGTTGCGCATGAGTGAACTTTCGGTTGTAGTTCTTGACCTCCCGCCTGCGTAAGTTAGTTCTATATCGGCGAGCTCTTCAGTATAGTCCTCGTCACTGCTGTACCCATCTCCGCTGTCGATGAGGCTCAGATCGAACATGACTGAATACTCTTGGATTTCTTTCCAGGGTGTGGGTACAACTTCATCGGAGGTCGCATCGGTGTCGCTGTTGGTGTCGTTCGCGGCGGCATTGGCATCTCCTTCTGGTTCATCACCGACAACGATATCCGCCTCCTCCTCCTCCTCATCTGAAGTCTGTGTCCGGGCCTGGTCTTCTTCCTCCGCCTCTGAATCTAGGCTTACGGTTCTTGTCCTCTTTCCTGCTCGCTCAAGATTGCTTCCTCTTCTCTTCGCGCTCGTGGTCGATGATCGGGTTGCTCTCGGTCTTGGGGTCTGGGCTGGCTGTGACTGTGGAAGTTGTGCGGGTCGCGATTCTGTCTAGCCGTCAGCCCTTATATCGCGAATGATCGCAGTTGCACTCACCTTTGCTTCCGCGTCTTGGACGCCTGCCAGGAGTCCGGCCTTTGTTGCGGACAACATCGTCGCTGTCATCAGCGACGTCGCCGCCATTATTGTCTTCCACCGGCGCTACCCCACCGCCTGCTTGAGTCTCTGCGATATCTTCAAACAACTGTGTCGCAATGGTATTGAGGCTTTCTCTGGAGACGCCACTCTTGAGTCCACTGGTGATGACATCGACGAGGTCTTCGCCGCTCATGCCTACGAGAAGACCACTTCTTGCAGCTGCGAGTGCAGGGTTGCCGGATAGCGCCAAGAGCGCATCGTGGTAGTTTTGGACTGTTGACATGGTGATGTTGTGGATTGAATGGGGTTGCTGGGAGTTTGTGGAGGTAAAGAGTGTGGAAGCTGGGGAAGAGGCTGGGGAGAGAAGACGAGGTGAACGGGTGTCTGATAGGCGCTAGTCTAGTCGGTGAGTGACACGGTGACGTGCGTACCTTTACTTGCGCATCGATTCTGATATGAGGTTTTCAGTACAATCACATTATTTACGGTGACGGAAAGATATGAGAGGCTTCTGCATTGTTCACTTATTCTCCTCAACTGCTCGATGTACGAAGGAACGTGTTGATCAAGGATTGTATTTCCACAGCCATCGACCAAAATGTATCTCAGAAGACTACGTCGACTTTTCTTTCTTCGAAATACAATATGGAAGTCTTTGTCTACACCTGGTCAACATCTGGAAACCACGATCTTCTTCGTGTATGACTTCCCGTTGATCAATTCCTTCGTGCCCATGTGACGAACTCACCCGTCAAGAGTGCTCATTTGCACACCCAATAGTCCAGCGAGCCTTCCATTGCCCGACCGCGAAATTCCCGAGGTAAGGGGACAAAGACAAGATTGATCACTTCCTTCATCCACTCTAGCCGAGCGCACAAGCGCTTGGTCCTAATGCAGCCACCGCAGGCCTCGTTGTAGTGTCCTGTTCGTACCCAGGGCACCTCTGCTTTCATGATAATGATATCATTGACGCAGAATCCGGTGGCGACTCCCTTTTCTCGTAGTCTTAGTAGCTTACCCCATTCTGATACATGGCGCTGGGTAGAGAGGTAATCTGCATCAAACTTTGAGGCGAGTAAGGCCATCTCTTTGGTAGTCGCACTAAGAGTCCAGTTCGGAAGCAAGAGAACGATCTCGATGGGCGGAACGATCTTGTTGTCGATCATCTGCTTCCTCTCACAGTCTCGAAGGCTCACCTTGCTGGCGGAGCCAGCAGCCTGTGTGGCGACTACAGGAGGTGTATCGAGTTTGGAACGTTTGCGGATCGCACTGCCAGGAGACGGTGGAGGTGTTCGCTTGCTTGTTACCGACGTGGCTGGTGTTGCTGGTCTGCCTGATGCCGGTTGATCGTTGATCACCATCATCTCGCTGAAGGCTTGTTCATGGTTAGTCGAGCCCTCCAAAACCTTGTCCGGGCTACTCACATTGCTGCTGGATGTCGTTTCCATGCTCTCGTTCGATCTTGACACTAGCTGTCGCGTGAGACACACTGGTACCGTCACCGTTGACTGAGGCCGGGTCCCTAGCGATGACGTCCAAAATGACTGAAACGATGTCCTCCAAGCCGCCGCGCGCGAACTCTCTACCCACAACCTTCTTCAGAAGTTCCGAAAGGTCGTCGTCGTTGATGCCTTGGAGTAGATGTTGGCGGGGTGTGGCAAGCTGCTCGTTGCCGGAAAGCGCCAGCAAGGCCTTGAGGTAAGAATCGACGGTCGACATGGTGGGTAATGCTGATGGGAAGGCGATGTAGAATGAAAGGTGAAGGTTAAGGCGGTGTTGCGGTTGACTGGGCGGCGCGGTGTAGTGGAGCTAGCGGTGGTGACGCGCGGGTTGGGGAAGTGCAAACGGACGAGGTGACGTACATGCGTCGAAGAGAGATCAACACCATTGAATCAGGTAGGAAGAGTAAGAAAACAGTGCAAGAGCCATGCTCATCAAAGAGCTCATGATTAGCTCCATATGCGTCCTTCCTCTACTAGCTACCTTAGCCCGCGAATCAAACCCCATGGGGTCGTCGGGACACTCGAGTTTGACTTCCATCTTGCGGTCTGATAGGCAGAAACTCACGACGACGGCCGGATAGCAGCTTCATACACGCCAGCGAGGCCTTTTTGGGAAGTACTGGTGGGCCTGCGCAGCATCTCTATCACGCTTCCACTCGCTGTAGTGGGCCTCAACGCGACGGCCAGCTTTATGTTTAGTCCTGGGCACTCTAGATGCTTCTCGACCCAGTTTACGACTTGGACTGGTGGACACTGATGCTATCGTTGACGGGCCCGGCGTTGGAGCAAGCTCGTTGTCATCTACTGTGAGATCCATCTCAGTATAGGTTACGGTAGCCTGGGGATAGTTACATTGTCTTACGTTTGGATCTCATCATGGTGACTCCGTTGTTGTCGTCTGACTCTGGTTCCATCTTGATCACGACCTCGCCATCTTCACTGGCGTCTTCATGCTTCACTTCGACTTCAATTTCTCCATCTAGATCATGCGCGAGCTTCGAGCGCGAATCCCTTGAGATGACACCCAGCATGACTAGCGCAATTTCTTCTAACCCTTCTCTTTCAAACTCGCATTTCACACCTTGAATGACTACACGCGACAGCTGGTTATCGCTGAGTTTCTTGAGTATGTCCTTGCGCGTGTCGATGTCTGATTGGCTGTGAAACTGCGCGAGTACGGCTTTGAGATCGCTATCGTAGTATGACATGCTTGGTGGTGATGGAAGACAGAGCCCTGTTGTGTCGTTGTTTGCGACACAGCGCGACGCCAGCGTGTTTCCTGCGATGTCTCGTGGGTAGACAGGGAACGAGTGATGACCCAGCGAAGGTATTAGCGGAAGATAATTGGCGTCACCAGCCCCCAAAGCCACCACAGCTGCGACTATGCGGAACAGGAGAACTTGTTGTTGTATATTTTCGTTACACGCAATGTTTGTCTCCATGCTGTTGTGTGACCGCCATGCAACTGCACCGCCCGGGCGGGACTAAGCGGACACGTGAGCACGTGACACACCACCAGCGGCATCGTATTACGTGCTAGAAGGTGGTGTCTAACTGCCGAGGTGAGAGATTCAGAATTCGGTCCCGAAGGCAAAGCGAAAGCTGTCGCGAGCGCGACCCGAACGGTATACTATAGTACAGTGGGCTGTGGTGGCTGTTGTTCTTACTTTGTCCGCTTTTGGGCAGGAACATGGCCAAGCATCTGGATGCTGACATTGCCCATGCCCCGCCCGCATCGAGCGCTTACATACGACTGAAAAGATGTTGAAGAGTTTGCATCGACCGTTTAGACTCTCACTAAGTCAAAATCGAGTCAATTCGAGATCACATCGCGCGATATCTCAAGCCGCTGCACATCGATGACGTCATGCCGGACGCTAAACCCGGCGACAGCATAGCGGCCCGTCAATGTTGGGAGTGCTTCAAACGCCGCCTGGTGTGCGATCGCACCCTGCCGCTATGCAGGAAGTGTACCAAGACGGGTAAGGAATGCCCAGGATATAACGACCAGAAGCCGTTGCAATGGGTGGAAGCGGGACACGTGACAATCCGTCCGAAGAAGAAGAAGAAGGAATGCCGGGCACCAACATCCGCCATCAGGGCAGCAAACCCCGAGAGGCTTGCGCCCACGATACCAAATGAACCCGTTGCTGGTCCTGGGGTATCTAGAGACGTAAGTCTACCAGAGCTCCTCGGACAAGGAGGGTGCTCGTGGCTGGTCTCCGAAGAGCTTCACCTTACCCCGGAAGAGGTCGAACTACCCAAGAGCCAACTTGCCAACCGATTGGTGCAGGAAAACAATCCAGAATGGTGGCGAAACCCTGGACCCGAGAAGCAGATCGACCCCACTGAGCTAACAGCTGCAGAGGCCGGAGCGGGCTGTGGGGTTGGTGAGCGTATCATGTGCATTGGCAACAAAGACCAGATCAAGGAAGTAGTAGAGAGAGGCCAGCACTGGGAAGCCGCTCTACTTTTGCAGTCAAACAAGAGGCCCCTCGCAAAGATACAAAGACTTCTGCAGATCATGGAGATGAACAGACTGCCGTCGTACGATTTCTTGTCGGATGAGACACACGACGTGGTACAGGCTATCAATTACTGTATGTGCGTAAGGCTAAACTGAATACCTGTACTAATTCCGATAGTTAACACTAAGATTTATCCGGATATTCGAGAGACGGACTGCCTAGCACCCAATCCAGCAGTGGTGCACTTCCCAGTATGGGCGTTGCACATATTGGCTCCGGCAATGCACTATACAACTGTCTGCCTAAGTCTCAACTACTACTTGACCTCGTTACCGCTGGGCAAAGATCGTGCTGTCATTGCGGAAAATCGCCTCAAGATATACCATTATCGAGGCCTTGCTATCCGCGCTCTCAATGAGAATGTTGCGAGGAAGGAGACTTGCAGTAGTGATCAGACAATCGCCAGTATTCTTATGTTTCTGGCAATGGAGGTACACTCTGACAAGTCTGACACGTGCGGGTCCAAAACGCTAATCATGCTCTCAGGTACATAGCTCTACAGAAGTCGACTGGAGGTCGCATGCACATGGTATGAAGCGACTGATAGACATGCGTGGTGGTTTTAGATCACTGCGACGCACAGTACCTCACATGACATCAGCGCTAGTGATTTTCGTACTGTTGGTATAACACGACGATTGCGACGAATATGGCTGACACGATGCAGCATCGTAACCTTTTCAAACAGTCTTGGTCCAGCATCGCATCAGATCAGTATCATTGAGCCACTCGAACAGCATATCGAGGAAGTAGAGAAGGTGTGCAGCCTTATACTTCCTTACACACTGTGTCCGTTGACACTCTTCATCGAGATCATTCGCATCAACCGCCTCCGTCAAAAGCTCAGCCTCACGCCCATCGTGGATTCGCATCAGTACTCTCAAGATGCACAAATCATCCTTTCCCGCATCGAAACCTTCGTCCCAAGAGAATGGGCGCGGTCGAGAGAACAAGAAGATGACTGGCAGCTGATCGCATCGATCTGGCAGTCTGCAATCGCACTCTACTGCATAATGTCGTTGCAAGCTGTTGAAGTTCTTCCTAGCAACACAGAGATGGATCGCATGCGAATGCGACATCGCGATCGTCTGCTCAAAGATCTGAAGGCTGCCACGCCTTTGAAGCAGCTCAAGAAGATATCAACATTTCCACTGTGTGTGCTTGGCGTGGAAGTAGGCTATCACGTTCAGCAGAGCACTCAGATCTGGATTGAACGACTCTTGGAGGATCATGCCCGCCTTCTCGGCAGTAACAGCCCTTTGAAGGCGCGAGAAGTGCTCCGACGATACTGGCGGCGGAAGAAGCCCGGTTGGAATGAGTGCTTTAATGAGCCGTAAGTGTTTCGGTCCGGATGTCTCTAGAGAGATAGGCTAATGAAATTGATTCGCAGGTTCACAACTCTTGTACCAGCGGGTGTCTGCTGATCTACATGGAGAATCGATGCGGTCCTGACGTTTATGTATCGGCCAGCTGAAGCATGGTTTCGTTGACTACTTGAGCAAGCCCTGACTCTAGTTTAAATGAATCATCGATCATTGCATACTTCAGTGCTTCCCAACACCGGAATCTCCGCATCCGATGGATCACCGAGATGCCGACATGTATGCGCACTTGTCTCGTTCCGGCAGTAAAGTAGCGAGCTGCTTGCCTGCAAGGGACTGAAGCGCCATCAGGTGCTGGCCAATGCTATCACCGCTATTGCTTTTCCTCAATCGTGGCTGTTCTTCTTGGCTCTCCTGGCTTCCTGAAAGGGTTAGCGCTTATGACAGGCGGCCTTTAGGCTATACCAAAACAACGCGCCATCGAAAGGTGAGCATTAACTACGAAGAAGGCTTGGCCATGTTGCAGTCCATTTCGGTATAGGTACGTACGTAGCGTAGGCCTCATAGCGTGTACGCGAATCCAATGAGCCACGTCGGCGCTCTGCCTCCATTCTTGCTGGTCATTGCCGCCTAACAGTGTGCACTGACGTAGTGCTCACACATTCGATGGCACTACGACTTCGTGGATCACGTCTGATAATGGCGAGGACTTCGCTCCGATGCGCCCCCCTCGACTAGCACTGCGCGAAAGACGCCTCACCTTCTTTCATCGTACCTGCAAGGCTGACCAAGTAAGATATCAGGATCTGGGAAACATATATATATTGTGATTAACTCTCAAGAACCAGATGAACACCACCGATAGCACTCGCAACCACATCGAATCGAGATGTTCCCAAAAGCGACCTTTTATCTAGCGTTTAACGCATGCCTCAACCTCGCTGCGAAGGCGTCGCAAGGATCCTCTCGACATACCGAGTACTCTGAGAATGCCGAAAAAGTCGCTATCAACTGGACAGATGCATCCACCGTTCTGGGTAGACCCGACACCTATCTCGGAAAGCTGGCTGTACCTCTTGACTATACGCTGCCCCATTCGAACAACAACACCCTCACCCTCAACATCCTGAAAGTCAAAGCGACCAGAGAGCCCAAGCTAGGGAGTATCTTGACAAACTGGGGTGGCCCGGGTTTACCAGCAACCGATTGGCTTCTGCAACAAGCCCGTTATGTTCTTGCGTAAGTTGCTCCTTGTCGTGTATATGTTGCGATCAGATTTTAACAGCTTTTCTCGTGCAGCATGACAGGCGGGCAGTACGACATCATCGGTCCCGACCCCAGAGGCACTGGCACGACATTGCCCGTAGATTGCTACAAAGACGACCTGGAACGGATGGTCGCGACCCTGCGAACACCAACAAGGACCAACTCATCCAATGTTGCGTTGGGCGCTGTCTGGTCTTTCACTAAGCAATACGCGGCACGATGTTTCCAGAACGAGGCAGTGAATGGATCGTTGATGAGCACGGCATTCGTTGCCAGAGATTTCATGAAGGTTGTCGATGCTCTGACTGTGGAAGGCGAGGATGGTCTTCTCCGGTACTGGGGTGGGTTGAAGATGAGTCGCAGTATATATTGATATTGACTGATCGACTCCAGGAATATCTTACGGAACGTATCTCGGTCAGGTCATAGCTGCCATGTTCCCAGAGAGGGTCGAGCGGATGATGCTGGATGGTGTTCTCCATCCTCTCGAGTATCAGCAAGGATGGTACAGAGTTGCCTTCAGATGATTGCGGCACAAGCTAACCGAGACCTAGGGAGACTGGCCCGGCTTTTTCATCGCCCATTGCATTGATGGAGTTCACCAAACAATGCATCGATTCCGGACCCTCTTGCTCCCTCTTTCGCCCCAATCTCTCGTCCTCCGCACTGTACGAACAAATCCAAAGCCTCGCCGAAAGAGCCAAGCGCGAGCCAATCGTTATGGGCCCCAACGTTACCACCGATATCGTAACCTACGAGAAGATCGCCGAGGCCAGTGACACCGCTCTGCGCATGGGTTTGGCGTCCGGGTCTTACCTAGCTGGTTATCTCGACAGCATCATGATCCGCGAGACCCCGGAATACAACCACACCCAGTACCTGATCAACCGCTCCTTCATTATACAGGATGCAGCGGTCAATGCAGACAACACGCAACTCATCCGCTGCTCCGACGCTATGTTTAGGGCCGACGAGCTCGCTGACATCGAGAAACGCGTCCAGCACATAACGGAGCTGGGTGATTGGAACAGCGATTATACCATCGGCTCGTATATCATGTGCTCTCTCTGGAAGGTCCAGGCAAAAGAACGGTACGAGGGCGACTTCAAGGCCAAGACGAAGAACCCCGTGTTGCTCATCGGTTCGCCGTATGACGTCCGCACTCCGATCTCTGGGGCTTATGCGGCGAACAAGACGCTCGAAGGAAGTGTTGTGCTTCAACATAATGGTCTCGGAGTAAGTTGAAGAGCGTTCCTCTGCTTCATGGATGGATGAAGTTGATTCGAGAGAGATAATGGCTAACGATATTGGTAGCACACGGTTATGTACAGCCCTGGAACCTGCGCCATGACCGCAACCGCTGCGTATTTTGTGAACGGAACCATGCCTGAAGAAGGGACGGTATGCGAGCAAGACTTTGGTATCTTCTCCGGGAAAAGCATGAATGATACACTCGACCTTCTTGATCAGTCTTAGCCTTCCAATTCCGGAGTGTGAGACTTCGTAGGGCAGCGTCGAGAGGATGGAAAAGGCGAAAGTTGATTCGGTGATGAGAATTGGATGGTGTGTTCGGAAGTCGACGGCGGTATATTGCTCCGGTATAAACGCTGGATAAACACATTGTAGCTGCTTGTAAATCTCCCCGATGTGGCTCATTTCCAACGCGCTGCTCTTCTCTCTCGCCCCTCGATAAGCATTGTGAGACGCTTGATGTGCCGCATGTGACTGCTCATTGGGAGATAGAGAAGCTTGAGATACCTCATCATCTACGTGCATTCGCCTGCCCAAATTTGAAGGGGACTCCGTTAATCCTAACATATGCGGCGAGCGACACCGAAGTCTGGACTGCGCGGAACTTATCGTGCAGGGGGAATATGCACAGCTTGGGGCCAACGGTGTCCAGAATAACTCTAACACATAGACGTATCCGGCCATTGCAATGGTCACAAGCCCTGTCTTTGTCTCCCTCGGCTGAAGTGTACTTTGATGCGCCTGTGCCGCGGTACAAATAGTAGTTGACACACGTTCCCCTCTGCATAAAGCGTTCTGCGTCCCTCACTATTGACCGGTACATTGCCGGTATCTTAGGATGCGACATGTAGTCTCGACAGAACTTGGCGTGGATAGCTCTACCGTCCCCAGTTGATAGGTCATGAAGAGGGAGCCAGGCGCCACCTCCGAGGCTGTTTGGAGCCCATACGCCTATTCTGAGTCTGGAATTTAGGTCGGTTGCGGAGGCTGGGGGAAATGTAATGAAGTTCAAGTCCGTCGCAGGATTTTGGTTCGCGGACTGCACTAGTTGTGCTGTTACTGTATTGCTTTCTTCTTCATCTTTAACAGGATCTTCTAGATCGATGACCGTCGGAAGTATCGCGGAGCGATAGTCGTATGGATGTACGACGTTATCCGCTTCCCACATGTCACTCTCGTAATCGTCCTCGTTCTTGTCCTCGTTCTCGTCATCACGCAAGTCGATGGTGTCCAAAGATGAGCCATCACTCGGTTCATTTTTGGGTGCCTTACTAGCAGGTTCCTGCCGCTCGCTATTTGTATCAGGAACAGCGCGCTTTCGCTTGGCCACTGAAGGGGTTGCTGCGGTTACTTGTGTCGCGTCTTTCTCAAGTGCGACAGGGGCAGAACCCAGGACTTCTGGTGGTGCTTATTAGCTGGCGCCTCATATATCCATGATCGCATATTTACCAGTCTTTGGAACTGTCGCCGGCTCGATGTCCGGGTTCTCTTTGAGAATGTTGAGCATCGCGCAAACCATTTGCTCTCGTACCTTTCGGTTGGTACATCCGGTTATCCCTTCGACGGCAACGATTTCCAGCTCTTCCCAATTCAGGATATCAATGAGCCTCATTCGCGCATCGGCGTACGCTTCATCACCCGACAGCGCAAGTAGCGGCTTCAGATACGAGCTCGTCATCGTGTAGATGCGCACACGTTAGTGTTGCTGTGGTGCGAGGTGAGTAGCCGGCACCGGATGTTTGTTGATGACGCCGGGCGGCAATCCCCGGCCGAGCTAGCGACTAGCGCATCGTCTGAAGCTCGGACCGACGAACACCAAAAGTTTGCCAGTCCGCTTGATGCGCAGCATCCCTCACACACAGTCACTTCACCACGACGTCAGGGACAAGATCGTGCATCACCGGAAGGCTTGAGTCATCTTCATTAAGGTGAATGAATGTATACGCTCGCTGCACCAGTCAGCCAATGATACTTTTATCGTTAATCACACGTTTCCCACTTCGCCTCTAGGGCTCTCTTCCGTCTCCTTCCGAACTCATCATATACTCTCCAAGATGGGGCGGGGGCGTGATATATCGCCATGTGGTCGCCCAATTCAAGAAGTAGACTGAAGAAGTAGCTTCAACGGTCAATAGGAGGCGGCTCAGATGTCTACATTGCGTTAGTGTTTTCACAACTTTCGTTTTGAGATTAATGTAGGCTGTAGCATACCCATTCACCTCGCCATTATCCTCCATTAACCCATGCAGCGATAGAATCCAGCGGGTTACCTGCGCGGCACATCTCGGGTAGCGGGAAGACGCAGAGCTTTGCACCGGGGAGACATGTCACAACGCGTACGCAGAGGCGCTTCGTGCGGACACAAGTGTCGCAAGCCCTGCGATGGTTTCCTTGAGCCATCGCGTAGGCGGATTTGCTACCCCCCTTGTGCCAGACGGTGATATTGATACACCTGACTCCACCGATGTGAGTTGCTGTATTCCTGGCCACAGCTTTGTACGCGGTCCTCTTGACATCGTTGAAAGCAAAGTCCGCCATGAACCTCGCATGAATGCGGCTTCCAACGTCACCATCGAGAGCGCCCAGTGGCTGCCACTCTTCAAGGCCCACATCGTCGGGGACCCATGCGCCGATCTTGAAGATGGGTATGTCGCAGGGTGAGCGTATGTCGATGAGGTTGATGTCGGTGTTGACGTAGGCAGGAGACTCATCTGGTAGATCATTGCCTTGTCTCGCGATCAATCCCTCCGCGTCTTCATCATCTTCAGCCTGCTCCAAGTATCTATGGACAGCGCCGTTGGTAGAGGCGCCATTCTCCGCAGCCTTGCGTTTTGGCTGAACCCTCTGCGGTGCAGCAACAGAAATCGGACCGCTTGAGCCTCGTGCGACAACAACGGAACCTCCGCCGCTTGGGAGTTGGGCGGCGATGGCGGACGCATGTTGCACAGGCTGCCGGGGATCTGTGGGGTTTCATATCAGTGACCGCTCCTTACTCGACTCCTGGATGCCTACTGTTCCTGACGGGCAACTCTGAAGTTGCCCTTCGTTCTCTACTGATCACATCAAGCACTTTGACACACACAGTCTCGAGCGCTTGGCGGTTGGTATCATTAAGTCCATCTTGAATCAAGGTACTGAGTTCGTCTTCATGAAGACCTTGTACGAGCCTTAAGCGCGCATCATCGAAGCCCTCCTTTGCGAGGAGGCGCAAGGGCTCGAGGTAAGATTTCGACATCGCAAATGCAACTTCAGATTGTGAAGGGGAAGTGCGAGGGAGATAATCTTCTGTTGATTTACATCTAGGCAGATGCGATGCGCTAGCGCCAGAAACGGAAATACGTCAGAGCTCACGGGACCACCGCCGTGAGAATACATGACGTTAGAGACCGTCTGCTTATCGAGATCTGATGGTATTTGATCTGCAAACTGCGACACGACATCCAGCCACATGAGACAAATTCTGTCATTCCTGCTGCTATCACCACCCCAGATTCGGCTGCGCGACGAAGTCATACACGAACACCTGCTCGAGCAACGGGTCCGTCTCATTCTTCCGCGACGTCAGCTTTAACTTCTTCACAACGACAGAGACGTCACACACCTTTAATTTATCATGCGTGGGATCTTTGTCGAACACCTGTCTCGCGGCTTCATCCTACTTATCATCAGCATTGCGACCCTGGTTGTGTCACCGTTGGTTCCATACCTTAAAGACTACAACGAACCCCAAATCCCAGACACTTTCCCTCTTCACATTCGTCAGGTTCAACGGCGTGTTCAGCGGCCTCCCACCCTTTGGGCCTTCGACCAGTAACTCAGGGTGCTCAGCGTAAAGTGCGAGAAAGGCAGATGCGCGATCGCCTTTTTGCTCCGCGGTCACATTGGGGAGGAAGCGGAATGTTGCTATGCGCGTCACCGGAGATGAGTCGGTGGAGTTGGGCGTTGAAGTGGACATTGTGAAGGAAGAAGCAACGCTGAAGAGGGCGACGAAGGCCGTGAGGAGGCGGGAGTGGAGTTGCATTGTGCTGAGATAATAGCGGCGGGGTATGGGCTTTAAGCAATGTAAGGCGGAACGATGCTGTGCGACTCCAACCAGGGCGTAACACAATAAATGAGGAAAGCCGTTGTGCATGCAGTCTGTCGCGATGCTGACCGCGTATTGGTGCGCTAAACTCTAATCTGACCTGCATGCGGAGGTGGGGATATGCGGGCGGAGAGCCGAAGTCACCACATCACATTCGCATCGATGCACGTTGACTGTCTTTATGAACTGTGAGCTTTTATTATATTATCGCTTTTGAGAATATATATGACAATGCCAAAAACACATCTTTGTACCAGTCGCAATAACACAGGAAGCAAAGGAGGAAGTTGAATACAAAGGGTAGAGCTGGCCAGCAATCGCGAACAACAGAACAACCTGACATGAAGCAAGACGCAAAAAAGGGATGAAAGAACTGTAGGGCAAGCCTTCTGACTTGCGCTCAGTGCGACAGCGATAAGAGTCCTGTGAACTTCCAGTGGACTCAAGATCGCTCGACGTTGACGGTCGGCTGGGTGTGGCAGATGAGCCAAGCCACTTTTGTGGACTTGACCTCATCGCAGCTGGGTGATGGAAGCACTTTTGTGCCCCAAACATCTCCAGCTAGTATCCACCAAGTGCCTTGGTGGTGGATGGCCGATGAGTCGTCAAGACCTTTGGCCTTGCGCTCATCACGACCGGTGGTTCAAGCCTCTATGGGTCTTTCACTCATCTCGGTCGTCAGCTGTCAAGTCTCTCTGGACGGATTCAGCTGAGCCAATGTCGTAGGTATGACCCCGATGGGCGCGACTCTCTGGACGCGGCGAAGGGGTTGTGGATAAGGTGAGCTCGTGAGCTTGCACCTGGTCGACTGGGTGGTGAAGTCTCTCTGGACTTTTTACCACCTTGACTGTTGGCCGTCGATGTTCTCTGACATGATCGGCCGGAACGGGTGTCGGGATAGCTTGGATGGATGCACGCTTCGGGTGCGGAGACAGACAGGGAAAGCTCTTTTGGCTTTCGTTCGGAAGGCAGGTTGTTCTGACTCAGCCAAGATGCGGCGAGCGATGGGGGCCTCTCGGGCTACGATGAATGTGAGTTACTTGTTGTTGAAGTGGCGTTGTAAGTATGCCGACCACTGGTGGTCTGGTGTGTTTGTTGGGAGACCCGCCCGGCGACTGATGAAGATAGCCTGGATAATCGCGCTCTTCAAATCGGGCGACGACGAAGAACCGAGGCACGACGCTGGGCGCTACTGCGCTTTTGATCCTTTGCATCCTCATTGTGGCGAGCCTCGCGCTGTCTTGCCACCACTTCCTTGGTCACAAACTTCTTGTTGCGACCTTGGCGCTCAACTTGCTCCACTTCGTCTGGAAGGCTGGCGGAGCGACGGCGCTTAACACCAAGAGAAGAGGCGGAAGATGGCGTAGGAGACGGAGCTACAGGAGCTGAGGAGGCCGAAGCTGACGGGGCTGACGAGCCGGCAGCGGTCGTCTTAGCCTGGGATAGTCGAGCTGAGCGACGCGGGTTGATCTCGACGCGTCCTGACGTCTGTGAGGTCACTGAACCGGGAGAGTTCAGGAAGGACTGACTGTCGAAGCGGCTGCGGGAGAAAGAGTTCGGGAAACCTTGTGTCTGGCTGAAAGGGCTCTGCGACCGGCCCAGCGTCTGCTGCGACTCACCAAGGTACGTGGTGTCAGGCGTTTCCTGGAACTCCTGCTTGACATCTGATACCGAGGACTGGAAGCCCGAAGAGTTGGAGGAGCCGACGGAGCTCTGGAAGCCGGAGGTGGCGTCCTCAATCTTGATGGCGGGTGCGGAGGACGGTGTCTGCTTGACAGCGGGGCGGGTCTTCTTGACAGCGCCGAGGTTGTCAGAAGTGAAGGAGACGGCGTCAGGGTCCATCTCCTCGAAAGCGTTTAGGGTGCGCTTGGCGCTCGTGGCCTTTTCGGATTTGATGGCGGGCGCAGGTGGAGACTTGGAGTCGACGGTGCGCTGTACCTGATCATGGCCCTGGGCGTCATTGCTAACGCTGTCCTCTACCTTGACGAGGTTGTCCTTTGCGATAGCAAGGGGTGCGCGCTCGATGGTCTCTTCTTCACCGACATCGAGGTAGTCGTCGGCGCGCTCCTGGATCAGTGACGCCTTGTCGTATACCGATCGGTCGACTTGCGGCAAGAGTGTCGCGAATGCCTTCGACTCATGATGGAGATTGAACGAGTCGTTGACGCCCTCCGGACCGTGTTGGAAGGCCTCAGCCTTGGTAGGCGCCTTGCACGTGACGGAGGAGTCAACCTCGACCTTGACGGGCGCATCTGCGAAGCCGTACGGAGGGTGAACTCGATTGACGACCGGGTCGAACGGGCCTTTGCGATACATTGTATCGTACTCTGCCGTCTCTTCGGCTCTTTGACGCTTCAACACAGTCTTCGGGATCGACGCTGCCGGCATCGTCGGCGCGGTTTTGACATTCCATGGGACGTCCATGAACGACTCGTGGAGGTTGCGCGGGCCAGTGTTGTCTCGATCGGTCTTGTCGGGATTGGCTGGACGAAACGACTTCGAAGTCGCGCCCTGGTCCTTGAGCTGAGCCCTCCTGTCGCGGAGACGAGCACTGTTGTCGAGGTCCGCCTGGAGGTTGGGACGCTTCGGGTCGTAGGGGAGCGAGTAAGGCTCAAGCTTCTCGTCCAAGAACTGCTTGAGCTCTTGCGAGAAGCTTTCGGGAAGCTTGACGCCGTGGTTCTTGATGATATCCTTGATCCCGTGGAAAAGATCAGTGGGCCTCTGCTTGAGCAAGTAGGCTCCTAGGCGATGTCAGTAACGAAGGTATCGGGCAAGGGACGTGGACGCGGATGTGCTTACCGGTGACGGGACGCATCTTGGGCGCGGCCTGCTGGTTGTTGGGAGGAGTGGAAGACATCTTTAGAGTGGATGTGAAAGAGTGTGAAGTATGTAGATATTGATGAAGAAGACGGGTAGAGAGTGTGCTATGGAATGCGAGCAGCTGTGATAATGCGCGGAATGCAGGAAGCGGGGTGGTATATAAACAGTGATGGTCTGAGCTGTCGCGTTGTTTTGTCACGGGCGGGGTATCGCAGCCTTATATCGAATTCGTGTTGTGATTGCCTAGACGCAAGTATTCACTATGTGGTCATGGATCGCAAGCACAGTGTAAAGCGCGATGTCGGCGTAAGCGACGCCGGGAGCAATGAATGTGTCGCGACTTTTCTCTTAATCGCGCATTCAAGCACTTCATTGCGAAAGTATCCCTCTTTGTAGCGCTGGGGAGGTCGACGAGGCGAGGTGACCGCGGCTACATATGCAGTCACGTGCTGTGACATTCACCTCGATGATAGCGCGTTCGGTGCTGAAACCCGCAACTGTCGTAGCAAATCCGACGCGACGTTTTCGCATCTACATAATGTACCTTCGGAAAGATTAGCGCGATACCAGGTGCTATTGGCGCATCTTCAGTATACTGACCTACCACAGCCTCGTATATTCAAAGCTTGTACCAGCTGTTTGGTCGCGGATCCATGGTTCTGCGATGAGAGCGAAAAAATGTGAAGTCGTCGCAGCGACGCGCATGTTGACCGTTCGCCCGCCAGCTTTCCGCATTCTCGCAGGGCCACCATCATGACAAGGCAGTGACGTTGGCGCAGGCGTTCGCACTTCCCTATTCCGATTGAATCGCGCGTTGAAGTTCTCGCATTCACCACATACGGCAGCCACCACCCTCGTTACCCACGATACGAAGTATAATCACCCACCTCTTCAGCATACGCCCCCGGATTCTCTCTGCGCATCGCAGCATTCGTTGCAACTGTAGTCGGCAACCTTATACTTACACTATACTACGTACTTAGAACACATACCGTATTCCGCAACAGCCACGATGGTTGACAAGATCGGGCGTCCACGCAAGGCTGTAGGCAGCAACGACCCTTCCGAAAAGGGTAATAGCACGACGAGAGGCCGCCCACAACACCAAGCATCATCACATTCAGAAGCATACTACAGCGCCCACGACGGGTTCGAAGATGCGCCCATGCAATCCGCAGGATTAAGCGCTCCACAACTGCGCGACTTTGAAGAAGCGCAAGCCGAGCCAGAGCCACGAGCTCGCCCGGCCAATATCCACACCGGCACCGTCGCTGAGTCGCAAATCGGTGCCGACGAAGAGGAAACCCCCTATCAGCCCGCGTCTGCTTCCTCGTCTTCTTCCTCAAGCTGGGAAGACCTTCCTTCCTCTGCGACGGCATCCCTTCCGACCGCCACACCCTTCCCCGGCACCTGGCCCGCCGCACTCCACGACACCAGCGCCGCGCTATCAGAAGTCTCCACTGCGACCCTCTCTTTCGCCAGCGCCATCGCATCCTCAGGCCTTGGTCGCGCATCATGGAGTATCGGCGCAGCAACTCTTTCCTCCACCAACCGCGCGGCCCTAACTTTCACCGCCTTCGGCATGGAGAAGACAGGAGTCATGCCGAATGAGCTTCCTCGGCCGATAAGGAGGTGGATCCAAGGGAAGGAAGACAGGGACCGAAGGGGAAGACAGGCTGAGCAGAGAAGGAGAGAGAGGAGAAGAAGGGAACGGGATGGACAGGTGTTCACTGGAGGAGTGGATGAGGAAGGGGGGTATGTGCTGGCTACGCATGAGATGGACGGCACGCTGAACTTCGAGGGTAGGGGACCTTTGCATATGCGTGAAGAAACGGGTGAACAGGACGGAGAGCAGGGATTTGCCGCGGGAGGACCGGAAAAGATCGAGGAGCGAGAGGCCGAACATGACGACGATGGTCTCATGGGAGTGTTTGAGTTTGACGATGATGAAGACTTATGAGAGACGCGGGTAGATAGACCAAGAAACGAGCGATGCAAATGTAACCATGACAATGTATAATGAACCCTACTGACACTGCGTTATGCGCCTAGAACGAGATCGCTCGTACAGGACCCCATGTCATCCATTCTGTCCCCCATCCCCACTATGCCACGGATCTACAGATTAACAAACTTCGCAGCATTGCACTGCGTGTCACTAGCAATCGGCTTCCCGTTCAATGCAATCTTGAGATGTCCCTCCCAAGTACCCCCATGGTCCATCTTGAAGCAAGCAGCGTCATACCCATTTGCCTGCATCCACTTGAGTTCGCGCTCAACCGCGTTCCTGATTGTCTTCGTCTCCGAAGTGGTATCGCACTTCGGGCCCGACGTGGTTGCGTAGTACTGCCACACAGCGCCGTCGACGTTGCCAGAGATTACGGAGCAGCTGTTGACATCGGATTGGCCCTTGATGTAGACGGCGAGGTAGTTGGCGATGGAGACGATGGCTAGGGTAGCGGTTCCGCCGTTGCTGACGAAGCCGGCGGCGACTTCGATGTCGGTGCGGCGGTCGAGAGGGGCGGTGACGTCTCTGGAGTCGAGCAGGGCGTAGCTAGGGCTTTCATGTCAGTGGATTGCAACAACTCCCATATGTTGAAGCGGAGGAGGACGTACTCTTTCTCGGGGGCACCGATAGCGAGAGACTCAGCAGCTCCGAGCAAGCAGAGGATGTGGGCGAGTTGAAAGCGCATTGTGAAGAAGTGAGGTATAGCGAGATGGGTATCTTGGCTGCGTATTATAACTTGAGAGAAACTGTTGTGATGAATTGATACCCTTCATCTCGACGGGTCGATTACTTATATACATCTTCTCATGAACACAACCTACATCAGGTCTGCGCTTGACCTCCTCCCTTCGGACACATTCAAGCTCTCAACAAGCGTTTCTGCCTCGTCGGCCTGAGATTTATGAGGCCCCCAAACATACTGCCCGCCTTGATCACAAAAGAAGAGAGGAAGTTCAATAGACGGCGACGTCAATCCATGTCGCAGCGCTGTGTGAAAGGACCGAGATAGATGATCGCAGGATGCCTGATGTACGATGCAAGAAGGTAATCAAGTGTCGCAGTCAAAATAAGCGCGCATCTACAAAGCTTATGCCGATCTTGATCAGTCTTGGTTTCAAGATCCGGAGGGTCGGTCGGCGCAAAACCATGGTTCTTTTACGGACCGATCCGGAACGCCTTGGATACACAGCCTCGTGCGGCTATGCGCGACGACTAAACATGGAACGCCTGAACATTACTGACGTAGATAGTCTACCGGAAAGGGCTATTTTTGAGAAGCTTAGCTTTGCGGGGGCTGAGATCGCTGAAACGACAAGGCAAGATGGGGTCCAACTTCGTGATTCGGCCCGCCGCACGGATTGAGGAAGGAACGCCTTGGAGACGGCGAAGTGCAACACCACGATCGACATTGTATAGACGCTGATCCAGGAAGGGCGCCTTACACTCATAGCGTTGTACGGTGGTATGCGCATAGTTCGATGAAGATAGCATCGGTTTACTTGCTTGCGGACGCATGCATCATGCTTCTATGTGTATGCTGGGGTCACGTCGCGAGGCTTTTCTCTCCAGCCTCGTTGTCATCAGGCGTGCATCCAGACAATCTGTGCTCGAACGTCGCTATCTCAACGATCGGAACGACTCACCGTATGCGAATATATATATATACCGGACAAGACACCTCCTACTATCACACCATCCTCAACACTCAAGCATCACTACCTAGGTACTCTACTCTACTCTCAACACTCACAACACACTCCATCACCTGCTACTATTCACCATGCGTTTCTCAACCATTGCCGCTACCGCCCTCTGCCTCGGCTACAATGCCATGGCCATTTCTCTTCCCGAGCGGGAGGTGGCCGCGCTGCCAATCTCAGAAGAGGAGGCACAGTCCAGGTACAACGAAGAACCCCTTTCCAAAACATTTTTCATCCATACTAACAGTTCACTCCAGCAACGACCTCGCCAAACGACTCAGCATCGAAGAGCAGGTCGCCATTCTGGGCGCAGGCGCCGTGGTCGCGCTCAACGTGAACGCAATCGCGACCTACGTTTCCAATCTCATGAAGGCACAGAGCGATGCCAACACTTGTGGTGTTATCTCTGGCACTGTTGATGGGTACGTCCACTTTCTCGCATCTCCCTGCCCGCCCTTCCCGCTTCTATCCTTATCTATCTTAGCCGCTGACATGTCACTCCCGCAGAGTAAACTACCAATACCACGCCGCCACAACCGGCAAGAACTGCGACACAACCGCCGAAGTCAAGACCATGAAGGACGCTGTTTCTCGCGGCCTGGAGTTTATGTCTACACACAATATCAACCAGGCTTGCTTCAACATGCAGCATGGCGGCACGTGGAGGGGACTGCTGCAGCTGGCGAGTGGGGATAGACAGATTATCAACGGCAAGTGTGATAGCGTTACCTACACCTTGACTGTTACGTGATAGGGAGGTATGGAGAGAAGGGAGGGGAGGGGAGGGGGGTGGGGGATGGGATGAGGTGGGGATGGAGATGGAGATGAAGATGGGGGATATGGCTAAGGGAAAGAATAGAGGATGGACAGTGTAGATGGGAGACGGAATTTGACGTTATTTGCTACTTTCCAGCGTGTTGTTTGTCGATCGTGAGCTGTGCTTCCCTATCATTTACCTTCTGATGTACCCATCCTTTCAATATGATGATGATGATGATGATGATGATGATGATGATGATGATGATGATGATGATGATGATGATGATGATGATGATGATGATGATGATGATGATGATGATGATGATC
>JAGKPX010000004.1:1004619-1028241 GCA_022609215.1 Alternaria triticina
TGATCATGCATTTGCTGTTGAAGTAGGCTCGCGAGACATCCCTACAATCCATCCTCATGAAACATGTTTACATCCAAGCCTCATATAGGTCCCAGTCAGCGGGTGATAGAGTCACAAGCGATTACGCCCAAGTCCGTCTCCTAGCTCATGCAAGCAGATAGCTTACCCGTCCGTCAACCAAGTGGGCCGGGCAGTAATGCGCAAACAGGGGAAAAGTCGAGCTCTTTAGACACATGTTGATCAAGTCAGACGGTCACAAACACTCGTCTCCTCTCCAGTCTACTCACACATGCACTTAACTCACTTCTGAACTCATATACAATATATTGCTGCAAAGGCTATTGTCGCATTGGGGTGACCGTTCAAAGTCGTCACTCATTATGTTATCAACTCACATCTATCTTACCATCTTACCAACACATATCTACCCACCAAACACACTTCTCTTGAAATGCGATGCGCGTCTACAACCTCTCCTTCTGGAGACCCTTCCAGCCCCACTCTTGCGCGATGAGCTCAGCAGCGCGCTCACCGATACCCAGCACGGTCAACATGGGGTTGATGGTGGGCATCTCGGGGAAACATCCCGCATCCGCAATCCTGACGCTCTTGAGACCGCGAATCTTCAACTCAGGGTCCACGACGGCCATCTCGTCCTTTGTTACGTCACCCATCTTGGTTGTGCCAGCGGGGTGGTATACAGTGTGTGCTACGCGGCGACCGTACTCGGACAGCTCCTCGTCGGTCTGGACCTTGGGGCCGGGCGCGACTTCGCGCTTGATCCAGTTGGAGAAAGGTGCTTGCTTGGCGATTTCGCGGGCGGCCTTGAGACCGGCGACGATGGTGGCTGCATCGTAGCCTTCGGGGTCGGTGAAGTAGCGGAAGTCGAGCGCGGGCTTGACGGTGGGGTCGGCGGAGGTGAGGTAGATGCGGCCGCGGGAGCGGGGACGGGGGATGTTGGGCGTCATGCAGAATGCGTCGATGGGGGAGTCGTAACCCATGCTGGTGATCATGTTAGTTGCAGCGCGGAAATGTGGGGTTGTTGGGCTTACCGAGCAGTGTTCAGGCAGAATGGGATTTGGTAGCAATGAGCCATGATGTCGGCAATGTCGCCATCACCACCCGCTGCGTTGGGGATCTCGCGGCGCAGGAAGATACCAGCGTCGGAGTCCATGGTGGTCTGGTTCGCGGGTACGGGCTTGTTGAGCTCCCAGAGGATGATGCTCTCGGGGTGGTCTAGCAAGTTCTCACCAACACCGGGGATGTCTTTTACGACAGGGATGCCGAGGTCGGAGAGTTGTTGCTTGGGACCAAGTCCGGAGAGGAGCATCAGTCGTGGAGTGTCGACGGCGCCTGCGCAGAGGATGGTCTCGCACTTAGGGTTGAGGGTGAACTTCTCGCCGCTCTGGAGCGTGAGGTCAATGCCGGTGACCTTGTCGCCCTTGACGTTGACCTTGCTGACCCAAGCGTTGGTGAGGACAGTCAGGTTGTCGCGCTTCTCCTCACCGCGGAGGATGGGGTGGATGTAGGCGACACTAGCGCTGCTCCGGCGGCCATCGTCGGGGTTGTATGAAACAGAGAAGAAACCGACGGAAGGCTTGAGGGCGCCCTTGGTCTTGATTTCGTGGTTGAAGTCGTGGATCACGGGAATGTCCATGGCGGTTGAGCACGAGTCGATCCAGTCGAGGCAGAGCTGGTTGCGGTGCTTCTCGTGGACGGGCTGAACGGTGTTGCGCAGGTTGTCAAGCACGCGCATGAAGGTCTTGAAGCTCCAGCCCTTGCAGCCTTGGGCTTCCCATCGCTTGCAGTCGTACTCAAACGGCCTGAAGGAGATGAGGGTGTTGTGTGATGAGCAGCCACCGAGGACCTTTGCACGTGAGTGTCGGATGTGGGAATTGCCGTTGGGCTGTTCGGTGGTGCCGTAGTCGTAGTCGAGCTCTCCTCCGAGAAGGTTGAGCCAGTCCTTGAGCAGCAGCACACGGTCGTCCATGAAGTCGCTTGGGCCGGCCTCAATCAAGAGGACCTTCTTGTTGGGGAGGTATTCGGTGAGTCGCGAGGCGATGACACAGCCAGCTGTGCCTCCTCCGACAATGACAAAGTCATACTCGGCATCCTTGGGGATGGAGGTCACGGTCTCGAAAGCCATTGTTGCGTGTGGGTGGTGGGCTTGGGGTGATGGCGAGAATGTACTTCTGCTAAAGAGAGCTTTTCACGTCAGGGCAAGCTTATATATCCAACCGGACTATCGCTCGAAGGAGACGATGTTGTCTAGATGGGCCGGGCGTCGCGATCGGGCGGTCGGCAGAAGGTCGGAGCAGCAAAAGTGAGCTGGCGATGAGGCTGGGGAATGGAGAGTCGTGCGCAGCTGCAAGATGTGTCGTTCGCCTTCCAGATAAGACTGTGCTAAATAGGGCCGTTTACGGTTGGACCGGACGCGTGCACGTGCTCAACCTTGGTTCCAACGCCTCAGGATGTCAGCGATGTTGCGACGGTGCGCGAGGAAGGAAAGGCGATGGGCCGAAGTGGTGACAAATGACACGCTGTGAGCAGGTAGTAAGTATGATTGATCAATTGCGTCCAACAACGACTATAATGGTGTTGGCGACGACGTGGACATGGTACCCGTGGTTGCCAGTGAAAGAAAAAAAGACGTCGTAAAAGCGTCCGATGATGTGATGGGCACGTTGGGCCTAGCGCGACCCCGCTGGGCTGCAGCTTCCGAGCTGGCAATCCCTGTCGCGCGATGCCGCACCTTCCCCGATTTCCGGGCGGTGAGGGCGGCAGCCATCGGAGCGACCGTTTTGTGCCAGACAGCACCAGCGACAGGAAACGACGCCATCCCGCTGAAAAGCGAGTCTCTGCTGCTATCACTGTCCTTACGGTATTTCGCTCGCAACCCTTGCATATTCCTCAGCTGACGTACTCCCTCGGCGACGTCCCGAAGGATTACTGATCGTGAAAGGAAGTAGAGGCGCAACAGCTGCATTCAAGCTCGCCGCCGCTATCGCCCATACAAATGTTCGTTCGCGTTACATCACCGCGCCAATCTTGACCACTTGGCTGACACGCGCAGATCAAACTGTGCATAAGAATTCTCCCGGTACATTTCGCTCATCGTGACCATCGTGGCGACCAAACTCTTGCGACTCCGCGTCAACACCAGAAGCAACCTCAGGCTTATCCATTGCGCCAGCAAGCCACTCACCATGTCTCTCCCATATGCGCCTAGATCAGCCTACTACGACGGCAAGCTTCAGTCGGGCGCTTCCACTTCCACCTTCCAGACCATTGACCCCGCGACTGCCCAGCCCGTCGCAAACATCCACACAACCTCCAACGCTGGCATTGACGCTGCGATAGCCTCGGCGCAACGGGCGTTCCCCGCATGGTCCGCGACACCACCCATCGAGCGCGCGCGCATCCTCCAGCGAGCGGCTGCCCTGCTCCGCGCACGCAATGACGAACTCGCCCGCATCGAGACCAGCGACACGGGCAAGCCCTTCTCCGAGACGTCGACGGTCGATGTAGTCACCGGCGCCGATGTCCTCGAATACTTTGCGAATCTCGTAGGCGGAGGTGGCATGAACGGCGAGACGGCACAACTGCGACCAGACGCGTGGGTGTACACAACCAAGAACTCGCTGGGCGTATGTGCGGGCATCGGCGCGTGGAACTACCCCATTCAGATCGCGCTCTGGAAATCTGCGCCTTGTCTGGCAGCCGGCAACTGCATGGTCTACAAGCCGTCAGAGTTCACACCACTACATTCCACAGTGCTAGCGGACATCTATGCTGAAGCTGGAGTACCACCCGGTGTCTTCAACGTCGTCCAGGGCGGCGGTGAAGTCGGCGCATATCTCACCAAGCACTCCGGCATCGCCAAGGTCAGCTTCACCGGACAAGTCTCCACAGGCAAGAAGGTCGCAGGCAGCGCATCCGGCGAGATGAAGTACGTGACAATGGAGCTGGGCGGCAAGTCGGCATGCGTCATCCTGCCAGACGCGGACGTGGATCAGGCAGTTGACGGCGCAATGCTAGCCAACTTCTTTTCAACAGGACAGGTCTGCACCAACGGCACACGAGTCTTCATCCCCGAAGCAATGAAGTCGGAATTCGAGAAGCGGTTACTGGAGAAGATGCAATACATCCGCCCAGGCAATCTCCACGACATGGCCACCAACTTCGGCCCGCTGGTCTCAAAGCCTCATTATGAGAAGGTCATACAATACATTAAGCACGGCCGCGACAACGACAAGGCAAAGATGCTCTGCGGAGGCCCCGAAACCCCATCATGGGTTGCGTCACACAGCGACAAAGCCTACCAAAACGGGTACTGGGTCCAACCCACCGTGTTTACAAATTGCACCGACGACATGAAGATCGTGCGCGAAGAGATCTTCGGCCCCGTCATGTCAATCCTCACGTACAAGACCGTCGAGGAAGTCGTCCAACGCGCCAACAACACCGATGTCGGTCTTGCGGCGGGTGTCTTCACCAAGGACCTCAACCTAGCGCACAAGGTCATCGCTCAGCTCGAAGCGGGTATCACATGGGTCAACACTTGGGGCGAGAGTCCGGCGGAGATGAGCGTCGGTGGCTGGAAGCAGAGTGGTGTGGGTGTGGAGAATGGAAAGAAGGGTCTTGAGGCTTGGGTAAGGAATAAGAGTACGCTTGTGGAGATGGGTGGGGCTGTGCCGACTGTGTTTGCGAAGTTGTAGGCAATCTTATAGAGAGGAGAGGGCTGTATATATCCAATGGCATACGTTTCAAAGCAACTGCCCTTTCGTCGTGATCATTAATGTGTCCGCAGAGGTCTACACGGCTGCAGACACGTGGCAATGCTGCATACTGTGCAACCATTACTACTACTACTACTGCGTCTATTCCAGCTCGTTCTGGCCGCAATATTCGAGTATGCAGAGTATCCTTATTTCACGAAGTGGAACTGTGGTTTGGTTGATTGTGCAACTATTGTGGCAGGCTATGATTAACCCAAAAGGGCTTGAGGTGCATCTTGCAGCCGTCAAATTTCCGCTTCGTTATCCTGGCCTACACCATTTCCCCTGGACCCTCCTGCCAGCGAAGCTTCGTCTCATTGCCTACAACTATTAGCATATAGACAAAACCACACATGCAGAGGTCTCAACAGGTGGCTAGCTTACCATAATGATCCCCCGCGGGGCTGGATGGCAAATACAAGCGTGCAACCTTGATGGTCAGTCAGCGCGCCGATCGGAAATTCTGCGCAGATGTCAACGAAGCTCACTTTCGAGTTCAAAAGGGCTCGTGACGCGAGATTACATACGGACACATTCAAGCGGGGGCCACTCGATCTCTCCGTATACTCGCACGTTTTCACCTGGTTCTGATCCTTGAGCCACCACATGCGCTTCGGCTCCCAGAGTGTCATCTCATGAATATCGCGCCCCAGGGACATCAGACCTGTATCAATATCGATGCGTAGGTGTCCGTCTTGCAGCGTGAATACGGCAGCGTCATCGCGTCCTCCGACGGTAGCTTGACCTCCGGCGGCGTCACCGTAACCCTCAGGTCCGTAGCCGAGCGGCTTACTGATGAACTGACCGTCAATCTCGATGAGAAAGCTCTTTTCTAAAGTGGCCTTTGACATACTAATTTTCTGTGAAGGAAGTTGGAAGGAACAAGTTGGAATCAAATGGTCAACGGTCATGAGCAGAGTTGCCCTTGTCTCTTTCCTTGACGCCGCGCATTCAAAAAGCAACGAGCATTTGTCGCCAAACAAGTTGACTATAACCAGTTGGGCACACTAAACCCGCCGCGAGCATGTCCGTAGTACACTAACGAGGATGTACTAGTAGCCGTAGTAGTTGTAGGCTCGCATGCAGTAGTCATGCACGACCTCTTTGACTGGGCTTGATGGCTCCGCTGCGCATTTCGGGGGCACAGAAGTACGCATGGCTTTGGTTCGCGTTAGCTTGTTTTCATCGGGTCGACCGTCTAGTTCTACACCACTACGAATTAGGCATATGCCACATGCTTTCAGCTCCGTGATGTGTACTACCAAGTCACGGTATACAAAGCCTTCTTAAACACCATAAGTGGTGCGTTCTATACTCTTCCATACTTCCATGCTATCTTCCCCAATCTGTTAACATGGCCAAAACAAACCTGGACCGCCGCTTTCTTATCGAGCTTAACGGCCAATTCGTCAGTAGTCTGTCTGATACCGAGACCGCCTACCTCGCGGCCAATTGGCAGGAAAAGTACCCCGTTAGCATGGGAGACCGCGACAAAGCTGCAGTGTTCACTTTGGAAAACGGACTCCTACTTAGTCGCAACGAAGTCAGCCTCCTCGTTGTCGGGCGCTTGATGGACGAGGAAGACAAGTTTGACCCTAGGCCTATGTACTGGGCCGAGCAGTTTCATCGGGTGAAGTCGGTTCAGTACACGGGGGATGGTGACGATGTTCAACTGGAGTCTTTTGGTAGGTTGTTGAGGTTGCTTGAGCATTGAAGATTAGCATGTCGAACTGCCTCTTGGCTGACGTTCCTGTAGACTTTCCGCTCGGTGCGCTGCTTGACGATGATGAGCAGACGCGATTGTACGCGTGCCCTCCCACCATGGATATCGGTAAGCAGCGCATCCCTTGGAGATGCTGCTTCGTGTCTCTCGACTAACCATATCAGGACCTGGGACAAAGTTGCACTGGCAGGAGACAAAGGCTTAGCGGTTGCGAGAGGTTGTTGTCACATGGATCTTTCGTCAGAAGTGCGTGGCATTACTAGTCTTGTTGGTAATGTAGGAATGGGTTAGATTATCGTTCATCGGCGGGTGTGTACGTGCTGAGCTCAGAACAACTTCATGCTCCAGCAGTTCAGGCGGCATTCTCACCGTGTAGCGATATTGTCCCGAACCGCGTCGATCGAGCGACGCACCTTTGTTTCTTGATGTATACAGCCAGCGACGTTGTCTGGTTGTGCAGCTTGCAATGCATCAATCTGTGTTTTGGTAGAGGCTTACGTTATGGGGGAAATGCTATCTTTGTGTGACGCATGGTAACCCAGGAAGGGGCGCAAGAACGAAGGAATGGGCTTGCAGTTCACGAAGCGAGAGAGCGGGGTCGTCATCGTCAAAAGCGCACCTGCATTCGTAGCGTCTGCAGCTCTCAACTTCACCGTGCCCAAATCGTTTCGGTTGCCCACGATCGTGTTGCTCCCGAAGATCTTGTGTCACCGGGTTTAAGACTTGTGTGCCCGCGCCTATCATGTTCATGATCTTCGACCATGCCCCGGTGGCACCTCTAACACGACGCGTCGTTCATGATCACCAATACCAGCCACCAGTTCGTTGCTGCCCAACCCGAGCATATGCGCAGCTGTGCTTTCTTTAGCTTCTATTCATCCGGAGCTAGTCGACGAATCGTCTTATACATGCCCGAGTTGACGATGCACGACATGCACTCGTGCTTACATGCCGCCCGCACTAGTCTCCACTGGATACCACATCGCGCTGTGGATATATCCACGATCGACGTTCCTAATCGACAGTTCTTTGTGAAAAACAGTGGTTCTCTTTGTCTTGCGCTGCGACGGCACCAAGACATATTCACGTATCGGCCACCCCGAATGGTGAAGAGACGCCGGAGGCTTGTGAGACAAGAAGAATCTACGCAAAACGGTGCGCATCACACATGACGAGAAATTCACTGCCTCCCGGGATGCTGGCGGACATGATGCAGGCACATCAAGTGCATAAAGACTGCTCACCCAAGCTTCCGATCCTCATCATCATACCACATCGGATTCTTCCAATCCTTACCCGACGACCACATATCCAGAAGATCACCAACATGGGCAATCGCGACCTTCCTAACGCGTTCATCATTGAGGTCAACGGTCGCTTCATCATCCCTTATCATAGGTACGACCCTAACCCCGAGAACGCGTATCCAGTACGCCTCGGTGAATTCAAGGACGCCGCAGTCTTCAACTTAGTAGGTGGCCGCTTGATCAGTAGAGATTGGGGTACAGACTGGCCTATGGGTGTCATCGAGAGCGACACCGGAAACACCACACCCACGCCTCTATCATGGGTCGACGACTCTAGATCGATGCCAGAAATTGAGTATGCTCGCGAGAACAATCAGGATGTATTGCGATGCGGCCCCGGTGAGACTCCGCGCCTACATGCAGTCTTCTTGGACTGATTAGCCGCAGATAAGATGGTAGTTGCGTTGCCAGCGGGCGAGCCAGAATGGATGCATGTCCAGCTTCCAGAGGCCCCAGTTCGTACGTTAGCGACGTTGAGGCGTTCATTGTGAGAGTACTGAAGCTAATAGTGATAGGTGCGGTGATGAAAACGAATTGGCAGAAAGCATGACTGAACTAGTACCTGGACAATTCGCGCGACGGAGAAAATGTGTGTAGAACTCGCTGTGCAGTTCGAGTGTTGTATTATTGAAGAACGATCTCTAAAGCCGCCAAATGAAAAGAATATGGATAATCGGCGACTGCATTTTCGGACCGATGTGTGCGGCATGTATCCGTGTTCCTTCGTGACTGCTTTGCCCGACTAGCCCAGAAGGAACGTGGTCTTATCACCATCCTTCAACCAGTATCGGCCATCTCCTTGCGCACGCCACTCTTCTATAGGTACACTAACGCCTTTCTTGTTAAGAGCATGCCGAGTAGCAGTGTAGATTCTAATATCATCCTCCTCAAATGTATCGTCATCGTGCTCGTTCCATGCA
This sequence comes from Alternaria triticina, assembly GCA_022609215.1. Lineage (NCBI taxonomy): Eukaryota > Fungi > Ascomycota > Dothideomycetes > Pleosporales > Pleosporaceae > Alternaria > Alternaria triticina. The sequence goes on from JAGKPX010000004.1 coordinate 1,013,348, forward strand.
AAACACCCAATGCGTTCATAGTAAGATTTGTGCTGTTGTAGAATGAGTACCTGAATCTCGTCCTCGAATCTCGGACGAAAGTTCTCTTTCAGTCCCTTCTCCGTCTTCCGAACGATAACTGCGCAAGGTAGTTTGATCTTTCTGGTAATGGGATTGATCGCAATCTTGTCTTCGCTGTCCCAAGAGGCGAGCACAAAAAGGTCGAGGGATCTACTGTAAGGTATTCTGGCATGCAGTCCCCTTCGACACTGCGCAACTTTGCTCATTTTCAGATGTACGAACTCGAGCATCACTATCTTGGTCGTGATTTTTAGAAACCTCGATTCTTCTGCTCCTGACAGGTAGTGTTGCTGGGACAATTGTCCATAGACCTGCGTGATTGGCTGATATCGATCATCGCGCCAGACTTCGAGCGAACATTCTGTTGAAACGGCCACAGGACTTCGTCCATGGTAATCGACCTGACCACGCCAACCAACAGGTGACCAGCTGGGAAATTGTCTGCGCCGAGGAACTGGGGACTGGTGTCTCCAATGCAGGTCGATCAGCATGACCGATGTGTTTCTACGGCAACTAACTCCCCAGATGTGATCATACGCTTTGCGCGTCTCAAGTGCACCAACGATAGCATTGAGCGCATCATGATCGTGCGTAAGATGGCGCCCTGTGTACACATGCATCATTTGCGGTATGTAGTCTGTATCTGCTGGGGTCCAGTCTGGGCCGCGCAGGCTCGCACGAATTTTGTGAAAGGTCTCGCCGTGCCGTATATTATCGCAGATGTATTCCATGCCGACGTCGGTGAAGTACATGCGTCTCCTCGACAGGTAGCCTTCCTGGAAGGTCCATCCTCTACTATACCAAGAGGACCATACTATTGAATCAGCGATTGACATTGACCACTTAGTACGTACAAGGCGTATGCGATCCGATACGGCGCAAGAAATGGGCGCTTGAAAGTCGTTCGTGATACCGGGCAGTCCGTAATTGGCATCTGCGTCGTCTTCTCCCACGGCCGCGATGATAGTGATACGTGATGAAGAATAGATAACGCCCATTTGGTTGATTTGATGCTGCTGTGACGCGGCATTGTTCTGATCAATGCACTGCGTGGTCAGTTATCGTCTATAAGGACTTCATAAGCCAGCGTACATATCCATCGATCCACAGATATCGATACCCAAGCAATTGGGTAGCTCTGATACTATCCTCTACGGTGCGAGGGAGGACGTCTGGTAGACGCGGAAAATGCGGAGCGTCTTCGACTCCTGCTTTTCCCCAAACGTATGATAGCGCGACGTATGCGCAATGCTCTGGGGCCGCAACGACAGTCCTGTCGTGACAGTCGAGCACCTTCAGATCTTTGAGAGCGGCGTCCAGCGGAGGCTTGCACGTGTGCTCATGCGTCGTGATACAATCTCGTATCCAACGTTTAGCCTGCACAAAATCGACGCGCGTTGGGTAAGTTCTCCATGCTCTAAGGAACGCTTCGTCATCCTTATCATATAGCTTGAACACTGAGCGCCAGGAGGAGCCAATGCCATCAAAAATCAAATGGCTTCCGGCATTCCTCAAGCGAAACGTGGATGAATCCGAGTCTGCAATGTCACATCCGATAACCCGACAGATGGGACACGGAGAGCTCTGTAGTTGCTCCGCGGTTCCTGTGAATGTGATCTCTCCGTAATCCGATCGAGACCATGCCTTCCATGGCACAGCGGCGCAGCGCTCGCACGCCTCTCCATATAGGAAGACCATCAAGGTCCGTCGATTGGGGATGTTCGCTGTTGTCCGCTCGATCGCACACCGGATGACAATCAAGGTTTCGATAACCGAGCGTTTCTTGCTCAAGCAAAGATATCGAGGAGTGCAATGTTGGCAGGTGTCTTGGGTGTCACGACGATATTGCCCCGCATCGTGCTTATGACCTTGGCTTGGTGCGGCACGGGCTGAGCCTCACGAACGAAGACTGCCACGCATGCTGCACGTGCGATCTGCATCTAACGAATGGCCTCCAATATCACTCTCGCGCGAATCCTGTAGGAGTACTGGTCCTGGTTTTCCACTGGCTCTTCTAGTGCACTGCTCCAACACCGTGGTTGCCTGCCGGCATCTGCTCCGCCACCGAGCGTCTGCATTCGCGCCCTGCGCCCCGCGCCCGAAGTGGTTCCGCAATGATCTTGATACGTTCTTCGCGATAAGAATCACCGTTGCGCATCGTGCCAGATTGACTGTTCGACAACAATGGCGATTGTTCGGCTGTACGAGCGCATGTGTGAGGAGCTGGTGAGCGGCGATGGAGGCACGGAGGGCTGCAGGCCCGGGCCCGACGAGCTAGGCGCGGTTAGCGGCACTGTCGTTATCACAACGGGCAAACCTCGCTAACTGACACCACCCTGTTTCGCGGCGCAATCCTGCTGGAAGGAGTGTCAGGTAAGGCGACCACCCCAAGAAGGGCGCCTAAGATGTCATGGTGTCGCCATCGAACCTCCCGGGCCAGCCTGTGCGACAAGCATGTGCACCTATACGCGCTGCGATCTTTCGACGTTCGCACATCCAGTGCCAGACTCCTGGCGTATCTTTGCTTTCGACGAACTCGATATGACGTAGAGTGTTGTGACGCGACGCCTACACACAATCTCCAGTATGCTTACAGGCTCACGTCGCTTCTTACCCAGTGTCAGGTCTTTCGCCACCGGGCGCACCCTTCGGCTGCTGTTCGTTGTCATTGGCATAGCCATCGGAGTCAATTTCTGCGTCGTCTTCGACTGGGCTTACATCGAATCTCTACCGAGCGATATCCTAGGGAAGCAAGCCTTCCACCCAAAGCCATTCGCGCCGCTACCGCATGGAGCCAACTCGCAAGGCGACAATGGGCTGGACTTCTGGACCTGGAACACTACGACACAGTTCAAACAGATAAAATACTCTGAATGGCGGGACGGCTCCACAGACGAATGCACCCTCTTCCCAGTGCATCTGCTCTCGAAGGTTCAGGTCATCCTGAAGACCGGATCAGCAGACGACAAATCACGAACGGATGCTCAGCTCTCAACAGTCATAAAGTGCATCTCCAATGTTTTGATCGTCTCAGATGGCAATCATACCTATGGTCGCGACCACCGAACTATCGACGTTCTCGCAGACTTGCCACCGAACACGTACGTGAAATCAGAGGACTACGTCGTTTACGAGACGCAGAAGAACGCAAGTCGCCAGGGCACGAAGCTACAACAGGGTCATGAAGGTTGGAGGCTTGACAAGTATACTTTCCTACCGGAAGTGCAAAAAGCGATTGACCACAACAAGGCGGCTGAGTGGTACGTCTTCCTGGAGAGCGATACATACATCTTCTGGGACAATGTCTTCCGTCTTTTGGAGAACTACAATAGCTCGCTGCCTTACTATTTTGGATCGCCTTCGCCCAGACGAACGTACCATTCTGACGCGCAGCCTAACGTGAAGAAACAAGTGTGGTTCGCGTACGGAGGCGCCGGCTTCATACTTTCCCAAGCCGCTGCGCATCGACTCGTTGATCGCCATCGCAACGCCTTCGGTCTCAAGGGTCCTCGTCTCACCACAGAATACAAAGAAGACATCAGGGCCGATTGTTGTGGCGACAGCATACTAGGGTGGGCGCTGCACGACAAAGCCGGGATCGATGTCAGCGGTTTATGGCCCATGTTCAGCCCCCATAGACTCGAAAACATTCCCTTTGGTAAAGACCACTGGTGCGAGCCCGTCATCAGCCTACACAAAACCGATCCAGATCTCTACAAAGACCTTTGGTCATGGGAGAACGAATGGAAAGCGAAGAGTAACCTTCCTATGCGCTATCGCAACCTGTTATACCGCGCCCTGCTCTCCGCTTTGCAAGGCGAATACCCGCAGCGCGAGAACTGGGACGCAGCCTTCGACGCGGGGTTTCAGCTCCCAGATAACTCCACGGTCCATACGAGCCTCGATGCTTGCAGAGTTGGGTGTACCGAACACGACGAATGTATGCAGTACACCTGGCATGGGCGACATTGCTACTTTGCCAAGGCATTGTATATTGGTCGTGCGAAGCATCCGGATGGTCATCATGACCCAGAGGACAGGAAGTACGTTAGTGGCTGGGATAGGTCGAATATGGACACTTGGAACTTTGGAAAGACGTGCGCAGAGGGGCCGCATTGGGTGAAACCAAGCATCGAACGGAGGTACTGAACTCATGAGATACGTATGCGAGTAACGACAAGAAGATCACATGCCTTCCAGGTTGGGGATTACGATTCTATCATAGAGTGCGACATGGCCTCGGTCATACCTCTACCTTAATCTTCGACACCAATATCCTTTAACCCTCCTTGCCTCGTCCAAAAGATCTTCCAAGCATTCGGCCACCGTTCCTCCTTGAGCCCCCGAAGCCATTCCGTTACGGTGATCTCCGTATCCGCATACCGAATGACGCCGTTCTTAATGCCCTTCCAACCCTTCATCGGCCCTTTGATGTAGCGGTGATTTGCGCCGCAAAAGCTGAGCCACGGCTCTTCGGTCTTGTCCTCCGTTGGTTGGACTCCCTTCGTTTGCTGGACGCGCTTGGAATGGCAATCTTCGCACAAATCGCAGTTTGGGCAGATGAGGCAGTAGTAGATTGGCTGAGTCCACGATGAGATGCGGGTTTCACACGACCCATTGCAGGCAAGACTTTCTGGGAACACGTCTTCGTCCAGCTCGTCGGTTTTCGTTTCATTGTCGGAGTGCGTCCCAGTAACATCTAGTTCTACCAGCTCTGTAGGACCCTGCTTCCCCTCAATCGGCTCTTCCGGAAGATCCTTGCTTTCAACACCATGGGCTTCATCCGTCAGGGAATCGTTCCGAAGAACGTCGCTTTCGTTTAGCGGTTTGCTTTCCTCGTTCACGGACTCTTGTTCTGCATCAGCTTCGGTATCGCTCTCGTTAGAAGGCGTTTCCGACTGTTCCGGCTCAAGACCTTGCCCATATATTGCGAGGTCCAAGATCGAAAATTGGGCGCTAATCGCGATTCTTGCGTCACACTCCAAGCTGTCCAAAGACGCCAGGACTTTAGCTAGTAGTCGCAGACTTGACGAGTCGTTCCACGAGATGCTGTCTTCAAGGCCGGCGACACACTTCTTGAACAGTTCCTTCATGTAACGCTCGTATTCTTTTGCGGGACCCATCAGCCGAAGCATGTTTGCGCGGAGCATGTCGACGTGAGATCCCCTAAAGTTCTTGTTGTCGTCATCGTGCTCGTGGGCGCTTGGCAGATCCCTTAAGGTATCCATGATCGCCTCTTTCTTCGTTGGATCAGCAGTAATCTGGAATTCACAGAACAGAATGTCGGCAAGGTCCATTCGGTGACGCGTCCTCGCCTCATTCATAGAGTCTTCATAGGCTAGGCTGGGCTTTGTTGGCAAAGCTAGGAGCTCCTGGCGAAGTGTCTTGCCGTTTTCAATGTCGCCCAACATCGGGTAGTAGAGCTCCGCGATCGCTCCTCGCATGTTGAACAGGTGTAAACTTTGTGGCGGAAGGGTATTGGCTGAGCTCGTCAGCCAGCCGATGAGCAGGTCCGTCTCGTTGCACAGAAATGCTGCCTTTTGCATGCGCTTCACTGTACGCTCAAAAACATAATCCTCGAAGTTGTACGTGAAGAAACTGGCGCGCTCCTTCTCAGTCCAGCTCTTGAGGATTTCCATCAGTCTTCGCCTATCGGTGTCGTTGTCGTTCAGGAACAGTCGCATTATGTCGTCCAGTATTGTGCCAGCTAGTGGCTTCTCACCCTGCAGTCTCCGTGCTTCATTGTATGCGTGAAAAGCTTCATCGACCTGCCCCATAGCAGAATAGGCGGAAGCCTTCTCCATCATGATCCCGATACGTATGGACTTGGCCTTCTCGATATCTTCTTCGGTAGATCCATCCGCATCGTGATTCGGCACCATGCTGTAGGCGTCGTCATAGTACTTGATTGCGTCGGGCATCTGGTCGCATCGCCTGTATGCCAATGCTAGCAAGCGCATCGTAGCGATGTTTTCCAGAACATCTCCTCTCATACACTCCACTGCTCTCTTCAGATGCACGGTAGCTTCTGTGAGCAAAGCCTCTCTGCGATCGTCGTCATCATAAGTTGTGGATCCGTAGTCGGACAAAGTGCCCCCAATCGCTCGAAGAGTCTTGTAGTCCGCGGGTGGGATATCATATCGCGTGATGATAGCGTTCATGTAGTTGAGCGGGTCGAATTGCTTGGAATCGTCGGCTTCAGAGGCGTTTGACTGCACATCATCAGAAATGACATCGAAATAGAGGATCAACTTACACGAGACAACGCGGCCTTAGCGAATCTGAACCTTTCAGGTATCCACCATGCATCACTCGCGTCTAGCCAATTGTGGACATGGCCGTGGGCGAGCGGAAGCAGAACATTCGCTCGATCGACTGTGAGCTTCCAAAGTTTGACTTTCTCATCCAAGGATCCATTTGGTAATGTGGACACCCTAGCTGTCCAACTGAAAAGAGTGTCGTACCAAGCGGCAGAGGTATCTTCAGCGCGCCCAGGATAGATCTCTGTGTGTCGCGCTAGCTTTTCGAACAGCTTGGCAACGTTGTGTGTGTTGTCCGTGATGCAGTGTAAAAGGGTCACGACATCGCGGACAGCCTCAGGGCTCGCGGTTTCTGCGTCCAACTCTTTGAGATGCTCATACCAATAGTCGATTGCGTAGCGAGTGAGCCCGGAGCTTACCGCTTCGAAGGGCTCTTGAGCGGCCTTCATCATGACATCTACACACATCTGAAGGATGGTCAGGTGTGCAGCAGTGGCAGGCGTCCGGAATTCTGTTCCACCATCATCCTCGACGCTTACGCTCTTGAAGTATTGCCGGAGCGATCGGTCCTGAAAGGAAAGAGAGGGATCCCCGTAGCTGAGCTCTGGAGTGTCATCATCTTTTGACTCGTCGTTCTCGTCATCCTCTTTGTCGTCGTCTTTAGTATCGTCCTCGAGCTGCCGAGCTTGAACAAGTTCAAGAATGCGAGAGGAACGTCCAATGATCTCTACTTCGACGTCGAATGTATCATCCGAGAGAGCGAGTTGACACAGGCTGGAGGCTTCACCCAGGCTAAGGGATCGCTTTGAAAAGGCCAGCCACGCGAACAACTTCTTCATCGCCTGGTATTGCGCTTCCGATCGATCATGTCGGCACTCTTCGAGAAGAAGATCGTAAAGTCCATGTAGATTTGGAGGCATGTTCTTCAATGCTTCCGAGACTGCTCTTTCTCGACCGATGTAGTTGAACCTCCTCAGCATGTGTTCGACATACAGCATACTGTCGGCATACTTGACCACTTCGCGCGTGATTGCAATTTTGGTAGTTCGAGTGAATTTACGTACGCGCGGAAGTGTACGGAGACGGTCCTTTACGAGCATCCTTATGTCTTGCCTGATCTCATGCTTGGTTACCTCGAGCAACGAAGGCTGGAGCATTTGTAGCGTGGGCTTATCGTCAGGTCTGCTCGTTGCAAAGACTGAGATGCTGGCGTTCCGGTGCTTCAGATCCGATAGAAACTGCGTAAAGGTTCCGCCTTCTTGCACATGCGCTTCGTCTAGGCCGTCGAAGACAAGGAAGAGACGGCCACCAGTTTCGGTGTCACTGGGAAACATCGAGAGGAAGAATCGTTCCCAGGTAGACATTTTCGCAGACTCACTAGGCTCCTGCTTGATCTTAGCCGCTACCTGTTCGGCATATCGGTTGTTTGATCCGGCGATCTGTAGCGCAGCAGAAGCGAACGCGTTCTGCATCGACTGTTGATAGGGATGCTCTTCTTTGAAACAGAAATAAGCCAAGCAGTCATGTTCGCTTTGGCGCAGTCGAAGCTGTTGAACGACCGAGTAGGCTAGAAACGACTTTCCGACCCCCTCGGCGCCTCGTAGCCAGAGTAGAGGTACTTTTCCATCTACCCAGTCCTTGAACTTCTCGTGTTCACGGAGCCATCCAGCTGTTTTATTCACCTTTGACTCGAGCAGTTCTTTGTCTTGCAGCAAGTTCTCCTGGTGAGCGTCTTGCCATGAGGGAAACGCATCGTAGTCGTTAGCGAAGAACTTCTTCAATTCCCGCAAGGCTTGGAACTTCCGGTCGCTGATGTCTCCTTTGGATTTTTGGGATGACTTCTTCTTTTCTTTGGTCTCTGGCGCTTTGCTCGTCTTTACCGTGCTCTTGAAGATTTGCAAGATCAGCGCATGGTCTTCCAACTGCGTGTTTCGTACATCGTTGATTACAAGATGCAGATTGATCATGCTTTCGTACATCTGCAGAATGCCCTTTTCCAGGCTGGAACGGTAGGACTGAAGTTTTTCATCGAGCTCGTCCAGCTTTGCATTGTTGGCAATCACGTCATGCTGGACAGTTGCCAGATTGCCGTACATTTCGAAATTGACCGTTTCGTTGAGTTCCTGTATGGAGGCTTGCATTCCGGCATAGGTCGCGATGAGCTCTTGATCGACCTCGTTCCACAATGCATTGAGCCATTGCTCTATAAGCTGTCAGTGCGCTCACAGCATAAGAGAGATTAACTTACTGAATCGTTTGTGTTTTATCAGTTGCTTCACCCTGGCACATACCGAAAGCTGCATTGAGAAGACTCTGACGACTGCAACTGCAAGCGAATCGGATTGCGCTTTGTTCTCGAGAAGCGAAAGTCGTTGGAAGAAACGGGCGGAGTATGCGAAGAACTCCTCGACACTATCGTAATCTGCTCTAACCCCCGCGAAGGCCTGTCCAAGATCAGTACTTTTCCGGATGATGAGAATTTGTACTCACGGATATCACACGACTCGCGGCAGTGAACACAAGTCCCACAGGCATCATTGGTGGAAACGCACTGACACAAGCCCCAACTGCAGCGAAGCCGTCAATGCAAGTTTGGAGACCATCAAGATGGTCACCCATAGCTGATCGAAAGTTTGCCTTCTTGCTGCCGTCGTTGCGAAAACCTTTGAACTCAACCATGTCCGCATCCATTTGGCGCGTCACGTCGGCGACGTTTCTCACGCCCATAGTCGCAAGATCCTCTCCAGTGCGTTCTTTGTAGTCTCTTACGGCGGCTCTCCATAGTCGACCGAGATCAGTGGATGTGCTTGGTCTCGCAGTCTTCGAAGCCATGATGCGGCAATGGGAATGGGAGTCGTGGACCCCACGAGGCTAGGAACAAAACTGTGTGTGAATGTTGCGAGATGATGCAGGCAAGCATCGGAGTTATAGCATAAGCCATCCTCGCCTTCGAAGCCGGCAGCACCAAGGCAGACTCGGGTAAGCATGGTTCAGCCTCACGATGCATGCGTTGGTGGCGGGGGGCCGAAATGGGGTATCATCTATGGAGAGACGGGCGCCCGAGCAATATACTCCCGACGCGAGCCTGACATCTCATAGGAGGAGTGTAACTGTGGGGAGCAGCAGAGGGCTACATTGGGAAGTTGCGTGCAGCTCAGTCATTCAGCTCCTCGTTTACGTACCATTCAGCGACGTCGAACATCTGCGCGCCTCTCCAGGTTGAGCACTCGCTGGGCGGCCATTCGCTGTCGCGTTGTCGCGTTGTCGCGTTGAAATGAGAACGCGATGGTGGGGATGATGAGGGTGCGAGGATGGCCATTGCCTTGCGACGGCCACTGCCCTGCCTACGTAATCAGGTTGGAAGGGGATAGCGGGACACGTTCAGCTCGTGCATGAGGAGGTATACAGCGTTCTGCTCGTACTGGAGCAAAGGCGTATCCTGACAGTGTACAGATGCGCAACACACAACCCATAATTAGACACCCGATGGAACCGAGTCTGGTGTGCCAGTGGAAGACACTCGAGACCTGGCAGCTCAGACAGCCAAAGCACTCACCGGCAAAGCGACGGCGTCAGACGCCGAGCCTAAACGCGAATCCAAGTAATCGCGACCAGTTCATCGCGAAACAAGGCCGAATTCAAGAAGCAGACAACGAAGACAGGAAAGGAAGTCCGCGATGTTCATCCCTGCCGCATGCTTGCACCATTTTGTGGAGGTATGGCGGCCCGATTAGCTGCGGAATGTCTTGCGCTAGCGTCTCCGTATCATCATCTGCAGTCAGCACGCAGCGCGCATCAAAACTTATGACGGCGTCGCAACAGCCCAGGCAGTCACCTAGCGGACATGTCAGCTCTCCAAGCCCGGCGGGAGTAGTGTGTCGGCGTTCGCATGTTGAGATGCGCGCCCGACACTTCGGCACTAATCAAGATTGGCGGCCGAGGCAGGGTCTTTTTTGAGCGGTGGACCCTTCTTTGATCACACAACATCCATGAATCATCCTTTCGACTTTTCCATCTCAACCAATGACCGTCGCCCCAGCGCCTGGAAACGCGTTCCAGACGCAGATGGCGTCATGCGGGTCGACCGTTAGTCCATCTGTTCCTGCCATCGCGGTGCGGCGCCTTACCACAACCGAAACGGTGGATGGTGAGGCATAGATTTCACGCTTTCGGAGCGTGGCATGCGCGAGCCTAAACCGCAGGCTGCCGACTGTTTCTCTTCTCCCACGTTCTGCATACTCAACTTTACGACTGGAAAGACTACATACGGGAACCCTACCGCGACTCCTTATCCTGCTTTGCGCGCATCGCTTGCATCCTCCCGCGAAGCGAACACCCCGCTATAGGCATCGCAGCAGCGACGCGACGGTAGTCGGCCCGCCAATAGCCTTCTCAGCAGCCCGAACAGTCGCAATTATGGCGACAACGCCCATCGAACACCCCTCGACCGTCAGCAGTCTGCCCACGCGCCAGAAACCGATTCCATACTCGTTCGCCAATGGCCGGCGCACCCCGCTGTCGTCCATCCTACCTCCCCTCGTCTTCGGTACGGCGACGTTCAACTCCCAATACAACACCGACCCCTTCGCGCTCGACACAACTGGTCTCGTGACCTCGGCGCTCACACATGGCATTCGCGCCTTCGACACATCGCCTTACTACGGCCCCTCTGAACAACTGCTCGGCGATGCGCTCGCGACACCATTCGTGCGGGAGACCTTCCCGCGCAACTCATACATGATCCTGACCAAGGTCGGGCGGACAGGGAGCGAAGAGTTCGACTACAGCAAGGAGTGGGTGCGCCAGAGCGTCAATAGGAGTTTGGAGAGGCTGCACAGCGAATATTTGGACATGGTGTACTGCCACGACGTCGAGTTCGTGAGCCCGGCGGAGGTTTTGGAAGCAGTCAGGGAACTCCGCCGCCTTAGGGACGAAGAGGGCACAATTAGGTACATTGGCATCTGTGGATATCCACTGGATGTGCTGGGCGACATGGCTGAGCTCATCCTCCGCGAGACCGGCGAGCCACTCGATGCGGTGCAGTCCTACGCCAACTTCACGCTACAGAACCAGTCGCTCGCCGGCCCGCGCGGCATCTTGCGCCTGAAGAATGCAGGCGTCGATGTCGTCCCGAACGCCTCCATCCTTGGTATGGGCCTCCTCCGACACGACGGCATACCGGTCGGTGGCCTCGGAGACTGGCACCCCGCCCCATCCTCTCTCCGCGAGGTAGTGCGCAAAGCGAGCCACTTCTGCGACGACTACGGCGAGCGCATCGAGGTCATCGCCATCCGCTTCGCGCTCGAGACATGGATATCTGCTGGCGCGCTGTGCGGATCCCGTGGAGACCCCGCATCAGGCGTGCCCTGGACGCACGAGTCCATTGACGACGTCGGTGGCTCCAAGCTGGGTGTCAGCGTCATCGGTGTCTCGCGCGCACCCGAGTTGGAGAAGACAATGCTCGTTTGGCGATCCATTCTCGATGGATTAGAGGGCGGCAAGGAGACTGCGGTTCAAGCTGGCCGCTGGTACCGTGCTTGGGAGTGGAGCAGGAACCGCAGGAAGGCAGTGCAGATCCTCGCTGAGGGTGTACAGGAGGTGCTTGGTGATGGCTTTGGCTACGAATGGTCGAGCCCTGAACCGGGGTTCGTCAACAAGAGGGTGAAGGACGCAAAGAAGACAGCGCAGAGTGATGCGCCTGCAGCGTGGTTGACGCCCGCTGCGAGCCCCGAGGCGGTGCCGGTGAAGGATGCAGGCGAGGTCGCGGAGGACAAGTCCCTGCCGCTGCGGTAACAGTGGAGATGATGCACATGTATATACTAAATAGAATCGCACATTTTCTAACGTCCAGTTTCTTCGTCGTCGCCTTCTTCGACTCGTCAACGCGGCAACACAGTACGCTATATCCTTCACCTCTACAGCAACAAGCCACCCGTCTACTTGTTCACCAAAACACCAACCGCAGACGTCTTACTCTGCCTAATCATCCTCTTATACCCCTCAATCTGCGCAACCCCCACAACAACAAGCTCCTCCACCGTCTGCGCATCCAGACCCTCTTTCCAAAGCATAACCCACCCGTTCGCCTGTGTGTGATCTACCTGCGCAACCATAACAAGGCTCGTCTCGTCCCTCAACTCCCACGACGCCGCGCCCGCAACCTCCATGCCCGTGCCCTTCCAATGCAGTTCCCCTAGCCCCCCACCCACAGCAACCTTCTGCTTCGACGTGCTAATCTCGATGCGATGCCCGTCGCGCAGGGGAAAGTCGATAGTCGCGGAGAACATGTGGTAGTCGATCAGCGCGACTTCTTGGTCTGAGTTCAACGGCGAGGTGACGTGTATCTTGCTTCCCCATGCCCCCAGGATAGACTGCCGTTTCAGCTCGTATAGTGGTGTTTTTTCGCCGTCCACGGTCAGAACGCGACGGCGCTCTGCAAGGCTTGTGTATTTAAGCTTTAGCACGGGGGTGTCGGTTCCGCGGCGTGCGTCGGGTGTTGGGGGCGAGTCGCTGCGCACGATGAATTTCTCGAGCCAGGATGGTGCCATGGTGGGAGTGAGAGGTTTGAGTTGCGAGGAAAACGTCGTGATGTCCAGTGCAGTTTCAGTTCGAGTTCGAGAGAGCGCGAAGTCGGGTATCGTGAAACCTCTTCATCGTGTCATCGTCTACTCTTTATACAGCGCTCAACTCGAGCGCAACGGCTCGCCTTACGCTCCGTCTCATTTCTCGAGTAGTACCATCAAGGATGCGGTTGCGACTTCGCGACGCCACAACAAGACGGAGAGCAAGTATCGCGCTCGTACCCGTGGCGCAGTCTCACGATCAAGGACGAGCGTGCGACATCGCAAGGTACGAGAGCATTTAGAGTAGCATCGCGTTCGCGCTCGTGGCGCAGGCTTGGTATAAGCACTCGTGTTCAGGGCTTGGTAAAGGGACTGTCTTGGTATTCGGTCGTACTATGTGGCCGGCGGTGTAGTTACGCCGGGCTGTGTCCCGCGGTTTTGCCGTCGCGCAAAGAGCGAGTACGCAAGAAGAGACACTACAGAGCGATGTTGTGAAGAGATACCGCGAGAAGGTACTATACTAGTGCACAAGGTGCTCTTGTATAAATTAGATCTCTAATAACCTAAGAATTACCTAGAGAAAAAAACATCTTTTTGTAATAGCTCTTTAGAATTATCTTACTATTAATTTTTTTCTCTATAAAGAAGAGATTAGTAGTATCTCTATTAGAGTAGTATAGTAGTAAAACTAGTAATATAATAAAAGGCTAAATAGCTATTAGACTTTATTAAAGCTAGAGATAATTAATAATTAGAGATAATTAAGTATATTATAATTTTTCTACTACTTAAGAAAGTTAGAATAAAATTCTTAGCTATATACCTAAAAGCTAAGTAATTATATATCTATAATTAGATAATTATAACTACTCTCTAACTTTAATATACTCTTTAGAGTAGTAAAAGTATTAATCTACTTTACTAAAATTAATTTTATTAAATTTACTATAATTAGTATACTTTAGTAGAGTCTAGGCTTAAAAATCTAGAGTGTATTAGTAAATTATAGCTTAACTAAGCGTTTAATTATACTTAATACTAATAGTAGTAAGCTCTTACTTATTTAAATAAAGCTTAATAGCTTAAAAATTAACTCTATTAGTTTAAAAATTATTTTATAATAGCTTAAAACGTAGCTAATAGCTATAGAAATCTAGGTATTTAACTAGTAAGAGATAATTCTAATAGTAAGATCTAGGCTTTTAGTCTCTTTTAAGTAAAGTTTATAGTATAATTAATAGCTTAATAAGCTACGCTAGCTACTTATATAAGTACGCGCTTAGGCTAGAATTAAAGACTTTATAATAATAAGTTTTTTAATTCTTTTTTTTTTTTACTATAATTTTTTTTTTTTATATTATTAAGATACTTAAGCTAATAAGCTAATAAGCTACCTATCTAATTAACTTATTTACTTAAAGTTTTTAGCTCTTAAGCTTTAGCGCTTTTAAGCCTTATATTTAATTCTCTACTCTACTTAATACTTTACTTTACTTACTTCTTTATTCTCTTTATTACTATAGTAAGTTTTTACTTTTATACTTAAATTAATAGCTAACTATTATAATTTAGTTTAATAACTTAACTTCTAACTTTAATAATAGCTATAAGTATTAGCGCTCTAGCTTCTACTATAATAGCGTTTTATACTTTAACTATAATACTTTTAGTAGTAGTAATTATAATATATAAGCTAGTACTTAGCGTAATAGCGCTTAGCGTAATAGTACTTTACTTAATAATACTTTATAGTTAAGCGCTTAACTTCTATTTTACTTAACTTTAAGTAGCTACTAATTAAGTTTTACTTCTCTTTTCTAAAATAATAGTAGCTAATAGCTTATTTACTAGTAGCTTTATATAAAGTAATTAAGCTTCTAATACTTAACTAACTTAGAGCTTTATAAATTTTAATAGTTAACTAAATTAAAGCTTTATAGTAACTAGTAACTTTAGTAATAACTTCTATAAGAATTAAAAGCGCTTAAAGTTATATATTAAGCATACTTAC